>NC_051174.1:57682946-58127946 GCF_013339725.1 Rhipicephalus microplus
ACTGTCTCTCATGACTCCTCATTCTTCAACAAGACATCAAGGGACTGGAATGACCTTCTCACAAAGGCAGTGCTTCATTTCGACCAAGCCATCTTCAAACGCATCATAGAAGAGCTGTTTTTGTAGATATGCCCACCCCTGATGTAAAACCCCTTCCTTTAAGGGCCTTTAAGGTATCATAAATAAATAAATAAATAAATAAGTAAATAAATAAATAAATAAATAAACAAATAAATAAATACTTGTATACGCAAGAATTCGGGTCTGTCTCTCTGTCTGTCTTTCTGTTGGTGTCCAACGATTCATCCTCTCGCCGTAGGTTAAGGCCCGCACTGAAAGCCCACTAGTCGTGATCTGACGGCTGAGTTTATACTTGTGAACCTAAATAAAAAATAAGATGTTACGTATATTTGAGGCTAGGCTCGAACAATTACCTATTAAGTGGTGCGTCTTTTTATTTAGAAAATACATAGGTACGGAATTCTGAAGGCTGAAGTGTTTATTACGCTGCGCTGACAAAGCGCCGCTATAAATGAAAAAGCAAAAATTTCCTACGCATTATCCCCCCCCCCCCCCAAAAAAAAATCATGGGTTCTAATAGAAATGACCCGATTCTTCAACCTACCAGTGGCTCTGCTGCGTTCTTAAAAGGAAAGAAGAAAAAACTTAAGTTTGTTCACACGACTGCCAGGTAGCGCCATATCTCACGCAGCGCCTCCAAACAGAAGACTATCGTCTTTAGTTGTCATTTGCAGAGAAGGACAGAGATGTGCGGCATATTTTTTTTTACAGCTTGCTCCCTTCTCATTTACTCTTTGTATACTGCGGATTTTTCTATGTTTAAGTACGGATCAAAGACAACAAGAAGAAGACCGAGACGAATTTTGCCAAGTAAAGCAAAGACGAAAGAGATGTTCTGATTGACAGAAAAATTTTCACGTGTTTCGAGTCCAGCCTTTTTATAGAAGCACGCCTCAACGTAGCTGTCATCGGTTGACCGACTGATTGGGTACTTGCTAGCTAGTGGGCTGATTAGGGCGAAAGGTTTAGAGGCACCCCCTTGCAATGGTAATTTTTCGCTATGTATACCATGACGAAAATTGCAGGAAGGACTTTATCACAATGTCACAGGCCACCAAAAATTGTAACGTGACACAACTTGATGTAGAGTGGTGGTGTCATCACAATAAAGGGTCAGTTACTAAGCTTTCAGTGAGGCGAAGGGGTCAGCAAAAATTGATGCAGAAAAAAAAAAAGATTGATGTCGGCTTCGAGTTCCCTTCGAGAAATGCGTAAGGGGCCTTGTGAGTATTTATTTATTTATATACTTATTTACTAAGTTATTTATTAACTTCCTTACTCACTCACTTCTTTGTTCCTGACAGGCCAGCTGTCTTTGTACTGCTGCTTTCCGATGCCTCCGGTGGAATCAATCCGTGCAGCGGAGCTTGAGAAGAAGCGCGGACAACGGTGGACACCACACTCGCACTTCGCCACCACGCCCGATTGAATCGATCGAACATCGAGTGGTGTATGCTGATGTAGACCAAGAAATCACATGTCTGTACGGAAAGGGACGATGCCCCGAGATCCCCTTCGGTTTTTTTATGTTTTGTTTTTTAATCATGGTTCCTGAAGCAACCGAGTGTTCCCGCTCATACTTCATTGTGAGTTGAGGTTGGTTTTGCGCGTATTATAATCATAATTTTTTTGTTTTGTACTTGTTCTATTGTAAATTCAATTTTTTGTGGGTGTCTAGTTCCTATTCCAATTCTTCTTTCTTTCTTCCCTCCTCCGCTTTTTTCAGCCCATCTACCTTCTTTCATTTTCATGTGATACGTTTGGTTTCTTGTCTCTCTTGCAGCTTCTTTTCTTTCTTTTTTGACGTGTTGCTTTCAATGGGATCACTTTTCGAGAGTTTCCTCAAAACTAGAGCTTTGCCTATATTTCGTTGGACTTTTATTTCGTACACTGCGTACGAAGACTAGCCCTTCGGATTCTCTCCTGCTGCTTCCGGTTCGAGGAGCCGGAAAATTGGTTTTCCAGCCGGAACGTATCGTCGAACACGGAAGCATCCAGGAATGAATGAGACAATGGCGTCACTACCGTCAGCCTAAGCAGACAAAAAAGTGTGGCAGACGTACAGAAACAAAAAAGAAGAACGTATGCGAATACATAGCAATCTCTAAAGAAAACGATAACGAGGTAATTGTCAAAAAACAAATTTTGCAGACCCTGCGCTAACAAACGTTGGTCGCAGGCCTTTTCATCTAATAGGATTGGCAATCGCCGTGAGGTTCCAGCTTACACGATAATCAATTAATTTGATGAGGAAGAAGAGTTGTACGAAGGGGAACAAATCTGTAGGATAGAGTGCTTGTCTGTTGTTTCATCTTCGTTTGAATAGGAGATGATTTGGGCCGACCGGGAGACTTGCAGAATGAATATCAAAAATAATAAAAAGTTGAAAAATTTATATGGGGAAACACAGCTATACTAATAAATTTTGTTGAAAGGCATAGATATATATGTTTTAGAGATAAAGGATAGTTATTCTAATAATGTATTTCCTTATTTTTTCCATTATTTTCGGTAATATACTTCATTACATGGAGCTGAAGTTATCTTGCACACCGTTGCCACTTATAGTTCCCTGTGGCACGCTTTGAAAAAAGAAAGACGTTCGCCGCGGAAATTTATAGTGCCATTCAATAGGACACAGACATGGGTGAGGCGGTATCGGTTTGTACTTCCCTCGGTCCAGGATAGTGAGTCCGCGTTTGCTGAAAGTATCCTACTTGACCTTTCGGCGTGTTAGTTTCGTTGTTGTACGCCTTTACATTCAAGTATGTGTGCTGCGCGCTCTTTGTCTAAGGAGTCACAGGTAAACGTGAGGGCATTTAACCATTCCTTTTAGCAGTGTAATCCCGAAGTCACAGGGCGCCTTAAGCCTTATTTGCCTAGAAAGATCAGAAGAAAGAAATAGCCATCTTTTTTTCTTCTCGGTGGATTTTATTTATGCTACTCCGCACCCTTCCAAAAGCTTTCTGCACGTAACACAGCTTTACATTTCCTCCGCGATCGAATGCACCTCGCCTGGAGTCGCAGTGCCTCCGTGATCAGAGGCACCTCACGTTGCTTTAACTTGCCTCAGTTACCTGCACACCATTGACCAAGCTACATGTCACGTAAACATGTGCCGTTACCTAACGGGATGCCACTAGAACCTCACGGCAACGTCGGAATGACGCGAAAAAGGTCTCCCATCTGTGCCTGCTTAAGGTGACGTCATCTAACGATGACGGTGTTGCCCCCAACAAATGCGGAACCGACGCTCAACTTTCCCGTTTGATGAGCAGTCCGAGGCCTCCGCCTCAAAATGCTGCTCCAATATTTGGCGATTGTATCGGTGCGAGTAATACTCTCTGCGTTGGTAGGTCCCAGCCTTTCTTTTTCCATGCAGCTAATGTGGAATTCGCGCATGTCATTTATTTCCCAAAATAAAACAGAGCTCAGCGTCTTCATTCTAAAACAGACAGGTCTTTGGATAGGAGGAAGCGTGTATACTGTGTATTCATTTCGCATCTTAAAGGCTAAAGAAAGTTGAACGCATATACGGCGTTAATGTTCTTTAATGGCTGCCAATAAGCTAGATGAGATTTGTGCAACTGTTAAAAAATTAGCTAGTAAAATACAAGAAGCGAACCAATAGTTCCTTCGTAAAACACACGAACAAACATACAGATCGGTGTACAACTGTAGTGTATAAGGTACCTTTCATTTGCGGCTTCTTCTTTATAGGACAAATGGGTCACTGCATTGACCCGAGATTAATTAGGCATAGAAAATGGATTGCCAAAGGCCACTTTCTAATATTTCTTTACATTGTCGAGAATGTTAGTGCGCGCGAATATTCGATGAATGCACTATTTTGTCTCGCAGGGATCGAGAAACTCGCCTGGTAATTGAGACATGGCATATCAATAATGTTGGTATCGTACGCGTGAGCCAACCATCGATTAACTTGAACAAAGATGACATCAAACTCCATATACCAGTTACCTTTCACACATACCAGCACACGTGCCAGATTGATGGTTCGCATATTGCACGAGCACACGCATACAAGTTTTAATGCCTTCCTTCTTTGCTGCCGTTATGTGCTTTTTCAGATTTTAGTATAGACGCTTGTGGTGTCACGACTTCTTTCATGTGTCCGTGTTAGCCCTCCTTGTCTCTTAGAACAGTTTATTTTATCTGTTATGATCGTTTAGGTGAAAAAAAAAGCTGGAACATTGTGCATATGGATATGTTGAGTCATCGATTGGTTATGTAGGAATAAATGTTCTTACCGTGAGGTGCATAATTTTCTTTACTTTCAAGTCAATAATAAAAGTTCGACTGAGCCACATATTAGGCATTGATATCAAAGGTATTTTTTTCTGTCACGTAGGCTTTCGAATTCCTATCACAACAATTGTATGGCTCCCTGTGTGTGTAATGTTTGCTATTAAAATGTCTTCATTTCTTGTGGTGCTTCAAAAATGTTTTATAGTGCTAGAAATACACATAAAAAAGAAGACGAGAGGCTCCATACAACCGCGACATGCAAGTAGTGGTTTTTGGTGAAGTGACCAAGATTTCATTGATTGACTGATTGATTGATTGAATAATTGACTGATTTATTGGCCGATTTATTTATTGATCACTTACCACGTTGACACATTTTCGTAATGACACAGGTAATATGAAACTAACCCTTAATAAGAATCTGAGCGCCCTCAACATCAACCCTAATATCACTAAATGGATGGCTAATTTCTTGTCCGATCACTATTAGTCTGTTTTTGTTGATATTATCATGTGTCCATTAGTAAAAGTAAAATCTGGTGTACTGCGAGGCACCGTGTTGTGTCCAATCGTTTTCCTAATTTACGTGAATGATATAGCTAACAAATTGTCGTCCCCAATCAAACTTTTTGCAGATAATTGTAAAATTTACAGACAAATTACTAACCATAGTGATGTGAGTGTGCTGCAGTCTGACATTAACCAAATCATCCGCAGTCGCTATCAACGGCATATAGAGAATTACTGTCTCAAAAATAAATTCAATCCATTTACAAGAACTACGAAACCTCAGCTGCATTCTTACATGATTAACGACGGGCTAGTCGAAATGTGACCACCATAAAATACTTAGGCGTTCATTTTGCATGTGCACATCCTCTCATAGAATATTCACGTTGAGTCAATAACCAGTAAGGCTTAAAAAGCTCTAGGATTTATTAAACGTAGTTTGCACTCTGCAAACCAGTCTACCAAACTTCTCGCATCCATAACTTTAGTTCGCTTGAAAATGGAATATGCCACCCTTTTGTGAATCCTCCCCAGCAATACCTCATTCATAAACTTGAGGCCATGCATAACAAAGCAGCCCACTTTATCCCATCAAATATTCCTGGGTATATCCCATAAAATCCATTAAAACATCTTTGGCATTGCCTACTTTCGAAAAGTATGGACTTACTGCACCGCTGTCTCATTTTCACAGGCTTTATTTTAGTGAATAATTCTTCTTACACTTACAGATTGAACCAGCTCGTCGCATTTTTCCACGCCTGGGTGATGCTTACAAAACATAATCCTTGATTCCTCTACTAACTTCCTTCGTGACTCACCACTGTTTCATGCGATATATCATTGGAACAAAGTGCCAAGCGATGTTGTAAGTGTGCGTGATCACGGTACAATTTATAGCAAATTAAAGGAGATGTGGTATGTAAACTTTAACGTCTTGTAGGTTTCTGTTCTTTAGTGTAGTGCTATTACTACATCAGTTATCGTATAGCTATTTTTGCAGCTTACCAGGTGCTGCATTGCATTGCTATGAGTTTTTATGCGAGTTTCCTTGCTTTCTGCATTTATTTTTTTATTTTGCATGTTCTGTGTAAATATTTCTGTTGTGAACATAAGCCTAGAGTATTTTAACCGCCCCACCCCCCTAAGATATGCCCACATTGGCCCTTGGGAAATATAAATGAATGAGTAAGTGAACAAATAAATAAACAAATAAATAAATAAAATAAATAAATAAATATGGCAATAAAACATGGATCTCAGAATAAACGTCACTTCCTCGTATTCAGCATTTAGGGAATAGGAAGTTATGTTAGGGCACTATTAAAACTGAGCAAAAAGCTTCCCAAGCATTTTGCTGAATGTGCGGCCTGGGGAGTTCGATAACTCTTCTTTTGCTCAATTTGTAAAACACCATCACGTTTATCGTTAGGTGTTTCACGCGGACTAAACAACGTGCTATAATGGAAATGTGGCAACAAGCTTCTTCAGATGCAAGAAATTCACCTTTGTGAAGTGAACAATACGCAAAAAAAAAATGCAGGTTTTGCGTGGAGTATTTTGCGTTCAGCTACCGAGCTCTTTCTACTCAATAGAACGCGCTGACTCTACGTGGGAACTCTCCGAAAAAAAAGGAGAACGTGAAGGACGCATACTCGACAAGTACGACACTTGAGTTACGACGTGGTTTTTCGCCGAACGCACGAACACCAGCGCCGGGATAGCGTGCGAAGCTAGCGTGCCTCGCTGCTCGAAACCCCCGAGGGTGCAGTAAACGCAAACTCGGAGCTCGTAAATTCTCTCTGGCATCTGTCTTCACAACACTGAGGGCTAAGACCCCGTATATAACGGCAGCCTAGCTGCGGGCCAGGCTTTTTGTCCATTTTTGTTTCCTGTTTGTAGACGAAAAGTTTCACGCTTGCAACTGAGCAAGCACAAAGCTGAAAAAAATAATTTAAGTGTTGGCTTCAGCGAAAATTGCCCCTAAAGTCGTGTGATCACAAGGAAAAGCACTAAAATGCTTCCCCAGCTGCATAGCGGTTCTGGAAAAGAAGCGAGCACTTGAAGTAGGTGGGAATGAAGTGAAAGAGAGGTAAAAAAAAAAGATACCTTCTTCTTCAAGAAGCTTCAAGAGTGTCATGGATGGTTGGAGCATACGTAATTAAAAGTTAGGCTGGTAACGTTCGCGTTACTTCAGGCAGCGTGCTTCAATGCTGCTTATTGTCTTGAAACGTTGCCGTCACGGTATGGAGCAGCTTTATACGCTGCTCAAAGCTGCCTCGACGCGTCGCCACTGTCCTACAAATGTCATTGCTCACGTGTCGAAACGCTTGAGCGGTGCGACACGAGCTTGCCGAGGTTTCTGTGCATGCGGTGCATTACTTTTAGGGGCGAAGCTCCTTAAACCGGCACCTGTTCGTCCCTCATAGTATTCGTAGTCGTAGTGTGTAACCCGCTTTACGTTTTGACCTGCAAGGTGGTGCCGGTGGAAGATTTCTCCTGTGCGTTGTTGATCAATAAAAATATTCGAAGCGTGCGCGTTAACAAAAAGCCGAATTCTCCTGTCTGTCATTCCCCCTTAGCAGCCGTTGGCATGTACATTGAGCACTATCTGACAAGAAACGGTTGCTACGTTATACTTGCTGGGCGTGACTTCCTTGGTTCTAGAAAGGTTTAGCGAGCGTTGGGCCGCAGTGCCGTGACTACAGTGAACTAGTATATACCATGAACTCGAGATGGTTAAAGGGCCACTCACCAGGTCCCATAGTAAATTTTAGTTAGACAGTGGAAGTTGTTCGGTGTCCGATGAGGAACATTTTGCCACAAAATTTTTTTAATCGATTCATCACGAGCGGAGAAAACGGGTTTTTTGAAGCGGCGCGAAACGAGATGAGAGGAGGCGAGCTCGAAACCCTTGCCGCTCCTTCTCGTAGCCTTCGCAAGCCAAATCTCTTCCCCATCCGCTCAGCCATCCGACCAAGAGGTCACGTGCGCATGACGTGCCCAAACAAATCCAACTCCCGAGCGTGCGAGCGGCGTTGCTTTTTTGACCAACGTATATTGTGGTCTTCTGCCTGTTTCTGCGGGATGGTTTGGAAACGCTGACTTAGACGTGGTAGAATAGATGAGCACAATGAGTGCGCGAACGCGTAGGAGCGTTCCACGGTGGTCGTCTGCTTGGTGCGCTGACCGCGGGGGCACGAACGTATGCAAAACGCCGACACATTAGTCCCGCATTTCGTTACAATTGACGGGAGAAAAATGGGAAAAAGATGCTCACATTCTCTCATTGCTCCTCATTGTTTATCCAGAGCTTTAATAATGTCTTCTAGCAACAAATTACATAAACTACGCAAGCCGTGTCAAATCATTTTCGCCAAGTCACGTGCCACTGTTTGCAACGTCACAGCAGAGTCGTCTACGTAGTGGACTAACGTCACTGCATTCCCGTGTACGTGAAGGGCCATTCCTACGCCCACGTCATGCCCTCATTCTCTAGGCGCGCGCCGGCAGAGGGCAGGGGGAGCAGCGTTCATCTTGAAATTTGACTTATTTCCGCAGCGCGTATCGTTGCAAATTTTGGCAGACGTCATCATGAGCGCCTCGTTTACGCCTTGCGCTTGTCAGCTCAAAATTGTCAAACCTGGTAAGTGGCCCTTTAAAGGTGGGAAGTAGACACGAAGCACAAGCCGTGAGAAAGTGTGCGTGTGCCACCTCTCGTTTAGTCCTTGGAATGTCCGCTGGATGGCGGTGCTTCTATATTATTATTATTATTATTATTATTATTATTTACAGCACCTTACAGAGAGAGCCCACGAGGGGCATTGTGTAAGGGGGGCGGTACAGATAATATGTTAGAAAAATATATACACATAATATCTACACATACATAGGCAAATAATGAATATAATAGAAAATGCAGTTCAACTTACGAACATGTAAGCAAAATACATACTATAAATGTGAGTTACAGTATGTGAAGGTGAAATACAAAAAAAACTATTATGACAGTAACTACCACCTAGCAATAGTGCAAAAACATCGGCAACAGTCCTATAAACACTGATGATTACGAAGATGCGATAGAGCAGTTTTTGGTGCATAAGTATTTTTTAAGAGTATGATAGAACTTTGTGTGGTCTTGTTCTGACGCAAGATTATCTGGCAAATCATTCCACAAACGAATAGCTCGTGGAAGAGCCGACTGGTTGAAAGCGTTAGTATTGCCGTACATGCGTGATAAGCTAAAGGTGTTATGTAGTCTGCTCGAAGTTCGATGTGCTAGATTGAGGTGATACGCGGAATATACGATGAAAGGATGTGAGATGGTGGTACTTGGAGTGTCGACTAGATGGACGAATAGACACACAGACAGATGCATGGACGGACGCATGGATGGCTGCATGGACGGATGGACGCATGGACGGACGCAGGGGCGGATGCATGGGTGCGGACGCACGAACAGACGCACGCATGGACAGGCAGATGGACACACGGATGGTCACATAGACGGACGCATGGATGGACAGACGGATGCTTTTCCCCACTCTCTATCATTCACTCCGTAGATATGCTGCCATTTTTTTGAGATAACTGAAGGTGGGTGTGAGCATAGGCATGCACAGGGTTCCTCTTCAGGGGGGGGGGGGGGGGAGTGCAGAGGTTCCTCACATCACCCCCCCCTCCCCAATATGTGTATGTGTGGGGTTGACTTTGCGTACCCTCCCTCCTAGTCGCAGCGTACCCCTGACAATTGTCTCAAATATATGAGGATGGTTGTATGCTGCCCCTCTTAGGTGACTAGGGGAAAGCACCAACCCCTGCACCTTCTCCCCTCCCCCTCATGCGCACGCCTATGAGTATGAGACGAGGATTCCGTACAGGTTTCACGCGCCAGTCGATGGTTCCGCTTTCAAATCACAACTAAAAGGCGCGTTCTGCTTATCGATTAACTAGGAGCAGGGCGAGACATGAAGTACATGAATTAATCTAGTTCAGGGTACGAAAAAAAAAGCGGTTCTCCGGACAAGCGACAATTTTTGCGTCATCTTTTTTTTTTCGTCAACACTCGTTCATGATGAAGCGTTCAAAGTCGTCGTACGTATAAGCACACTGTATCACAATGACTTGTGAAGTATACTGTATACTTCACACACCACACCGTATGAGGGAGCCCTCAATGAAGTTCGAAAGAGCGCAGTAACATTCCAATATATTTCGGGCGAAGAAGTAATTTCCAGCGCATTTGACTTTTCTTTTATATTGTTAAGTTACCAACAATGAATGTTACTTATTGCGGCCTTTTCATGCCTTGCATTTGTGTTATAGTTGTGCTACGTTTGAAAGGAAGTGTTGCGTTTTGATCAGAGCTGCGTTTTGTGGAAACTATTATCATGTATGACGCAGTCACAGGTGGTCGTGAGTCGGGGCACAGTGCCTCGCCACCGTTGTTGATATTTCTGAAGTGTATCATATCTGCAATGATTATGAGGCCTCACCTCAAATAGCCTTCTTCTGAAGGAGTTAACTTCTCTGTCTGATTGAGCATATCTATTGCTTCTGCGCAGGCTGAGCATGATCATTTCCTCTTGTGTTTCCTTGAGGTTTTGGTGGAGTATATGCTTGTGGACTGAAAGAATAGAACACGCATGTTTGTAAGTCAGCGCAGTGGTTTGTCTCATTACTTTGTCTCGTTATTTTCGCGCTGTTTTCTGCTGGAAAAGCAAAAAATTGAAAAAAAGAAAACAAGTGAACTTGTTGGAACAAAATCGAATGCGATATATTCTAGAACATTCACTTGGATTAGTTTGATCCTCCAGCTAGTGTAGTCAAGTGGTTCCGCTGCTCAACTGCCAGACGGCAGGTTGCGGCATTCAATCCTAGCCGTGGTGTCCATAGTTTCGATGGAGGCGGCAATGTTTGCAGCCGATGTGCTTAGACGTAAGTTCACGTTAATGACCCTCATGTGGTAGAAATTTGCAGATCCCTCCACTAAGGCATCTATCTCTCAATCATATCGTGGTTTGCACACGTTCAACCCCAACAATCATTACCATTGAAAATTGTTTGTCTCCGCAACCTTGCCATTAAATTATAAAAGTTGCAACCACTTATATGCAGCCGATCATAATGAGTGCAGAAAAGGGTAAGTGCGAAGCAAGTGCGCTTCCTTGACAGTGTATCTGTGCCTACATGTTTTTAAAATATAGAAGGGGAGTATGTATAAAAAGAATTTAAAGCGTAGAAGCTGGTCTCTGTCTGAGCTTCATGTGTCAGAACAGATCTCCCTATCTAATCTGAAGCGAAGCTGAGTTTAGACATACGAAATAGTGTGCAAGTGATTAGCGTCATCACAGCGGGGAGCATTCTAGCTAAATAAAAGAGACAAAAATAATTACACTGGATGGCCAGCTCAACGAAACGTTAACACACCGGAAGTTGATGTCAGCGATGCATCGCCATCACACCGCTCTCTCCGGATGTGGGGAAAATCTCGCTGCCAAATGACAGATACACTTAACTCTATATTTATTGATGTTGCTAGTTTTTGAATTTTGTATTCAAATCTATGTGTATTTATTGTACGTTTCATTTAATACAACCTTAGGTAATATTATTCGAAAAAGTACTGCATTCTTTAATAATGCATTTCATTAAACACTCAGCGTCCACTCTTCTTGACAGCTCTGTGAAATATACATAACCGAAACTCATGCCTGCTAACGCTCGAAAACTACTACTTAGGTTTTCATATGAGTTTCTCTTTTTGCCTTTCTTAAACAAACATGGAGGAGCCCTAATGGCGAAAATAAGAACGAAATAGACTTTATAATGAGTGCACACCCTGGAATCGTGCAGGATGTGGAAGTGATTGGCAAGGTACGATGCAGTGACCATAGAATGGTACGGTCTCGAATTCGCCTAGACTTGAAGAAGGAACGACAGAACTTGATACGCAAGAAGCCAATCAATCAGCTAGCACTGAGAGGGAAAGTACAGGAATTCAGAGTGTCACTGCAGAACAGGTACTCGGCTCTCAGTGAGGAAACCAACCTTAGCGTAGATACAATGAATGATAATCTGACGAGTATCATTATGGAGTGTGCAGTGGAAGTTGGAGGCAGGGTAGTTAGACAGGACACTGGCAAGCTTTCACAGGAAACGAAGAACCTAATTAAGAAGCGTCAAATCATGAAAGTGTCAAGTACAACAGACAAAATAGAACTGGCAGAGCTTTCGAAGTTGATTAATAGACGTAAAGTATGCGATGTAAGAAGGTATAACATGGAGAGAATTGAACACGCTCTGAAAAACGGAGGAAGTGTCAAAGCATTGAAGAGGAAACTTGGGATAGGCAAAGTCGGATGTATGCACTAAGGGACAAAGAAGGCAAAATAACTACCAATATGGATAGGATAGTTAGGATAGCGGAGGAGTTTTACAGGGATCTGTACAGTAGCCGAGACAACCACGACCTTAATACTATAAGAACTAGCAGTAACCCAGATTACACCCCACCAGTAATGATAGAAGAAGTCAGAAAAGCTTTGGAGAGCATGCAAAGGGGCAAAGCTGCTGGTGAGGATCAGGTAACATCAGATCTGCTGAAAGATGGAGGACAGATTGTGTTAGAAAAACTAGCCACCCTGTTTACGAGGTGTCTCCTGGCGGGAAGAGTACCAGAGTCTTGGAAGAACGCTAACATCATCTTAATACATAAGAAAGGAGATGACAAGGACTTGAAGAATTACAGGCCGATCAGCTTGCGCTCTGTAGTATACAAGCTATTTACAAAGGTAATTGCTAACAGAGTAAAGAAAACATTAGAATTCAATCAACCAAAGGAACAAGCAGGATTTCGAACAGGCTACTCAACAATTGACCACATTCATACTATCAATCAGGTAATAGAGAAATGCTCAGAGTATAACCAACCACTATACATAGCCTTCATAGATTACGAGAAGGCGTTTGATTCAGTAGAAATATCAGCCGTCATGCAAACACTGCGGAATCAGGGCGTAGATGAAGTATATATAAACATTCTGGAAGAAATCTACAGGGGATCAACTGCTACCATAGTGCTTCATAGAGAAAGCAACAGAATACCAATCAAGAAGGGTGTAAGGCAGGGGGACACAATTTCCCCAATGCTGTTTACCGCGTGCTTACAGGAGGTTTTCAGAAGCCTAGAATGGGAACAGTTAGGGATAAGAGTCAATGGAGAATACCTTAGTAACCTGCGCTTCGCCGATGACATTGCATTGCTGAGTAACTCGGGGGACGAATTGCAACTCATGATTACGGAGTTAGACAAGGAGAGCAGAAAAGTGGGTCTTAAAATTAATCTGCAGAAAACGAAAGTAATGTACAACAACCTCGGCAAAGAGCAGCGCTTCGAGATAGGTAATAGTGCACTTGAAGTTGTAAAAGACTATGTCTACTTAGGGCAGGTAATAACCGCAGAGCCGAACCACGAGATTGAAGTAACTAGAAGAATAAGAATGGGGTGGAGCACATTCGGCAAGCACTCTCAAATTATGACAGGTAGATTGCCACTATCCCTCAAGAGGAAGGTATATAACAGCTGTATCTTGCCGGTACTTAGCTACGGAGCAGAAACCTGGAGACTTACAAAGAGGGTTCAGCTTAAATTGAGGACGACGCAGCGAGCAATGGAAAGAAAAATGGTAGGTGTAACCTTAAGAGACAAGAAGAGAGCAGAGTGGATTAGGGAACAAACGGGGGTTAAGGATATCATAGCTGAAATCAAGAAGAAGAAATGGACATGGGCAGGGCATGTAGCGCGTAGACAGGATAACCGCTGGTCATTAAGGGTAACTGACTGGATTCCCAGAGAAGGGAAGCGGGTTAGGGGGAGACAGAAGGTTAGGTGGGCAGATGAGATTAAGAAGTTTGCGGGTATAAATTGGAAGCAGCAAGCACAGGACCGGGTTAACTGGCGGAACATGGGAGAGGCCTTTGTCCTGCAGTGGACGTAGTCAGGCTGATGATGATGATGATGATGAAACAAATATTGCTTTATTTATCATAAAGCTCGTGAACAGCTTAAAAATAAAACCCTATAGTTACATATTGATACGTGTATAGAACTGTCACTCCAGTCACAGGTGTGACCCTCGTCAGGTCCCACCTGTGACCTACGAGATTTTCGTGACAACTAACTCATCGGCTGCTACACCCCAAACGAAAGTAGTGAACGTTTCTCGTATTAAGCCCAGAAGGAAGAATGGGTGGCTTTATGCTCTCCCATAGCAGAGTGCTTCGTACTCTAAATCGTTAACATTTTTTGTTATCACAACGCTGACTTGCTCATAATTGAGTTTGGGAATTCTTTTAGTGGGACGGTTCAGTGCTCTCCCATAGTGGCGTATGAAGTACTCGAAATTGTTCAACATTTTTTTCTGAACACTTGCCCACTTAACAGACACCGAGTTGGTGCCTTACCAGCCGGGAAGATAACACGTGTATGAAACTGTCACTCCTGCGCAAGCACTAAAATGACAACCAAAAGCAGGAAGACGACAACGTGGTTGTTGTGGGTTAAAATATCGATCTACCCTGTTGGCCAGTATTACTGTGCACTCTGTACGACCTTAGCTAGACCCGCAGTCGGCAAATAAATCTTCCCCGTAATAATACCAAGAAATTTTTATGGGTTAACATAATAATGAATTTCATGATGAAGATAGTTTATTGCTGACACTCTTACTTCGGTGACATTAGCCTTGTAAGCAAACGCCTTCATATCGTCATCAATAGTGGCCGGTTCACGCTGGCGTCAAACATGCCTCACCGTTGGACGTTTGACGTTCTCAGGCAGCCATGCGTGGCTGTTTCCTTCGCGCTCGTCTGCCGTTCTTTGCCGTTCGAAGAATGGGTCCGAGATCCATTTTCGTGCTGTTTGCCGAGGAGCGACATAACAAATCAGCGATGAAGGAGCAACATGGGTGAGCCGCGTCGTCTGCTTTAGGCTCTCTGCATCGTCTGCGTCTGCCAAGGGATGCTTCGAGCTGCTTGCTTCTTTCACCGCGATTTTCACGCTACGTCGTACGTGTTGTTCCCATACTACGCTCCGGCAGTTGTTAGAACGTTTAAGCGTGTCCGGTATTCAAAAAACGAACGTGCAGTAATTCAAAATGACTTGCGACAAAGCAGGCGTTTGGAGAAGTGGCGCCACCTATCTACCATTAGCAACAACTAATAAACGTGTAATGCGTGTTCTCTGAGATTTGAGAAGGCTTGCTTAAGCCTACATTGTCCACTATTTGATTATGGTACTCAAAAATGATGCCGAATTGATTCGAGTACTGTGTTGTCGAAGGTGAAGCACATGAGACTAAAGCGAATGGAAGCATCAGTTCGGAACTTACGAGCTGCAGAGCTCACGGCGGCCGTTTGATAGATTAGAGGTCATTGACAACTCCATTCGTAAGGGCAGCCATGTTTGTCGGAAGCTGAAATGCTTCGCCGGCGAAGCTTGCCGTGCACTTTGAACAGCTCTCCCGCGGACGGCAGCGGCTTATGGTCTACGTCAGAGCGCCGTTGCGGCAGCCTTGCCGCTAGCGCGAACCGGCCTCAAGGCGTTGATAGTGCCGTGAGTACTCGGACTACATGCGGCCGGATAATTCTAGGTTAAAAAGAAAAAAGTTGCTGTTGCCACATCTCATTACTTTTAGCATTTCATATCGTTGCTGATTATTCCAACTCTATTCGAAAAATATTCGGTATTTCAAATATCTGATATTCGATTTAGGTACTGATTCGAAAAGAAAAATGTGAGATCGGCAAATCTACGTGCCGATCTCACAAAAAACATCCACACATCTACAAGCCACGACAAACACGACTATTTTGCAGTGAACAAATCATTCCTTCAATTTACGTCAAAAAAAGGTGGTTAACGATTCAGAGTATACTCTGAATCGTTAACCACTTTTTCATAGTAGAGAACCAAGTATACTTGGTACTCTACTATGGGAGATCAGCCGCCCCGTGGGCCTCACACATGATGAGGCCCTGTTGTGTCTAGAAAAAAGTTTATTTACCCTATGTACAGAAAACAAAGCCATCATAACATTCTAGTAATAGGGCACATACACTTCCACACATCTATATACCATGACAAACTTCACTACGTTGCAATGGAGACGTCATTGTTCTAATATACATCACAATGTTGGCATACATGTATACACACAAGAACTGAATGCAACATCAAGATACAAGGGTACAACAATGCCATAGATGCAATGAAATAATTGGTTGTAAATGGAAATCATGAATACCTACTCAACGGGGGCTCCTTAGCACCACGTCAGTCGAAAAATCAGTTTTACCCTTTCGTGTTCAACATTGAGAAAAGGACACGACCAGTGCTGCAAAAAACTCGTGCTCCGCGAGAAAGAAAAGCTCCTCAGTAAGGAAGGCGAAGATCTCCCATGTCATTCGGCTTAGTATCGGCCACAAAGCGCGCCGGCGGCAGTTCGCAGCCACGGCCCCGCATCGGTTTCGCCAAAGGCTGAATAGCCCCGCAACTATTAAAAGAGCCTAGAAGCGCCCGCACGGAAATCGGCCGTTGGTCAGGAATGTTCGCACACCTTGTCTCCGAAAACCAGCATGGACCGCACGCCAAAAAAAAGGCGAGAGACCACACGTTCAATTGTTGCATGTCGATTGGTCTCGACCATGACGAAATTGGGGCAAGTGGAAGTGCGGACCCCCTGCCATCACTGCGACCAATCTCGAGTGGGGAGCAAGCCTCAGGACAACCGCCAGATAAAGTACCGGCGATGTCCTGGCAACACTGCAGCAGTTATTGGTTTCCGAGGGTGGTTCATTATAGATTGACGATGCTGGGGCACCAAGGGCCGTAGCAGAGTGGCTGTTGTGTCCACCCCTTTAGACTAGGTCACCTCTATTTCTGGGCATGTAGCCTCCAACCGTCGGTGAAGTGCCAGAAGGGCTCGATACAAAGATGATAATTCAGTTGATTGGGAACCTTGGTTAATTTGGCTAGCCAGCAGGAAGACACGTAGTGAAGGCCCCAGATGGTAGCGAGCCAGTGCTTCGGTGGGCGTGCCATCATTGCTTAGTATTCGTAATAGAGTTCGGAGGCACAATGTAAAAGCCGTGTTGGAGACTTCGGGCATCTGCCACAGATCCCGTTAATTAGAGAGGCCAACGCCGGGCTAATTCCAAGAGCCAAAGTATCGGCCCCCTGAACTGCATCACGAAAATGCGGACAATTTAGAAGTGGTCCTATTAAACACGCCAGGGGATGCCGGCTGTGGTCCGAAGAGCGAGTAAGAGCCGAAAGTTGATAAAAAAACAAAATTTTATTCGCAATTATGGCAGATCAAAAGATACACAAACATGCACACTCGGCAAGAGTTCAGTACAACATTCCACCGATCAAACAATCGACTACCCAATACAATCAGCTACACTCGAAACAACGGACACAAACAACAATATGCGCTACAATGCAATAATATGCATCAAACAACCAAGACACCTAAAGACTAGAGAGTCCGAAAACTTATTCAGTCCAAAGTCTTTGGAACAAAGTCTGAATGATACTCTTCTAAGAGTCACTCACTCAAAGTCCAGCGGTGTTGTTGTCGATCCGCTGCCCCCAAGTTTCTCTTCAAGGTAACCTCGCGTCTTCAATTGATCGCTTTCCAAGCACCAAACTTTTTCGCCGATAACACGTCAGCTTCCCACGCGCCACTGCTGCCACGCGTTTTCGCACGCTGGCGGTAAGCACACTCTTCTGCTTGTAGCACAAGCCTTCACCCTTCAGGTGGAAACTGTTAAGTTTGGCCTGGAAACTCGTCTAAGCAGATGCCTTTGTGCGTTAGCCGATCTACTGGTGAGGCCATCAATTCCTTCGGCGCCCAGTCTGACAGACGCTGTTGAAGATTTGAGCAATTGTCCAGACCAAGCAGCAAGCAAAGGCGAGTTCCCGTCCTTCAAATGCGGACCCTTTTGTCGTCCCTTCAAGCAGAAGCGGTGACTGATGGACTCGGCGACTCATCGGGCAACGGAAAGCTGGCGTGACCAGCGACAGAGTTGACGGCGGAGTGGCGCTTCTTCATTCTTCAGTCAAGTAGCCGACCGGCCGACTGCCTATGCCCGTCAGGCATTGTCCCTGCTGGCCTGAGGAGAAGACGTCGTGGCGCCGCGACGCCACGACGAAAGAGGGCAACAGGGACGGCGTCTTCCTGAAGGAGGCCGCGACGGACACCGCAGATCGCCCCGCTAATTGGGCGAGCTGTGCGGTGGACCCTTTGAAGTATGCGGCCAGGATCGTGGGAATTCTCGACAAACGGCACACACACAACGAGGAAGAGCCCTGCTGGCGCCACCACAGTGCAGTGTTCACGTGTACCGGGCATGCTCGCCCCCCTCACCTGTGTGTGCGTTATTGGTGTTCGACTCGGAGAGGAGGAGCCCGACAGGGCATAAAACGACGCCGCAGAGTGCTGGACGTCGCTCTGAACTATGTAACGTTCAACCACCACGCTTGTGGTTTGGGAAACCACTATCCCTTCTTTTCTGTAAATATGTGTAAATATAGTGCCATAAACCATGTGTTTGTTTTCCGTATCCTCTGTCAGCGTTCAGTTCCTCCATCCGGTGGAATCATCATCAAATTTCTCCTTCCGACCTTAACAACTGGTTGGCAGCGGTGAGATGAACTTCGCGGCATGGTGCTGTGCTGAGGTGAGTGCTTGGTCTTTGCTGTGAATTTCCAGGCTTCAATTGTGTGAGTTTATTAGAAGCTGGATTGTGTGTGGATTAGGGAGATTACCTTTTGTGAGTTTTGAGTTGTAGGGATCACCTAATTAAGTGTGAAATCCAGGACCAAAGTACAACGGCAATCATGTCGTGGAATGCAATGCTAAGAGATGAACTTTTGAGTGTGAGTGAGCATCTAGGCATTGAAATAGAGGCAGGAATCGGCAGGACAGCGATTTGGAGGCTGATCTCGCAAAAAGCCAGTGAGGACGAGATTCAAAACGCAGTAGAGATTTTTCAAAAACAGGAAATAGAGGAACGGAAACGAGAGGAACGCGAAAGAGAGGCTACATTCAGTTAACGAGCGTGCTAGTATCTGAGGGTAATTCATTTTGTTGTTTTTATGATTGCCTATAGGGCTCATTTGATCACTTGAGGTGAGAGCGTGGCGTTCACCAAAATTTCGAGGCTAGAGATACATTTCTAGGATTTATAAAACGCAGTTCGATCTGATGTGTGAGAGAGATTTGTAGGCGTCAGAGTGACATAAAAGTAGGTACTCTCTACTAAGCCTTTCCAGTATGTCATGAAAGAAATGAAGAATGTGCACAGATACCTTGTGTATGGGGTCTGGCAGCATTCGTGTGAAAACCATGTAGTTGCGTGTGATTAAGTTAGTATTGAGTTATCAAATTAGTTACAACATTGTAGGGCAGATGGCAGGAGAACGTGAGTTTTTAAAGAGTGTAATTATGGTTATTTGGGGCCAAATTATATTTGCCTTTGGGTGCTTTTCTCACACGGCAATATGTTACATCTTTGGTAAGCATCTCCACGTCCATGAATGTTGTAACTTTGGAGGCACCAAATTGTCTCAAAATTTTTGCGTACAGGTTTTCCTTTTTGTGTTGAGAAGCCTGGGGAGTTTGAAGCGGGTCCAATGTGCTTGACTGCAGCATGGTATTGTGTTGTGTGGTTCGCCTTGCTGTTGTCAACCATTGTGAGCTGGTTTGGGAGTTGGTTTCGAGTTCACAGCTGGAGGGAGAAAGCCAGGCCCTCGTCCTCGTCACCAACCATTCTCTTCGTGCCCAGCGGTTGGGAGCGCTGGCCAGCCGAGATTTTCCGGGCGGCGGAGGAGCTGTTAAGTTTGGCCTGGAAAGTCGTCTGAGCAGACGCCTTTGTGCGTAAGCCGATCTACTGGTGAGGCCATCAATCCCTTCGGCGCCCAGTCTGACAGACGCTGTTGAAGATTTGAGCAATTGTCCAGACCAAGCAGCAAGCAAAGGCGAGTTCCCGTCCTTCAAATGCGGACCCTTTTGTCGTCCCTTCAAGCAGAAGCGGTGACTAATGGACTCGGCGACTCATCGGGCAACGGAAAGCTGGCGTGACCAGCGACAGAGTTGACGGCGGAGCGACGCTTCTTTAATCTTCAGTCAAGTAGCCGACCGGCCGACTGCCTATGCCCGTCAGGCATTGTCCCTGCTGGCCTTAGGAGAAGACGTCGTGGCGCCGCGACGCCACGACGAAAGAGGGCAACAGGGACGGCGTCTTCCTGGAAGAGGCCGCGACGGACACCGCAGATCGCTCGCTAATTGGGCGAGCTGTGCGGTGGACCCTTTGAAGTATGCGGCCAGGATCGTGGGAACTCTCGACAAACGGCACACACACAACGAGGAAGAGCCCTGCTGGCGCCACCACAGTGCAGTGTTCACGTGGACCGGGCATGCTCGCCCCCCTCACCTGTGTGTGCGTGATTGGTGTTCGACTCGGAGAGGAGGAGCCTGACAGGGCATAAAACGACGCCGCAGAGTGCTGGACGTCGCTCTGAACTATGTAACGTTCAACCACCACGCTCGTGGTTTGGGAAACCACTATCCCTTCTTTTCTGTAAATATGTGTAAATATAGTGCCATAAACCATGTGTTTGTTTTCCGTATCCTCTGTCAGCGTTCAGTTCCTCCATGCGGTGGCATCATCATCAAATTTCTCCTTCCGACCTTAACAAAACCCTCTTCATTACCTTTGTGCCTGACGACAAAAGCATTCGCCGACTCGGCGGAATGACCCTACGCACCCTTGCGCAAAACTTCCTTCATCTCCTGCCTACGCACACTGGCCTAAACTGGCTTCATCTCCTGATCTCCCTTCTCTGCCGCTCGCTTAAATACCTTTCGCGTTAGATTCCAGAAAATTCAAATCGTTTCGTCCGCGCGACGCACAGCCAAGGCTGCGGAAAAAGCGAGACGTTTCGAGGACCGTCCGTGACCCGTGATGCAACTCTACATCCCCACGCCCATTTCCTTTCAGATCTTTCCAGGGCTTGCTCGGCGGCCGATGTGAGGAGGTCGGTCGGCGAAACTGCGCTTCCGAGGGAGAGAGATGGCGCGCCCGGGGAGTCTGGATGCTTGTTTTTCCTTTTTAGCGTTGACCTTGAGGTGTCGCTCTGATAGAGTAACATAGTAAACGTAAAGAGCGGACGCTCTCATTGAACAATGCGGCGAACATGACTGCCAGCGCTTTTAGCGACCGGCATTAAGCAGTCACAATGTTCTTTTTTCGGGATTGCTATCACACCACAGTTGTTTCAGTTTCGGTTTCAGCTTTCTAGTATGAAGGTCTGGTGTTTCTTCAACTGTTATTTGAGAGTGAGTTATTTAGCCGTTTTTTAGGGTCAAAGAGGTTGTGGGCGCGGCTACTGCAAATCGTTCATCAGTTGGCAGTTCTTGCGGGAAAAAAATACACGCCAATTGTACAAATGAATCGTGTTTATTCAGACAGCAGCAATCAAAAATCATTTTAATTCAGATAAACAGGGTTTTTAATTAACGCATTACCTTTATATTGGGCATCGGAGAAATCAATGCATACCGTTTATTATTGCACAATAATACCTTATTCCTTCGTTTTTAATGTGTCCAGTTTTGGATTGCTCGACGTGTAGCAGTAACGCTGCCATACGCGCTGGAACGCTAACTCGAGCACACAGCGAAGTGCTTGAAACAACCCCCTTCATGACATATTCGTGGCCTAGGCACCAATTCTAAGAGATTACTGGAATGTTTTTTTTATTTGCTTACCTTTTATTGTTGAATGCGTAAGTGTGTGTACCATTGTAGCCGGTGAGAGAGAACAATGCCGTGGTGATGCAGGGGCAACACGAAGTCCAGGTATGGTCAGGCCTAAGAGTGATGCATGCCGATTTGCCGCAGCCAAGGCAACCACCTTTTTCAATTTCCGAAGAACTGTTCTACCCACTAATTATTTCAAAATATTTCTTTTATAGCGTAAGTTTTTTTACTAGCAACGTCGTGATCAATCAGTTCACGATCAGCTTTTTGAGTGCGCCGCCTAACAGACGCAGGAAACCTACGGCTTTGGGCCGCAACAGGCTGTCATTGACCACTCTTTATGATTACAATATTACTTTGCCTTTCTGGCGCTTGGTATATCGCACTGTCGCCGGAATTCGGCGGTGCGCTCTTTTCTGAGCGCTCGTGTGTGACATAATGAAGGAACCGTTTCAATTCGTCGAATGAGCAGTATAGCGAACATTGTTTATGCCGTTTCGAACTTCAGCCTATGGACTGCTTAGCCTGTAGATGCGAAATTGTTTACCTCGACTGAAAGGACATGCCCTCAACACTGACGCTTTGGAATGGCGAAATTTTTGCCATGCACATGTGCTTTTTTATCATACATCCAGGTGTTGCCCTGAAAACGCCTTAATGCTTCCAAACACCATACTTTGTTTCAGGTTCAACCTTTCTGCAAAATACGGCTTCCTACAACTTGATAGACACGAGAAGTAGAAGCGTCGCGGCCATCCTCACCCTTGATATGATAAAAGTAGCTTTTGACAATGTCTCCCATGACAAAATTCCCCATCCCAATATTTACTACTGCGAGGAGAAAATGTGCCAGTAGGTTCAAAGTTTCCTCACCGACAGGATCAGAAAGGCTTGGAAATTTCCGCTAAGAAAAATTCACGCTGTCGCAAAAGTAGACGAAACCAATACAGTTCAACTTGGCCATGAGCACACTGCCTTGCCTATGAAATGAATATAAGAAATTGAGTGAATACTTTATGCTGATGACTTCTCCAATTCGACCATAGGTCCGGAACCCAACAGGATCAGCGGCAAGGACTGATGCGAATCACTGAATGGCACCTTGCAACACGTAGTCTCTTGTGTGAACTAGGGAGATCAGAACTCTATTTTATTGAGACACACGCGAAGATACCAGCCGCAGGTAATCCTGGACGCTGAAGTATTCCCAAAGTATATGCACTACTCATCCACGGCCTTCTTATTCGAAAAGATGGAACTATAGTGATGCGGGGCTCAAAAAGCTACAACGAACCGTTCAGAAAATAACGCATATTTTCAAGCGAGTTGCATGCAAACGCCATGCACTCAAGAAGAAAAACTGCACCATTATAATTAAAGCATTACTCACAAGCGCTATAACCTACGGGACTCCATACCTGGACATAGAAAACTGTCAGCGTAACAAGGTGAACATCTTCATCCTGAAAGCCTATAAAACTGCCATGGGACTTTTACCCACCACAAGCACGACGAAATTCCTCAAAGTGGGGGTTCAAAATACATAGGAAGTGTTAATTGAAGCCCACGAGGCGATGCAACTAGAAAGATTGAATCTTAAAGAAACGCGACAAGCACTTTTGGGCAATGTTGGAAAATGCAATCGAAAAAGAAGCACACTTGTCCCAGTCTCCAATAAATCCAGGATTATACATTAATGTGTGTCTAACGTTTAGGAACATGCACCCGGAACATAACAAGGGAAGAAGACATAGGGAGCTATAGCATTAAAGAGAGCATACGATACACAGATACTGCTATATACCAAGGACTGAACAAATATGTAGCCTGCTTGCTGGGTAAAACAATAAAGAGATCGCTGGAACTATGACATACGCAAACGATGCTACCACAGCAGAAAAACTTGGCATTGCGTTAGCATTCAGTAAATGTTTTTTATCAGTAACCATCGTAACAGATTCACTAGAAGCACGTCGAAAGTTTCTAAAAAGATTAATTAGCAAATTATTCCTTCAAATACCCTTTAAGTGCAATTTCATAGAAGCACGTATCCTCTGGAAATCAAGACACGGTTCTTTAGCGGAGAAACAAGCGGCGTATGCCAGAACCCGAGAGCAATACACACCGCCCTACTTCACAGTGGTACTCGGACTAATGAAACGCCCGCGAAAATACTCCTGAATACTAGCGCACTACTGAAAGTACCGACTCCACTATTCACCTGCTGACGAAAGCATCAGTTGATAGTAAGCCAGGAGCTGGAGAAGGCTACATTTAATATTTTCGTGTCACTCTCAATTTTCCTTTCCCGTCTGCGCAACAGGTGAAGAGGCCGTTGTCCCTGACAAAGGTAATATATATCCGAATGAGCACACGTAATTTGATCTTTACTAAAACTTACTTAGACTTTGAGGCCTAATGCAGAAACCAGTGTAACACTAGTACAGCCGCTAAACAGTGCCTGTCCCAAGTTGTTACCGCTACTAGGTTTATATGGCGTGTGAAAGCAAACGCTGTTATTTCTTAGTTGAAATGTCACCGTGTTACCCTGCCTGGAGTAAGATGGCGGCTCCCTAGCTTAACTTTGGAAAGTTTGTTTCCAATTCAGCAGCTTATTTTTTTAACTTCCTGCTGTAACCACATTACCCCAATGGAGGAGCATCAAAAATGGAAATATTACTTCTCTCACTCATTGTAGTATATTCAGGCGTCATCGTGAGACCGAAGGTCACGGCGGTGCGTTTTTATTGCCGCTAAATAAGACGTCTCTGAACTACCAGGGCTATGATCTGTGCTTAGAGTGCTGAAGCGCTGACTAGAAGGCCACTGGATTGAATGCCGGCAGCATTTCTATGGAAACGAAATGCGAGTGCCGCTGTACATTTATTTGAATGCATGCTGAAGCACGCCATATGGTCCAATTATGCGGAGTGCTTTAAGCTCGTTTCCAACATTTAAGTAGCAGATACGCCAAAGCCCCAGATGTCGAAACAAACTTAAACGCATGTCACGGCCATGGCGGTGATATTTATTTTAGGAGCGAAGCACTTTGGCTTTCTAGATGTCCGTTAACGCCGTTGTCCTAGCTTCCCGTCAGACCGAAGCATGGCTGTTACACATACCGCACATAGACGTTCACAGAGCGAATTTAGTTTTAAGATAGACCGTACTCTGCCTGGGCATCTGCCCATCCACCTTTCCGTGCGTGTATTTGTCGATGCGTTCACCGATGCATCCGCCTGTACCTTAGTATAAAATACGGCGACTTCAACGTAGACAATATGGCTCTTAGGACCAAGTTTCACCATATCATCAGCATTAACTTCATAAATATTTACTAAATTTTATTTCTGCATGCAAAAACGCGAAGGCGTTGTTCGCCTACGCCCCTGATTTTAGCAGATATCTAAAAGTTGAAAGTTATATTTAATACCTAAATGCACACTTTGTACGCAAGCACTGCAGCATAAACAAAAGGGGTGACGTAGGATTGAACACATGCGCAGAAAAACTGAAAAAAAAAGTGGAACTTCATGTGCGTGCAATATTGGATGCGTAGAGAAAGGTACAAGAATATCTTGGAGGAGTTTATGCAATCGAAATCATTGCATATTTGTGGTACACGAATGCCAATGTATGCACAAATAAAATATAATATACACTGCTGCTTACAAAATGAAGACGTTTCGCTGAAAAATATTGCAAAGAGCGTGATGAAAACAGCGAACATTTTTTCACCCTTCTCTTTATAGTCAGATTCATGGGATGTTGTAATTTCTTCTATTCGTTTGCTGTCGTTGAAGAGTCTCGTTATATGGTACTGCAGCGTTTGTGAAATGTAATGTATCTTGGACCCGTTCTTTCGGTAAAGCAACTACAAAATTAATGCCACCTTTCAGTGCGGTTAAGTTCTGCAGGATACCATAACCACCGTATCGTTGGATTTTCTGTGGTCGGCCACCATCACAGACTTACGATAGCAGTCGAAGCACGGCTCCTTCCACGTCCTGTCTTTCGTTCATGCTCCCCCCCCCCCTCACTTCTCAAGCCTCCCCTGCCACGTCTCGTCGTCGTCGTCACGCCAAAAATAGGCCCACGTCCCGTGTCCCCCGTGTCTCCCAAGCTCACGGACGGTACGCAAGCCAGTTGGAAAGGAGGATGAAAGTGTGAGATGCGACAGAGGCGAGTGCGCAACTTGGAGACGGGGACTCGCAGACCACGTTGCCTGGCTGCGGTGAGGATTGCGCCCACGAGACCAGGGAGAGCACGTCGCCTGCATCCCAGACACGCTGTCTGCTCGCCTCGTTACGAGCATCATCACCACTCTCGGCTCCTCTTCTATACCTTTGCACTTCTTCACCGTGCTACACCTCGGGGCTTTTCCGTCGCGTGGGCTCCACTCATCGTCCACACAACCTCCAATCATCACTCCAACTACACCCGACATGAAAGACTTTGTGATGTGACGCTACAACATGTTGTGTTGGTTGCAGCTCTTGTGAGTCGGTGTAGCATTCACCAACTTATTCAGGTATTGCGTTCACATGGCCGGCTCATAAAAGAGTGATAACTGAAGTTGTGTGCAAACTCTCGATTGCATGTTGTGCCACTGTCCTAGCGTTGAACAAGATCACCGAACACTCCAGCCAGCCTTGAGAAGACTCAATGATCGTCCTTTTACTCAGGAAGAAATCTTGATTGCTTGGTATCACTATGCATCAGGCCAGAAAGCCACACGATCAATTTTACTATTCTTAAAGGCAACTTCACTCAGCATACGCGGTGAAAATCTGCTATCTGTGTGTGGTGCACGAGGCTCTTCTGCTTGTCTCTCTCTCTCTCTCTCTCTTCACTCGCTTACTCTCCTCACCCCACTTGTAAGGAACTAGTAAATTGGACGCTGTCTGTTTGCCTCCGTACCTTTTTTATATTCACTTTACATTTTCCTCTTTCTCTAAGGAGGCGAAAGGCGTAGGTCACTTTGTCCTAAATTGTGATGTATTGAAAGGCTTTAGCGGCAGATTGAATGGTAGATACGTTCATTACGCACCAATTTCAAATAAAAACGACTTACGATACTTGCCAGCTCAATCTCATCAAAGAAACCGTACGGGTCCCGAGAAGTCTCGGTGTTTTGCCAATTTTACTTAGTCAGCTTTCATCCTCATCTTCATCCTGATTGTGATACCTAAGCTGACCAAGTTCCGTCGAACTGTCAACTATCCTCTTTTTTTATATATTTCAAAAGTTCGTCCAATGGCATAAAGAATTATCCTCTTCAAGCGCGAATAATGATGGACTGTCCACAACTGTGTCAAATTCACATAGCATAATTCCAAGACACTCGATATTACGCTCCAACAAAGGAAAAATCAGCAATATGTTGTTTTCTGTGAGTTGCGCTCTATAATTGTAATTAGTATGTAATCAAATACTTCATTTTATACAGTCATTTATGTTTGGTTAGATAAAGAAAAAATTGAATCAAATATGCTTCAAACGGTAGCGCAAGGGAGTTTTGGTTGTATTCATTTGGGAAAAGAAAACTAGTATTTTGGCCTCGTTCCTGGAGCACGGCACGTCGAACGAGCACTCGAACATCGCAGTACTTTCACCAAAGCGATCAATTAGAATCAGGCAAAGCACAGTGAAGTTAAGCGGAGATATACTGTCTAGAAATAAGGTTAAGTTCGCTCAATGAGAAATTTATCGTTCTCTTTTACGCCTCAAGTTGATAAAACTAGCAAAAAAAAGTGTACACAAGCGTAGACTGCACCGCTGAAAAGACGGTATTAGTGAATATACTAACAATGCAACTTAAAAGTAGTTACAGTGTAACTACGGAAGCAAAGTAACAAGGACAGAAAACAGCGCTGACTTTAAGCAATGATTTAATAGCGGTGTGGTGTACATATATTGGCGAAAAAAAGAAGAGAATGGGCATGCGTACAACGGCGCAGCTTACAACCACTGCGAAACGATGTCAGCGAAACTCTTGTTGATTGAACAAATACATAACTTCAAAATTATCAAGATACGTGATCTGTTTCTGCAATAGCGCAACCGATGGGGAACTTGATTGATATGTGGGGTTTAACGTCCCAAAACCACCGTATGCTTAACCGATGGGGAACTTACACATATACCATCAAACTTGCTTATGCGATAGGCTTCAATTATCTCACGCGTGGCCTGTGAGTGGTGCTTGAATATTACCTATTACGGTATTAAGTTATTATCCAAACAAATCGGTGCTCGAGTTTGGTGTTCGACGACCAGGTGCTGCTTGTAGATCACTGCCTCCGACGCTTCACTGAGAACGTTTGCGTTTGATTCTGTGGCTGCTGCTTGTAGGGCTGGGTTGCTTCGTTAGCCTTGTGCTAGAACCTGTAGTACCGTTTCAGTTTAGTTTCAACTGCCATGTGCGCGCAAAATTTGGAAGTATTGCTTCCATTAAGCCCGCGCTTAAAATAATCGACCATGTCCAGCTAAACTACTGATTACAGAGGCGTGACGAAATATTTTATTCGTAACTCCTGTCACTTTAATGCTTTTGGAAGCGCAGTATATATATGAGGCTGAGATGTCTGTGCAAAACTATCGCCAAACGGCAGAAACAAAGTAATAAAACCGACAAAGTAAGCGGTTTTAGCTGTGCCCATGTCAAGTTGTGATATACGGCATCAATATACCGACTACAGCGCGGTGCGATGGCACGCGCTTGGTGGCCCCCCCCACGGCGGAGAAAGATGCAATAAACAGGACGTCTCCGTTTATGCCAAGATGTTCATCATGCACTGTGTAACAAAGTCTTACTCCTTCCCGAGCGACGGAAGTATAAATTGTGGCCACCAGCGAGGTAATTCATAGTATATCGAGGCAGCCTTCTCACAGCTCGACTGTATTTGGTGATTCTAAACCAGCACTTTATACGTTCGGCGCTTAAACGGCAGCCATAATATATACTTGCTAAATCGGCAAAATCACATGATGTAACTCTGAAAACTGGCCGTCGTATAAGATAACACTGGATTCCAGGGCACTACGGCCTACCAACAGAAACAAGCAAGCTGATGCGAAAGAAAATATAGACCACGATAACTCCACTTTATTGGCTATTTTCACGACCGGGAACCAACACTGCTCCATGCACTCTACTCCGAAAAACTACAGCGGCATATTAGTATGTACAAAGTCACCATCACCACCGTCTTCACGAAGTCGACCCAGATATACCTGATAGGTTACCGCCAACCATGAAAAGGTGGAGTACAAGCTTACTGCATCGGTAACGAATAGGTTTGGCATTCACTCGTCGCTCTCTTATAGGTCATGCAGAAAATTCCAATTCTGATGTTTATGACACTACTGAAAGAAGTGAACATATCCTGTGTGTCTGACCGAGATATATCACCCAAGGAAATTCGATCACGACTGTCTTGTTCAAGTGTACGAATGTTCGAAATGTACAAAATGTACGGTCGGACAGCACCTCCTCTATGCTGCATCGGACGCATCTGACTAGCATTGACAAAATGGACGAGGTGCTGCATTAGATATGGATGCCATCTGGCAGTAATATCGGGAAACAGGAGCTTGGGCAGAACATAAGGTCAATCAGAGGTGACACCACCATATCATCGGGAAAGCGGTTGTTGGCGCATAGCACCGTATTTTCAGCGCGTAAGAAACACTAGGTTATTTATAATCACGTATTTGCGTATTTTGTAGCAACGGAACACACCATCTAATAAGTATTGGAGTGGCGCCTCACCTATCCATATTATATGCTTGATGAGTGATAATGTACACAAGTATTAATGCAGCCACCCGTTCAAGGTAGTTGAGCGTAGAACAAGTCTTTAAACTCTGGCCGGGTATCTGAATCATATGACAGACAGACAGAATGAGAATTTTGCGTTCACGTATGCCAGTAGGGACTATCATCCTTAAAATCCATGCTAATTCGTGGCCTTCGCTACTAGCGCGTCGAAGCACCAAGCAACCGTGCACCACGAGAGACTGCAGAAGCCACGTTTTATTTTATGCATCATAAGAGCAACTATGAGGTGCCACCATGCGGGTTCACCGCATGCATGATTACGCAGGTAGCAAAACTTGCTAAGTGATACGCGTGTATGTGCACAAGTTTATTCTGTTTTTAAATGCGAAGCATTTCTTAGCGAACTTCGGCGACTTTGAGCGTATCTATCTAATGGTCTAGCCACCTACGACTTTAGCACTTTAGCTCTCTGGCCGTTTCGATAATCATATATCAATACCAAACTTGGTATGGCATGGAATGACTGCATGAAAAACATATTTGACTAGTCATACCATGACAATCATCACATGTATGTAATGCATGCATGTCATGATGTACATTTCATGGTCCTGCAGCTCTTGATGTGGTTTTCTTCACACGGGATGTTGCAAAACTGGTATGGTATGACATGATTGCATGGCAAACACAAGTGAACGACCCTAACATGATAATCATGACATGCCTGTCATGTAACAACATGACTACATGCCATACTCATGATGCGCTTGTGGCCATTCCGGTAGCGTCACATATACCAAATTTGGTATTACAGTACCTGAATGGATGACGAAAGTATGTGACTGGTGCAAACATGATAATCAAAAGATGCGTGTCATGTAACAACATGACTACATGCTATGCTCACAATGCACCCGCGGTCGTTTCGCTAGATTCACATATGCCAAATTTAGTATTACGTGACACCAATAGATGACGAAGGTATGTGACTGGTGCAAACAAGATAATCATGAGATGAGTGTCATGTGAGAACATGACTACATGTCACAGTCCAGGCGCCAATACATTTCGACGTGACGGGTTGCGCGTGCTCGTCGGTGTTCATTTCGTCGCGTCACGCCGGTGTTGCCAGGCGAGGCGCCGGTCCTGCCATATACACGCAGGTGCGCGCCGTGCTGCGTTGTTTCGACGCATGCGCATTTCAGCGCATCTGGCATCTCTGCGTCATGATAACAGGCAGACGCAGTGTACCCTGGGTAACGCATCGGCGCGAAATGCAGCATGTCGCAGTTCACGCGGGTTGCCGTCGGGCCGCATCAACGAACGCTGGTCGCGCCTGGCGTCAGAATATAGAGTGCTTGCGTTTTGCTAACGTAGCGTCACTGTGCCCAGCATTCGCGTGCGTCAACGCTACATTGGAGTATATTGGGCCTTTCATGATGCGCTCACGGCCGTTTTGCAAGCTCCACATATGCCAAATTTGGGGTCACATGACGTCAATGGATGACTAAATATATGACTAGTGCAAACTTGATAATCCTGACACGCGTGTCATGCAAGAGCATGACAACATACCACGCTCATAGCGTGCTTACAGCCATTTCGCTAGCTCCACATATAATAAATTTGGTATCACGTGACGTGAATTAATGACGAGGGTAAACGACGCATTCAAACATGATAATCATGACACGTACGGAAGTCATGCACGGCATCATTTACTTCCACCTCGTAACATTGGGCGGATTTTAAAGGAACATATCAATATTTCTCATTCGTGCTTTGCATATCATTAATTCCCACTGTACGTGGGATCTGCCAGTTTTTTTTTCTGATTAATCATTTGTGTTAGTGAGTGAGTGTCTTACTAGAGAAAGTATCTGTCTTCTTGCGGTGCGTGTTGCTTGTGCCACCTTTTGTTGCCTGGCGCACTTTCTTTTTCTTACCTGAATAATTTTCACTGATATTTGATAACTGTATCTGCGTCATTTACGCCGCAACATCGATTTTGGATAGCCTTCATGTGTCTTCACTGATTGATTGATTGATATGCGGGGTTTAACGTCCCAAAACCACTATATGATTATGAGAGACGCCGTAGTGGAGGGCTCCGGAAATTTCGACCTCCTGGGGTTCTTTAACGTGCACCCAAATCTGAGCACGCGGGCCTACAACATTTCCGCCTCCATCGGAAATGCAGCCGCCGCAGCCGGGATTTGAACCCGCGACTTGAGGGTCAGCAGTCGAGTACCTTAGCCACTAGACCACCACGGCGGGGCGTGTCTACACTGCCAGTCATATTTATTGCACCACAATCGAGTTTCGCATGCGAACATCATGAGGTGATAATGTGCCAAACCTTGATGAAGGACTCTGGGAAACATTGACCAGCTGTATTTTTCTGTTTTAATGTGTACATAAATGAAAGAGCATGAGCCTTCATAGATTTTAAAATCCACCGTGAATGCGGCTTCCACGGCTGGTATCGAATCCGTGACATATAGGTGAACATCGCCACTGTACCTCCGTGGCGGCGCATGTTTATTAAGTGACACTTGAGTATGATAAGTTCTTATTTAGGTTAGTCCTTATTGGTTTGTTTTAGTGCAATTCTGCAGACTTGAGCATTGAAGCGAAAATGTGGCATTTACAATATGCTTCTTTGTGCATGTGCTGTTGTCTTAGTGGTACCTTATAAACACTGCACCTCAATTTTCGTAGTGGCCTATTTCTTGGAGTAAAAGGTTTGCAAAAGCCCTCAAGTGATCAAACCACCAGCCCCAGGTACGTATTTTGCTGCACTCGAAATTGTATTCATAATGGCCAGTAGCTATATTTTTTTTGGAATACAAAATGAAGAGCGAGTACCGACACACGCTTCTGACTCACTTCTTGTGACTCATAAAAATTTGCCCTACTTGCGATTATTAAAGAGCACCAACTAGCTCAATGTTATTTTTATTCAATTATTTATTTATGTACCTTAAAGCCAGAATGTAACACATAGGGGGGACAAAATTGTGAATGATACAGCGTAGCGCAGAATAAAAATAGACATGAGATGGTACAGCAATATCTTCTTGGCTGTAATATCAATGTCCGACGAATTAAATGTATGTGCAAATAGTAAATACTGTAATTCAAACACGTCGGACATTTAAAACGCTCTAAAAGTACAAGTGGCTTAGCAACCATAGAATAACTAACACAGTTTTTTTAAAAGAAAACTAAGCAAAAAAGGATAAGGTAGTATAGTATTACTCTTGTTGAAACATTAATAACATGTCTTCTGAAACACACGGGCTTGTGAAAATATATTTACAGGAAGTGGCAATAGCGATAAGCGTTGCAGCAGTCAGCACATTCCGGTCAACTAAAGTGCCATATGAACCAATGTAAATAGGGCAAACGCACTCAAAAAGGTTAACAGCTGAGTCTAGCATGGGAACAGCTGCCAACAATTTTTCATCACCTTGGTGTAAGCGAAAAAAAAAGGGAAAAGGAGAGAGGAAGTGAACGTGAAGAAGAGCAGTGTGGCTAATGATTCTTAGGAAGAGGAAGAGAGAGAAAGAACAAGCACAAGGCAGAGACAGAGACCGTTCTTGCAACGCATAGCAGACCTTTGAGCGGCCCTCGCGCGACGCGGATATTTATAGGGTCACCACATTACCAAATATAGCATCGATAGCTGCTGCTGCTGCTGCTTTGACTCTCGCAAAGGCGTCGCCGTGTGTGAGCAAGCACCAAGAGAAGAACGCATGGCCTTTGTCGAAGGGCACTGGCTGGTGCAGCATGGTGGCCTCCGTTAGCGGGCCGCTTTCGGCACCAATTTATACAGGAGAGGCGTCAAACAAAGCTGAAACATACACGCGAGATAAGAGCGCAGTGCGCTTTCCGAAAGGGGTTGGCACGTTCGATAAGCGCGGCAGTCTTATCAGCACCACAAGTAGGGCGTGTGCTATAAGGCCAAACACTGATTAAGTGTGGAAGATCAAAGGGCAAAAAAAAAAATAAAGAAGGAGGGGGAAAACGAAGCTTGGGGTTGGGTGCCTGTACTAAGACCTATTGTTTTTCATAAACGGAACGATTCTGGAACCTGGAACGATTCCATAAACCTGGAACGATTCTGTTGTAGTTACCGGGCACACAAAGTTCACTTCAATTATTTCAGTCTCCGTTTGTGAAAAGCGCACGCTTTTAAGACACAGCCCCTTCGCAGGCAATTGGCCCTTCATTCACGGTGTCAGCTGTGCGACACTTGAGTCATTACCGGTAACAAAGGCACACATTTGTTGATATACAGGCAGCAATGCAATGCGGCGATCTTATTTAACAAATGAACTCAATAGAACACCACATTACCATGTCAGAAGCAGCTGCTTTCTCAAGATTCATCGACTGATATGTGGGGTTTAACGTCCCAAAACCACCATATGATTATGAGAGATGCCGTAGTGGAGGGCTCCGGAAATTTCGACCACCCGGGGTTCTTTAACGTGCACCCAAATCTAATTACACGAGCCTACAACATTTCCACCTCCACCGGAAATGCAGCCGCCACAGCCGAGATTAGATCCCGCGACCTGTGCTTCTCAAGCAACAGTTATTGAGAAAATCCGGGTACAAATGCGTCTGCGGCCGGCGCACTTTTCGAGGTCCCCATTTTCGTCAATCCAGAGTTTTTGTATATTGGCAGGAAGTTTCTTTTTTTTTAATGGGGGGAGGGGGTAACATTGACAGCACCAATTCGTGATGCGTTATCTAAGTTTTCAGCACAGACGTCGACAGATAATCAGTGCGTTGGGTTTTCTCTGTCTTCTATGGACAAGTACAATCAGCGTCAAATGAAACCGGAACAGCGGCAAGCTTTCGCGATGGTGTAGTGCGTGCAGTCGAGTTGTCACCATGAGCAGGCAGGCATATATGCGCAGACTTGCCGAACAAGATAGACGCTCCTGTCAATGGTGATAACAGGACGGTGGGCACTATGTATGCCATCGCGAACGCTTGTCGCCGTTCGAGTTTCATTTGACGCAGTTGATACGTTTTTGAATAGTCTTAAAACTTCACCTATTATTGAATTCTCGTGACATCCGAACAAAATGTGTGCGGCGAAAGGTATAGAGAAAGTGTTAGCACGGCGACAAATACAATTTACACATCAAGTAGTTGTAGGGTACAGATAAACACCCCTAAGGATCTTTTCTTTGGGTGCGTAGAACCTGAGGGTGTCGGCTTGATGGCGTCTGGTGTCATCAGTGTGGGCCATCTAGTTACGGTTAATAATCAAACCGGTATGCGCCACAAAAATAAGTGTAAAATCTTCTGTCAGCTTGTTTTCAATAGTCCTCTGGTAAGCATGTAATCCGAAACTCTTACCACTGCCCTTCTCATCGCAATAAACACCAGTCTATCGAAATCATCAACGATGGCAAGTGGCGTCTCTTTCGTCTCTCGATAGTTTTTACATTTTTTGGTGCCGAAATCCGGAAACTGAAGCCACCATCAGTTCAGAATTACAAAGAGGCTATCAGGCGTCGGCATTCCGACGGACTTTACCGTTACCTCAACGATCCTTGGAGGTGCAACCGCCTCGGACTTCACGGTTCGAACAATGAGGCCTAACGACACCACACCCACGCTGCTGACAGCAACACAACGAAGAAGGTACGATGGAGCGACTTAAGAAAAAGCGAAGCGCTCTGAGAAGCCAAATGACGAAGTTGATATCCGAAGCAGATTCATCGCTAGAAGCACAAGCAGACGAAGCGACACTAAACGTGCTGTCAGCAAGACTCAGCGCCCTCCTAACACAGCTGAACGAGGTGGACGCTGCTGTACAGCCACTTGTGCCAGACGAAGAAGTCGACGAGAACTACGCACGTATAATCGCGTACAATGACAGAATAGTAACCTGCGTCGCAAGGCTCAACCACCAAGCCGGAGCTCAACGAGCGAACGCCATTACAGCACTGGAAGCGTCTCGGGCCCCTCGCGACGGGAACCAGAGAGCCAACGGCTCAAAGGTGAAGTTGCCGAAACTCGAGCTGCAGCGATTTAGCGGTTCCGCCACAGAGTAGCAGCCCTTCTGGGAGCAGTACCAGCAAGCCATACACGACAACGGCGCTCTTTCTGACGGAGAGAAGTTTTTGTATTTGCACTCGGCGCTTTCTGGGAGGGCAGCAGTGGCGGTGGCTGGTATACCAGCGATCACAGCCAACTATGACACGGTCATCGAGATTTTGAAGGAGCGTTTTGGATGCACGGATGTGCTCATTGAGGAGCATCTTACGCAGTCTGTACCTGCCAACTGTACGAAGCTGGACACGATGTAAGAGATTGACGTCACCTCTATGACCACATGCAGCGAAATATAGCCGCCCTCCTGACACTTGGAGTCCAGCCTGACAGCTACGGAGCAATGCTTGCCTCCGCACTTCTGCGAATGCTGCCAGGTGAACCAGCGGTAGAATACCTAAACATTGCTCTGCAGAGAAAAAAGAGGATAGCTTGTGCATTGCGAGTTTGCAGTGTTTTCTCGAAAACGAGGTGAAGAGCCGGGAAAAGGCACTGCAGGTTGGGCAGAGAAAAGGCAAAGGAAATAGTGCAATACCACGTTTTGATGACGAAAAGTCCCGAGCTTCTAGGGCGTCAGCAGCTTCACTTCTAACGGCTTGTGAATTCAAACAGAAAGAGCTTTTTGCGTTTTGTGCCGCTAGAGACCATGTGACGAAGGAATGCCAGACGCCACTTTCACTCAAAGAAAGAAAAGGGGCACCCCTCAAAGCTGGCCGATGTTTCCGCTGTTCTATTAAAGGGCAGACACCGCGAGAATGTCGCAACAAAGGAGTACAGTGTATAATATGCAGTAAGAGGAATCTTACTCAAATGTGCGATCCTGCGTGGAAGCCTGCTGCTAACACAGCAACCGAATTGCACTCTGCGACAGGTAGCAAAGATGACCTAACGACAACTGTACTGCTTCAGACAGCTCAGATATGGGCGAAGGGTACCCAGCAAAGACTGCTCACCCGTGCACTATTTGGTGGCGGAAGTCAGAGAACATTTGTGACAGAAGAACTGTTGCGTCAGCTGAATTTGAAAGTACTTGGTGAGGAAGACATTACTGTATTTCCCTTTGGAGGAGGAGACAGTGCCATAAAGAAAAGGCGCAGGCGAGTACGGCTTCGGGGGAAGAGTCAGTATGACAGAAAAGAGCACTGCCTCGAGGTCTTGGAGATACCTGAGATCTGTTCGGACGAGCTTCTTGTGCCCGAGAGAGTGATAAAAGAGGTCAAAATGAAAGTGGTTGGTCTAGCTGATGTCACCTTGCCACCCGCAAAATTAGAGCGAAATGGCATTGGTATATTGATTGGCGCTCACTGCTATTGGAGTCTAGTGACCGGCGAAGTGCACAAGATTCAGGGGGGCCTAGTTGCAATTAGTACTTCGGGTGGACACTGCAGGGAACAGTGCCGTACAGCAACACCAGTGCAATGATAGCGGTCCGTGGAGCTGTTGTAGCGGAAAAGAAATTTGCAGTGACGACTCAGCTCAACTCATTCTGGGAGCTCGAGAGCATGAGTATTGTGGACCTAGTTCCACATGATCAGGAGCATGAAGAAGTTCATAAGGCTTTTGAGTCATCCATTAAGTTCACCAATGGAAGATACGAAGTAGCTCTTTCTTGAAGGTCCATGGATTTTTATCTTGCTGACAACGAGGGAGTTGCAAAGAAACGTTTGGCTGGCCTCACAATGAAATTGTGGAGAGATGAGACAATGCTGATGAAGTACGACGAGGCCATACGCCAGTACCTTGAACAAGGATTCGCCGAGAGGCTTTCGAAAAAGGCAGTAAGCATAGAGAACAGATTGTATTACATGCTTCACCAAGCTGTGTTGCGCCCTGCTAGCCAGTCACCTAGCCTCAGAGTGGTCTTTGATGCGTCGTTGAGTGAAACCGGGTGCGTGTCACTTAATAAAGCGTTGGATTCAGGACCGAACTTAAACCCCGATATCCTAATTGTCATGCTTAATTTCAGAACGCACCGCATTGGACTCAGTGCAGATATCGATAAGGCGTTTTTTACAAATATCACTGAGAAAGGAAAAGAGAGATGCCGTACGCTTACTCTGGTATGGAGAAGTGCCCACTAAGAAAAAACCGAGGCCGCCACTTGAAGCCTGGAGGATGACAAGAGTCCCGCTCGGAATGACCAGTAGCCCATTTCTGCTTGCTGCCACGATACGTCACCATCTTGGCATGATGGACAGCTGTTCGGGCACAGCACGAACACTGGCTGAGAGCTTATACGTCGACGACCTCATCGCAGGTGCCGACATGGAAGAAGCAGCTGAAGAATTCTATCGAGAAGCACTGGGCATAATGAAAGGGGCAAGCATGTCCCTTCGAAAGTGGAACTCAAATTGCAAAACGTTGCTGGAGATAGTTCATAATGAAGAAACTGGATGTCCCACGAACCCAATGCAGTGCCCCACAAACAGTACTGTGCATGTGTAAGGACTTGTGTGGTATAAAGAAGGCGATCGCCTTGCCTTTTTTATAGAACCGATCTTAGATTTCCTTGACAGAAAATGCAACACCAAAAGAATCATTCTTCAGGCCTCAGCACGTAGTTTCGATCCCTTAGGTCTGCTTTCTACAGTCACTGTGACTGCCAAACTGCTGTTCTAAAAACTCTGCTAGCTGGGTGTTGGCTGGGATACAACATTGCCCGAAGAGGTGCAAGCAGTGTGGATGCAATGCACACTGCACTGCACCATTTAACGGCGGTAACCGTCCCAATCTGTTGTGTCAGTGGTGAATGCGACAAGATAGAGATTCATGTATTTACTGATGCAAGCCCCAAGGCATATATATGGAGCGGTTGCATACTTGCGTGTTTGTCGAGTGGGCATTCACAATGCAAATTTGATCCTGTCAGAATCGAGAGTAGCCCCACTAAAGAAGCTTTCCCTTCCAAGACTTGAATTCATGGGTAGTGTCGGGAATCCCACCGATGCCAACCAGTTGTTGTGATCCCGGGGTGCTGTGGTAGCGTGGTGTAGCTTCGGGTTGAGGAAACGAGCGCTTACAAGATGGGGATGCGAAAAACAAACAAGGTTTATGGCACTATTTACAAATATTTACAGCATGAGGTTAAGAGTTCACAAACCACGAGCGTGGTGGTTAAACCTTTAGTTGGTTCAGAGCGACGTCCTGCACTCTGCGGCGCCGTTATAAGTCCTCTCGGGCTCCTCCTTCTTCAGTGGAACACCAATCACATACACACACAACAGGTGAGGGGTACGAGCAGGCACGGCGCACGTGAACAGCCAATTTCGAGTCAAGATCACTGCACTTAAAGGTGGCGCCAGAGGGGCTCTTGCTCGTCGTGTGTGTCACTGGTCGAGGGGTCCCAAGCTTCGGACAGCAGACATCAAATGGTCCGCCAATCTGTCTGCTCAATTAGCAGGGCACTTTGTGGCGGCGGTCGCCGTTTCTACAAAGGAAGACGCTGTCTTTGTTGTCCCCTCTGGAACGGCTTACCGCTTCGTGGCGACGTGACGTCTCATCCGCTGGCTAGCAGGGACAATGCCTGGCGGGCATAGGCATTTGGCGAGCCGGCTACTTGTTTGAAGATTAAAAGAGCACCGCTCCCCCGTCATCTCTGGACGCTGGTTCCGAGAATACTGGAGTTCCAGGCGTGGGAACGCGGCCCGGCTACGCTTCTCAGCGACAGCATGGCGCCTGCTGACGCCGGTCATAACAGCTTCCCCCTCGCCAGATGAGTCACGGAGGGCAGCGGTCAACACTGCTGCTCGCAGGGACGACGAAAGGGTCCGTAGTCGAATCCCAAGAACTCGCCTTCGCTTGTGGCATGGTCTGAGTAAATGCCGAATCTTCGACACCGTTTCTGCAACTGGACCACATGCACAAGCAAGCACTCGGCCCCCCCCTCGAACAAACCAAGCCAAAAGAGGGATGACAAACCAATTTTAATTACTAGCTTTAACAAAAGCTCACTCTCAGAACTCTCAGGACTCACTTGAGCTGAAAAACCAGGCGTGCTACCTTACAAATGTACATAATAAGATGCACGACAAAAGAAAAACTAAAATATCAATTTTGATACACCAAGAGCACTCCAGAATGGTTTAGAAAGAGCGACGGAGCACGCCAGCGTTTTTATTCAATTTGCCCTTTTCCTAATGCCAAAATGATATTTTCGAAGAATCAAGCTCCGCCTCCCAAGGCGACTGTTCTTCGATGTCATGGTTTGCAGCCAAGGGGACAATGGCCTGTATCTACTTTAAATTTAGCCCTCCCCTGAGATAACACTGCCACTGATGAATGCTCCACACAATGCAGGCGCACTCCTTTCCTGAAGCGCAGTATGTTATCTCACGAGAGCCCAAACTCTGGCTCAAGTAGAACGCATCATACTCGTTGCCACTGTCGTCGAGACATATAACGGCAGACTCTTTCTTTTTGTCGCTGACTACTTACACGGCCCTGTCCTGCTGAGAGCATCAGTCAGGAACTCGGATTCAGTGAGCGCTAATTTTGTCCGAACGTCCGTCTTTGTTTACGGCCGCCTATAATTGTCTACCACTGAGACATAAAGCTCACCAGCCTCCCGAAAGGTTAACCTAAGCTGTGACCTAACGGTCTACCTCAACGGTTAGGGAAAGCTTGAGGATCTGCTCATGATCACTAGATCAATCATTCTTCAAAGAAGACAACAACAAAAGTAACAAACACTGCCTTCTAGCAGGTTAGTTCGGTTAGTTACCTGTCTTTGCTAACACCTTTGATTAAAAAACAAAACACTGAGTTCTTTTGAGCGCTTTCAATTATTCTCATTCTTACGGCGCTGCAAAATTCATGGCACTACTAACCAAACGCTTAGGCCTTCACACATGGTCTAAACGTTCATCCTTACATTACGTTGCAACACACCGTGTACAACACAAAAATAATGCTAAGTGCAATACTCATCAAATGCACCTTACAATAATTGCATAGGGTTTCGCTAAAACTGTGCACCAATGGCTCTCAATTCTCATAACGCGCAACGACAACTGCACTGTGTTGCGCCAAACTTAACCATTTTACGAAATCATCTGGTCTATGTTAATATCTTCTTCCTTAAATGCCAATTCACGCCACATCCACATGACAGTAAAGGCATACGATATTAAACTAAACCTTTGAAACACTAAAAAAAACAACAATTTTTTTAGTTTTTACCTTCTCGGTATATTCGTACAAATGATTAATGGACTTCAATTTTCAGCCTTTAGTTCGGTGGTTTTCCTTTTCCAAAATTTACACCGCATTACATTACTTACAAAAAAAAAGGCTCAAATCTGCATTTCCAATGCAACACTGAGTAACAATATTTGACACGCTTGTGCAAAAGTTACTCGAACTGACCGTTCCCCCCTTTTCTCGTGGTTCCTTTATTCGTACACGATGGGGTCGCGGTCCCGGCGGTTTTCCTGCACGTCTGAGGCTACTAAACAAACGAACGTTAGGCTGTGTCCTGCCGTCACGCCTCATTCTCCACTTCGTCCTATTCCCCGTAGGAATTTGAACGTGACGCCAGAAGCTGGGGGGGAGCCTGTGCCATTTTCTCTTTGTATTCACCCCTGCGCGGTATTTAGCCACTCTGCCCTTTCGACTTTGACCCTTCGGGCAAGGCCGCTTTTCCGAAGTCGTCGAGCTGAACCGCGCGCTTCGTTGGGGTGACGCACCTCCCTTTCTCCCTCCACACCTGACTCGCCGCTTGTGCCTCCATGAACAGCCCCATTGACGTTTCCTTAAACGGATTAGTGGCCTAACCTTTCGTCTTTCGCGGGGCGGTGTGGGACTAGTCCTATGCTTAGGCAGTGCCGAACGCTTTCGCTTCTTCCTTTTTCTGCGATGTTTGCAAACCTGCTCGGTGTTATCGCTGCACTGCTGAAGCGTGGCGTTCTTGCCCTCAACAGCCACTGCGCTAACCATGCCTAAATTTGACAATGTCGAAAGGTCCCCCTGAGGCACGAAGAAGGTTTCCAGCCTCTTACTGGGCCTATTAGGGCTGCTGGCACCCTCTTCATCCGCGCAATGAGCGTCTTTCGACATCGTCCCCACCTCCAGACCGGCCACGGCCTCGTTCTCTACATCATTTACATGGATGCATTCGAGAATATGCGGGCCCTTCTCTGGCGCGATCTCTGTTTCTAGCGCTTCATGACGCGCCACAACTTCCAGCGCTTTGTGACGCGCCTCACTTTCAGACTCCGGTCTGATTCTTTCTTTATTTTGGCTAACAGAAGTTCCGAATCTTCTGGTTAGCTCTGATTTAACAACTTCGTAGTTGTTCGCGTGCTGCTCACTGAGTCGCGCAACAACATCCGCTGCCTCGCAGGGCAGAACCGTGCGTAGCTTCTGAGACCAGGTGTCTCGCTCACACTTAAGTTGACTACACTTTCGTTCAAAGAGTCTAAGATACAGGCCCATATCCCATGATACCTCATATGGCTGCATGTACCTAGACATCTCGAACTCTGCCTCATTTTCGAGTACTCCTTGCTGGCGTCCCAACCTCATACTCAACTCATAGTCTTGTTTGAAAAACTTTAGCTTGAGGCTTTCTCTTTCGTCTTCACTCTTTCCTTCCATCTGAGCTGCTCTTAGTTTTCTTTCGATGATGAGGTCCCATTCTTCACTTAGTTCCTCATCATCAGCCCCCAAATCATTAATCGCTTGAATGATTATGGGTTTTCGTGCCAAACCCTTTGTATCGATCCCCAATTCCTCACACAACAGCAACAAGTCTGACATCTGCAGCTCCCGTAAGTCCATGATCGTACTGAGTGCTCGCTACTTCCAAAACAACTTTCCGAAACGGCGAAACTGAGTCTTTCGGCAAAGTTAACTACCAGTTCTAAAATTTACCCTCATTTAGAACCTGGTTCACTCAAAGGAAAAGCCAAGCACTCACCCATACGTGATCCATGTCTCGAGCCAGCTGCTTCTCCTGGGCCGACTGTTGTTGTCACTTGTAGCTTCGAATCCCACCGCTGCCACCAGTTGTCGGGAATCCCACCGATGCCAACCAGTTGTTGTGATCCCGGGGTGCTGTGGTAGCGTGGTGTAGCTTCGGGTTGAGGAAACGAGCGCTTACAAGATGGGGATACGAAAAACAAACAAGGTTTATGGCACTATTTACAAATATTTACAGCATGAGGTTAAGAGTTCACAAACCACGAGCGTGGTGGTTAAACCTTTAGTTGGTTCAGAGCGACGTCCTGCACTCTGCGGCGCCGTTATAAGTCCTCTCGGGCTCCTCCTTCTTCAGTGGAACACCAATCACATACACACACAACAGGTGAGGGGTACGAGCAGGCACGGCGCACGTGAACAGCCAATTTCGAGTCAAGATCACTGCACTTAAAGGTGGCGCCAGAGGGGCTCTTGCTCGTCGTGTGTGTCACTGGTCGAGGGGTCCCAAGCTTCGGACAGCAGACATCAAATGGTCCGCCAATCTGTCTGCTCAATTAGCAGGGCACTTTGTGGCGGCGGTCGCCGTTTCTACAAAGGAAGACGCTGTCTTTGTTGTCCCCTCTGGAACGGCTTACCGCTTCGTGGCGACGTGACGTCTCATCCGCTGGCTAGCAGGGACAATGCCTGGCGGGCATAGGCATTTGGCGAGCCGGCTACTTGTTTGAAGATTAAAAGAGCACCGCTCCCCCGTCATCTCTGGACGCTGGTTCCGAGAATACTGGAGTTCCAGGCGTGGGAACGCGGCCCGGCTACGCTTCTCAGCGACAGCATGGCGCCTGCTGACGCCGGTCATAACAGTAGGCTAATGGGCGCCCGACTAAAAGACCACCTGGCCCGATCATTTACACTACAAGTGAAAGAGTGGTTTCTGTGGACAGATTCAACCATCGCACTTCACTGGGTCCGGGGCTCGGCGACCCAGTGGAAACCCTTCGTGTCTAACCGAGTGATGGAAATACAACGGCTCACCGATCCAGACCAATGGAACCACTGCCCAGGTGCAGAAAATGCAGCTGACCTTTTAACACGAGGAGTTTCGCCGAAAGTGCTCAAAACAACTATGCTTTGATGGCATGGACCTTCATGGCCCTCCCAGCCTTTTACTGATTGATTGATTAATTGATTGATTTGTGGGGTTTAACGTCCTAAAACCACCATATGATTATGAGAGACACCGTAGTGGAAGGCTCCGGAAATTTAGACCACCTGGGGTTCTTTAACGTGCACCCAAATCTGAGTACACGGGCATACAACATTTCCTCCTCCATCGGAAATGCAGCCGCCACAGCCGGGATTTGATCCCGCGACCTGTGGGTCAGCAGCCGAGTACCTTAGCCACTAGACCACCGTGGCGGGGCCTTCTACTGATTGGCCACGCAGTGAAACCATCTGTGAAGACATAACTGTGGAAGTAGAAAGAAAGCCAGTGCACGTTCACATTGTTGCGCAGCCGGTGGAAAAATCAGTCTTTCCTTTCAAGCAGTTTAGTTCCTAGACTAAACTGATCAGAGTTGTCGCATAGATGCTGCGATTTGCGCACAACACCAGGCGTCCCCTCGGGAAAGAGCAAGGATTTCTGATCGCCGAACAAATAAACAGGACTCAGATATGTCTTATCAGAGAAGTACAACGTGAGGCTTTTCCCGAAGAACTTCAGTGCATAAGAATACCGAAGAACTCACCCTTACGTGATCCTAATGTATTCCTAGAGAGTCATGGAGTGTTGAGAGTTGGGGGCGTCTCAAAAATGCCGAAATGACTTACGATGCCAAGCATCCGATTCTGCTCTCTTCGAGTCATCCTTATGTTGACCTACTAATTGAAGGAGCTCACAGGCGCCTTTTACATGCTGGGCCTTTAGAAACGCTTACAGAACTAAGAGAACAGTTCTGGATAATCAAGAGCCGGCAGGTAGTCAAAAGAACGCTGAAAAAATGTGTGACCTGGGAACGCTTCAACTGCAGAGCCGCCACTGAAGTAGTGGCTCCTTTGCCTCCTGAGAGAGTAATGAAGGCGTTGCCTTTCGAAGTGAAAGACATAGATTTCGCTGGCCCGCTTTACACAAAGGATCATGGCAAGAACAAGAAGTCTTACGTTCTCCTGTTTACATGTGCGGTCACAAAAGCGATACACCTTGAGTTGGTAACAGACATGTCAATCGACAGCTTTCTCAGGGCGTTTAGAAGATTCGTGGCAAGAAGAGGAGTGTGTCGAGTTATTTTCTCAGACAACACAAAAACCTTTCAGCGAGCGTCACCTGACATACGGAGGCTGTGGAAAACCGTAAGTGGGAAAGAACTCCAAAACGATTTTGCTCAGCATCGCATGCAGTGGAAATTCATCGCCGAAAGAGCCCCACGGTGGGGCGGCTTTTGGGAGAGATTGATACGATCTGCGAAGGCCTCCCTCAAGAAAGTTTTGGGAAACAGCCACTGCACATTCGAGAAACTTGCGACAATCCTCAATGAGATTGAAGCAGTCGTCAATTCTAGGCCTCTGACATATGTTTTTGCCGAGGCCACTGAAGTGGCACCTCTTACCCCTTCTAATTTTCTTGTTGGCAAGCGCCTAACGTCACTGCCCACACCTACGTGCGAAGACGCTACGTCACAGCCTAAAAATCTTGAAAGAAGTTGGAAATACCGACAAAAAATTGGCAGATCATTTCTGGCGAAGATGGCAGAAAGAATGCCTGAACAGTCTGCGTAGCGCACATTTCTACGTACCGACCTCGTCGAACGCCATCCAAGAGGGCACGGTAGTGCTTGTCTACGAGCATCTATCTATCCCCGCGACAACTATGAAAGATGAGAGTGGTCGACAAGGTTTTAATCGCACGTGATGGGCGGATCAAAGCCTGTATGGTGCGCCTAGCAAGTAGGACTGTGATCCGAAGACCAGTGCAACTTTTGTATCCTCTGGAATCTTTTCGTGAATGAGCTAAGGCTCATGGGGGGAGAGGGGTGATAAGAGAATGTAAAATCTCCTATCAGCTTGTTTTCAATATTTTTCTGGCAACCATGTAATCCAAAACTCTTACCACTGTTTTTCTCATCGCAATAAACACCAGTCTATCGAAAGCATCAACGATGGCGTGTGGCGTCTCTTTCGTCTCTCAATAGTTTTTACGATAATTAAATCTCCTTAGTCGACAATGATCCACAAACATTGAACAATGCAATTGTTAGCCCGAGAAACAGCAAAGGACGCTGGTGAGGCTGAAACATCTTTTCTTACATGGGCAGTGAACTGAAAGCAGCTATGTAGGGAAGGAAGGAAGGAAGGAAGGAAGGAAGGAAGGAAGGAAGGAAGGAAGGAAGGAAGGAAGGAAGGAAGGAAGGAAGGAAAGAAGGAAGGGAAGAAGAGAAAGTAGAACTGTAGGGTTAGCTGCATTTTAACGCAGCTTTCCGGTGGCGTTAGTGTAGCGAAAACTACCATACCTTCTTACCCAGTTTGAGACTTGGCGTCACTAATGCCTCATCCAAGAAATTTCCTTTAAAACACCGCATCCCACGCAACTCGCAGTTTTGACGATGTTGAATTTGAAACAGCCTTACCTGCAAGACTCGCCTCTTTTTGTGCTCGATTGCTAACGCGGAGGTCACGGGTTCGATTGCGACTGTGGCAGTCGAATTTCAATGGAGGCACAATGGTAGAGGCCTGTGTACTGTGCGGTATGCCAGCGTGCGTTAAAGAACTACTAGTTGTTCAAAATTTCCGAAGCCCTCCGCAATGGTGACTATCATAATTATATCATTGTTTTGGGAAGCTAAACCCCAAATATCTTATTACCCCCTCATTTTTTTAAAGTCATATAAGGCTGAATAGTGTTACATAAAGCACAAAAATGGAATACCTCAGCAAACGAATTAGAACACAAGCCTCACGCAAAAAAAAAAAAAAAACTATCTGAAGGCTACTGTAACTTTTGATTCTGGCACTCGCAGGCGTTCGCGTTTCCTCCTGTATTCTTTAGGCTGAAGGGGTGCTGACACGGAAATTTTCATTTGTTGCTTTTAAGCGTCAAATGAAAGGCCATGCCACGAAGAGTCTATAGAAATTATGCTAAAAATCAATCGCAGTATGTTTTTCAAAGCGAGTTTAATTATCTGATGTACCCCGACGCCACAGCTAGGTGGGAGTTCGTCTCCACATGCTTGCGCAAGATATCATGATGTTTTCACGGTACTCCGCCCCTTGGTTTCGTTCGTGACACACAAGCGGGCATTTGGAATCGTTCGGTAATGCGGAAGAGGCCATTTTAAATGATTTGAGGCCGGAAGCCATGCCAAAGAGACTGCTGCTCGTAGTGCCCAGAGTTAGTACTCATAGCCTGAGATCAAGCTAAAGTCTATATATATTTTGGTAGGGGCGCTATAAAAAATTGGCCTTATTATAAAAATAAAATAACGCACCAGCATTTGATGAGCCTTACACTTGCCCATTGCTGCCTCTGTATACAGAAGATTTGAATGACAGTAAAGAGACGCTCCTTTTACCTCCCCCCCCTCCCCGAACAATATGGTACCAGCGCTCCTAGTTTTGCGTTGCTCGCGCTGTCGAAGCGGAGCTCAGAGGCCATGCATAAAGAAGCGACTACTTCAGATGGGATACGCGAGGCGCTACAACGGTCCCAGATGCTCACAAGGAAAGCGTCTGCTGTTTAATGAGCTCATTCAATTATCTCTCATTAATTATTTCTCCAGTTTATTGCCATCATGCTAAGTAAACGTAAACTCGAATATCCAATGTATTGAATATAACTTTTATTTTAAACCATAACCATCGATGTGCTAGTTTTGTTTCTTGAAACGAATTTCACGAATATTGTAAAAGCAGGAAGTAAGTTCTCAGCTGGAAGTGTTTGGAAGATAAAAATGAGTCTCAGCCGTTGCACGTACAACTAAAATAACAAAAATTGCGGTTGGAACACAGATGTGTCGCACGCCCTGTGCAATGAATCATTCCAAACCGTATGTTATTGCACCGCCTTAATTTGTGCCATAATTGCAGCCAAGAGAGAGCAGTACCAGAAAATACAAGTACAGTGCCAACAAAAGTAAAAATATGATCTTGAAAAAACGTTTTTGCTCCCGAAGAGGAGCCTTGTTTACAGTGTAGCACGAGTACCAATATCGCTTATTCACAAGGCCGTCCAATCACACTTGTGAGGCAGCGCTCATACTGTGGTGGAAGATCGCCACCTCTGATTTTTGTGCCAGTGGTTTGAATAAACAATTTTTTTATAAAGCCGTAGAAATAGTGTTTCGTGGCGATGACGGAAGCACCTTACCATTTGCTCACATTATCGGTGTATACATGATCACACCTGTCATGGGTTCAGCGAGCAGCGTTTTCTTCGTCCATATCACTCCCTGCACTGTAAACCAGTTTGCCCCCTTTAGGATGCTTTCTATATCTGTAACACCTTTCGATAAGGGTGTTGTAAAAACACCCTTATTGAAAAAACATCCTTTTTGAAAAACACTTTATCTGCAAGACTCCTTTATGGGGGCAAACACACTGCAAAACACCTTTAAGGGTGCAAACTGATTCACAATTGTGGCTAGACGGACTTCCGCCAAAGCAAGAAAAAACACGATTTGCTCAGTCAAGAGAAAACGCCATTTTGTCGGCAGATTTGTGGGAGCATTTGGCAAGTGTGATTTTACAGCTACCCCAAAAGTATTCGAAACACCGGAAATCTAACTTTAATACTGTGACACTTGATGTATAGTTTGGTTTTTTGTCTGTATCATTACACTCACGACTCCAAGATCGAAAGATTCATGGTTGATTGCCTCTGCAGAAACACGCATTAACGCGACAGCGTTCAAATTTACGCGTCCAGCCCCCATCCGAGTTAGAAGAATAAGAGTACAAACCACATAATGTATTAATCAAATAAAAAGGCGTTTGAGCATCAAACTCACTCGAAAAGCCCTTTCACGCTCTGTCGCGCACGATATTGGAAAATCAAACGCCGGGCACGAAGCGTTGTAACGCACTCACAGTTGCGTGGTCAGCGTAAAGCAAAAACATGCTCAAAATTCAATCGAGTGGGGTAAAAAAAAAACATCAAGTCGTCGGAGCGGTATTGCCCGTACACCCAACTGACCAGCCAGCCCCCAAACATTGCGATGGACGGTTGCGTCCATTTATCGAACAGCTGTCTGTTTCTTCATTTGTTTGTTCTATAGCCCTTACTTTCTTTTTTTTACAGCCATCGAATACTACAGCCACGCGCGCTTACTACACGAACGTGGATCTCACGGTTGTACACACCTATATAACGCGGGCTTGCCTCTTCGCAGCTCACGCGAAAGGTTTCATCAATCAACGACAGAGGGCGACGGGCTATCGCTCACTGTCGGAATTGTATTACGTGCCTGCGATGCTCTCACGTGCGACTGTCATTCCACCTATCGGTGTTTTATTATCCGTCACGCATCGTATACGTTCTGTAGCTATAGTTTCGTAGTTACGCTGTAACGGTGGGACGGGCACACCGCCTCGGCGCGCGATGACCAATTGAGAACGACACGCCTAACTTGCTGGCCGAAGTGGCCGAGCACAAGCACGCACGTACAAACAGGCATACAAACACGCACTCACAGTGTGTTATGTACGCGGGTTGCCGCAAATAATAGTCTTGTTAACGCCGAACAATGCGTCATCTGCTGTAGATGTCGTTTGTAGCCGTCAGTCAATGGAACGTTTCGAGCCTTACTACATCGCACCCCCTAAACATATCAGGGTTTAGCACGTAAAATGATGAGGTTCTTATTACAGATGACAAATTGTAGTGAATGGGAATCCCTGACTGTGCAATAACACAACGCGGTGCAGCCTGTCTTTGTATGAAAATCACTACGCCAAAATCACCGCGAATTTGTCCAATGTTCTCACTCACTCACTCAACTCATTTTATATGGAAAACGTTTGATGGCGTTACCTGAGTGCTTACCATTTCGCAGGTGGGGAAACGTCTCCATACACAGATAATCAGTTTACCTGAGCCAATTATTCCAAAAGCAAGGCTTTTCTGAAATGGGATTTCATGCTTTTAATTGATTGATATGTGGGGTTTAACGTGCCAAAACCACCACATGATTATGAGAGACGCCGTAGTGGAGGGCGCCGAAAATTTCGACCACCTGGGGTTCTTGAACGTGCACCCAAATCTGAGCACACGGGCCTACATCATTTCCGCCTCCATCGTAAATGCAGCCGCCGCAGCCGGGATTCAATCCCACGACCTGCGGGTGATTTCGTGCTAATCAAGAAGCTCTGCTGAACCTGCGAACCACTTGTAGCAAGGATCTATAATTGCGGTCACAATACAAGTATGCAATTAACAAACGTACTTGGAAGAACATCACTGTTTCCACTAAGTTCCCTCTTGTACATTTAAATGTAAAGGAATCGTCAGCGTCGGCCTCCACATGCAGTCTCCAAAAAGATGCCCGTTGAAAGGTACATAATGAGTTTCTTTGAATACGAAGAATAAAGTACAAGAGCGTCGTACTAAAGTTCAGAGAGATAAAACCAAAGCTAAGCGCCTTGAATTTATCCTTATTGTACGTCCTCTTGCTTTCAGTTAGAATGGTTTTACAAAGAATCTTCTTCATTCGAGGTTCAGGCAACTCTTAAAATTTGACTGCCTCGGGCAGCCAAGAGAGAAAGCAAGCTTTTGTACCAGGCAAGTGCGTGGCACGAGAGGCGCGTACGCCATACAAGATCAAGAGAACGCCACAAAATCTCGAAACCCAAAATTCACCGCAGCCACAGAAGCTTCCTTTTCTCCATATACTCAAAGATAAGAAGCCCTCGTTGCCGTATGTTACGCTGCGCCCCCTACATTCCTTTCTCTGTCTTTTTATCTATCTGGGTACTAATATTTTTTTATCCATCACGAAAAGAAACGATGCTGAAAGGACTAAAAGGAAACAGGAAGTACTCGTGTCGCTATCTTTTCTTTTTTTTTCTAGACGGCTTGTTTTTATATATCCTCTGCTCTCCGAAAAGCTCGTCTGCTTTTGTCGTCTGCGGGGCGTCGTCTGCTTCAGCAGACGACGCCCACAGACGATGAAGAAGAAGTGGGGGGTGAATTCTTCTGGACTGTTGCGCACGTGCATTGAGGGGTCGAGAAGAAAATGATGTCTTGTCCTCGGTAAAGTTGCGCCCCATCTTTTGTCGTAAGCGGCGTCTCCAGAGTTTTTCCGGCGGTTTATTATTGTTCCTTTCTTGAGCGCTCTTTGGAACATTCGAAATGTCGCTACTGCGCCATATTTTACGGCCTGTTGTGCTACTTGGAGTCACGGTTTATTTTGCGACAGAGTAAACGAGCTGGAAGAAAGGCAGGAGAGGAAAAGAAGGTTGGGCGCCGAAACGTACAAGGGTTTACGTAAGAAGTTCACTCACCCTGTTGTTATTGAAGAGGAAGAATGGATTTGAAGGTTCCATTCTTTCCCGTTCCTCACATTGTGCGTACGTGGGTACGCACGCGAACTTATTAGCTAATGAAGTTTGCCGGCATTGAACGTGCGCAGCCTTCTTTTAAAACCTTTTATTTGTTGCGCATGTTAACAAGGATGCAAGGTTTTGCCTTGTGGTGCACCACTTTCAGATGAAGGACGAAAAAGGGAATCCTATCTGGGCGAATTAAAGTAAAGTATTATCAAACCTGACTTGACTGAGAACGGCAAACTTGAGCCAAAGGCTGCACAAGCATAGCCCTAAGCAGGCTTCCTAGCAAACAGTTTTGAAGAAAACTCGTACCACACCGTTTCGTTAGTGTATGCGCTAACGTACTATGGCTGATTAAGCTTACTAACAACTTCTTCAATACAGATTAAAAGAAAGGAAAAAAAAGCAAGAAACGAGATTAGACTTGAATTATGTCTTGACATAGACAGGTACAGCTTTAGAAACTAAATAAATGTAAAAATCTCAGTACACACACCTTTCCATCCCATTTCTACTCATACGAAGTAAAAAAAAATCAAATGAGAAAAGACGGGAAATAGTGCCATAGATAGGCACCAACCTCTTTTTCGACACAATAAAAAAAAATAAGATTGCGGTTGTTGTGATTCTTGTCTTCCTGCTTGAATTGGCCTACAGTGCCCATGGAATAAGCAGGTCTAGTGGGGTTCAATGTAAGAGCATTGAGTTGAAAAATATGCACTCAAACAGTACTTAGGGCAGGGTTTCAGAAAACGAAAAAAACACTCGATGTTCCTTATGGTGTCACATGAAACGAATTCTAAATCACGTGTCCTTTTCACAAATCACAGAAAATTTAAAGCACTCAACCCATCAATAGCATTTTTGCAGCACCCGCAGAAGGCAATTGTACAACCAAAACCCTATTTTACAAAACAAAATTTTTTTTGAATTTCACAATATAGCAGATAAATTCATATTACCTACGAAGTATCCATATAGGGCTCAATATCATAAACCCGAATTTACGGATTAGCTCAGTCACTAAATACTATTAAACAAATTTTTTTCCGGAATTACTGAGCGTAAATACAGCGACTTAGTAATGATTTCGAATAGACGGATGTTTCTTCGAAACTTGCGCTTTACGCTGCCGTATTAAAGCGTCTAGGCTGGCTACTTAAAGCCTCATAGCTTTAGCCTTACGAGGCCACACGCTGCGCTCATGAATGGTGCAATAAGCTGGGTACTCGATAGCACGCTTGTGTACGAGATGGGTGATTAAACAGGAACAGGGAACAAGAGGAAAACGATTAAAATCACTAATAGTCTCAGTACTACTTTCGGGTTCAGCCTGCTGGCTCAACCAATTACATCATTCTTCGCGTCTCTGCATATCATTCGCCCTGTCAAGGCATCACGTGACTGCAACCGTGGCTTCTATATAGCCCGGACATAGTGTCCCCTATATCTGAGCAGCATCAGAGGCTTTTTGGCAGTGCCACCGTCGGGCCTATTCCGTTGGCTTTTCACATTTGGAAGAGCTGCTTGGTGACAAGAACTGCCTGGCAGCTTTCGGTTGTCGCTACGTTAGAATTTTAGTTTTGCCTATGCCAAAGCCATTCTTTCTCAATTATAAAAACACAAATCTTGTCATTGTCACTACACGAGTGCAGTACTTACAGAGTGCACATGAGCGTTAATTTTTCTAGCCCTGACACACAGGCTTTGACCTTGCCGGGTACAAAGTGTGGGTGACCCTATTTGGTTGACCACGAGCCCCTGGTGTTGATTTTCCGCAAGCGTAGGAGGCGACCAACAAAACCCACGCGTGCCCTGCAAGCCCTGCCTCCTCTTTGATATTTCCTAATGTTACACGGAGTGTGCACGTGGTTCATACATATGCTAGAGGGACGCGAAGGACAAACAACGAACTGATTTGTATTGAGAAATGAGTTTATGAGATTTCTGAGTTGCTTTACGTTCGGTTGGTTTAAATGTTTGGCGATAGGTCATAGCTTCCTTTTTGAATTGTGTCCAAAATCAATCTCTGCATACAATTCTCGGTATTACGTCACGATTCATGGTGCTTTTTTTTAAAGTCCCATTGGCTCACGTAAATTTCCCGACACTAATTGAATACGTTAAATCGCTAGTTCCCTCGGAGGACAATACTTCATTTTTGCTGAAAAACGCGATCAATTTATCTCTGAGTGTATGTACGTGTGTGTCTGCGTGTGCGTGCGTACGCCTGCGCATGTTCATGCGTGTGAGTGTGTGTATATTCTCCTGTCTCTTTACTCTCACTTCAATCTCCCGTTCTTCTCTCCTGGGCAACGGAGCATTACGTGTCATGCTAAGCTGATTAACATCCCTCCTTTTAGGGGCGAAGCTCCTTAGGGCGTGGGCTGTGCGTCCCCTGTAGCCTGTATGTAGCCACCTCAAGTTTAGTTCTTGCAGTGTTCACTAGATGGCGGTACCGTCTCCTGTATGTAGCCACCTCTCGTTTAGTTCTTGTAGTGTTTACTAGATGGTGGTACTTGTAGCTGATGATGAAAAGATGCAAGATGTTATAAACTAGAAAGCGGTACTTGTAGTTGATGAAAGACGCGAGATCTTATAAAATAGGAATGATGTCACATATGGCGCGTGTCATTGGTTGAAGGCAATCGCTCGATTTAGTGCGGCGACGTACGCTAGGGGGAGCGTTGTAATAAAATCCGTTCGCTGTTGGCGCGCGCTCGGAGTCGCCGGATGGATAACGCTGCACAACGAGAGAGCGCAAGGCGGCAGCAGCGCGCGCTCGCAGACAGAATCCCGATGTGCGAGCGCGCGAGGCAAGGGACATCGCAAGCCATCCATCGTCTAAGAACAAATAAAAGTTGATTTGTGTATATACACACACAGCGTTTCTCAAGTCTTTACATGATGATCGACTGGGCGAATTACACGGAAGATTCACAGTTTACCGATGAGTCCCTCCAGAGCTTCGCCCATTCATCATCATTCACCCCGTGAATATGCCGTAATTTTTTTCGATCTGTCATGTTTTCTTTCATTGCTCATCAGCATCTTGGTGGGCCCTAATGAACGCTGTCAACGTTGTTGACGTCAAAGTACTTTGCTGGCGTCGCCACCCACAATTTCTGGTTGTGGGTATTGTCACTCGCCACACGCCTTCTTGTGGCACGAGTTGCGCAAAAATTATTTCGAATCATTAGTTGGATTGATAACTTATACGTAGGATTTAACGTCCCAAAACCACCATATGATTATGAGAGACGCCGTAGAGGAGGGCTCCGGAAATTTCGACCACCTGGGGTTCTTTAATGTCCACCCAAATCTGAGCACACGGGCCTACAACATTTCCGCCTCCAGCGGAAATGCAGCCGCCGCAGCCGGGATTCGAACCTGTTTTCATTCAAGAGCTAAGCCCACTGCTACTTGTGAAAAAAAACAACAACGAAACATTCGTTCACTCTTGTATACTCAGTAATAAGCTCATTCAGAAGACCTACCTTTATTGTGGTAACACCTAAAGTATTTTTAAGCCTGTATCCCGGCTTTCCTGCCCTATTACAAAACATTCACTCCAATTCCTCACCTTTCCATGATTATGATGAAATAAATATTTATTTTTCGAAACAGTGTTCCCCAGTTTGTGAGCTCGGGGTCACCCTAGGTGGGAGGGTCTCTTATTCCAGGAATCCTCTGGCCGCCATCGCCTCCCGTGCCTTGGCGTGTGACGTGCCAGAGCCTCAAATTAATGAAGCAATAGAAACTGCGTTCTGTTTTCTTGCATGTGCTTGCATGTGAAGTGAGTAACACACCGTAAAGCTAAACAATAAAAAGTATAAAAGAACCTCCATTAAAAATTGTAGTTAATGAGCGTTACCGGTTCTTTGTCATTTAGCGAACTTTTCAAGCTGCATGTTTCCAAAACCACTGTAAGCAAAACGCACACAAACACAATTTGGATATGGATAGAAAAAGAGATCATTAAACCAAAGGCCTGCGTTAAGAAAACTTTTCCTGCTATAGCTGAAAACGGTGCGCCTAGCCCGAACGAGTCATGCCTAGAACACGAATTTCCGCAAGGGGCGCCTATTCCCAAGGGAGAACACGCTAAGACACGTCTTCGGGAAGCCCTGGATTCGGAAGCTCTTCGAAGAAGAACAAGTTTCTTGTTGAAGCTTTTACACCGCCAGTCATCAGTCGTAATCGCAGGGCGGTAAGTGAAGCAACGGAGACTTAGCAACGGTTTTAAGCGATCCCGAAGACGAAAAGGTGGCTGTACACCGTAGTGTAATACACGGGGTTGGGAAGAAGAAAAAAATTTAGTGGCAGTCGACGGTGCAAGAGCACTTAGCAGGCGAGTGCCGCGGTTCCGTCTCTGGTGAAGCTTAATGGGATATCCGCCGTGTTGGCGCTGGAGCGGTCATTTAGGAAAATGGCGCGGAATAAGTGTGGGAAGAAGGAAGGTGCGAGAAACAGAAACAGAGAGAAGGCTTCAGGGATGCCTCACTCGCCCTTGATGCGGTGGCGCCTGTAGCCGCGGAAACGTGAAGTGCAGCTTTCGAAGGAGTGTTTACAGTAAGCAGGAACAGCCGGTAGTGGTGGGGGGAGGTGTTGTAAAAGAGGGAGGGGAAGAAGACAGATGATCTGGCGAACGTGTGGAACGACTGACGCGCAAGGCGCGCGCTTTTGAGAGAGATGGAAAGAGGGACATGTTACGTGAACAGCTCAGTTTGTATCGATGCTTCGTGGCTGAAATAGGCGAGCATTATCCAAATAGCCCTTCAAGTATGTTGGCTATTCAGCTGACGTGGGCTAATTCGTATCGCCTGTCGGTGTGGAAATTGCTATAGACAGGAAAAGTAATCCAAGACCGAGTGAAAGAGAAAACAAGAGGGAGTTAGCGAAGCAACTCGTTAAGAGCATTCCATAAGGTAAAGCAGAATGCTAAAAATTTGGCAAATGAAGGTCTCTGGGAAAAAAGGTGCAGTTAGGGCAATGATGGTGAGTTGGATTGTGGGAACCGAAAGTATTGGCGTACGCTTTCCTTTTCTTGCATATGAGGCATATAAGGAATACAATAATAATTAAAAAAAGTCTCGAGTGGAAATGACGTCTCCAAAGCGAAGCCAGACAACAGCCAGCTTGATAGAGGCGTGATTAGACTTTGCCACTACTCATGCGGATATACAGTCGGACTAAAAAGTTCTTGGCTTTGTCCCACTTCACTGAGAATCGAATCATAAACGTGAAACAATGTCGTTGCGAAGGCAATGTCATGCAGAAAGCTTTTTTTTTTAAACTACGGCTAGAGCTTTTACTTTAACCAATGCTGTTATAGACGTTATCTTACGACTGTTCTCGGTGAAGGACTCTCGAGGAAGAAGAGTCGGAAAGGGGAAGCTGCCTGCGGTCAGCCCCTGTGCGCTTTGCGCCCGCAACGTGCGAGCAACCACAGGGGGATTCTGGGTGACCAGAGAGCAAAATTCGAGCTCGTGTTTGCGCGTCGGGGCCGTTTTTGAGAAAGGGCTGTTTTCAGAAACAGCTCTGGATTTGTTGCAAAGAAGGATTCACGTGATCATGTTATTTATTTATTTATTTATTTATTCATTTATGACACCTCAAAGGCCCCTAAAGGAAGAGGTTTTACATGAGGGGTGGGCATATATACAAAAAAACAGCTCTTCTATGATGCGTTTGATGATGGCTTGGTCGGAATGAAACACTGCCTTAGTGGGAAGGTCATTCGAGTCCCTTGATGTCTGGCTGAAGAATGAGGAGGCATGGGAGACAGTGTGGGCTTGAGGGGGGTATATGGTCTTTTCGTGCTTGGTCCGGCTTGAGTGGCGGTGTGCGGGAGCAATGAGATCGGCTTGGGGTGACTTGTGAAAGACATTATGGAAGAGAGAAATGAGTAGTATTGCCATTTGTTAACTTCGGCTTGCCTGATTGGTCCGTATAAGCCGACTGCCAATTGGCAGAAAAACAGTGTTGCTCCCTGTGGTCCACGTATTCTTGGATGCAGCAAAACTTCATTTAGCAGTGACGCGGGCTCTTTTTCGGGTGAGTGAACTCGGGGTCAACAACGCATCTCGCCACCGAAGACCAGTCATGTAAGCCGAGGGGTATGGCGTCACTTTCTATGTTTTGTATTCGTTAGTTAGTGAATTGTGTAAATTAAATTTGTGCTCGATAAATATACTCCCAATGAGTGCTCCCTGAAATCGACGTGTTCCCTTGTCATCGCTTGCTGGTGCGGAATGGTTACCACGGTTCTTCGTCTCCATGGCCTTCAGCTGCGTCTAGCTTGAATAACCGCAAAGTTTTGCTACAGTATAAACTTCCAATACGTCGTTAACTATTTGTGCAAAATTGAGATGTGCCTAATTTATCAGAACTATGTTAAAACTGGGTCTTTCCATGTCAAAGACAACGCAGAAAAATGCGTGAGGCCCGGGATATAGTTAAGGAAAGTCCTAACATTCCAAGCAAGCGAAAACCAAGTTCTGACTTTAGAAAACTAATTGCCCTACATTGTGGTCCTAAGCACGGCTTTGGCAAGCTTTTGCGAGGCAACTGTGCATCGACCGTGCATTCTAAGAACACCCGCAGAGTATAGGCTGCTGATGAAGATGCTAACGGGAGCAGAGAAGAGAGTGGTCCTGTCAACTCTGCTTGTCACCCGCCATCGTACAGTGTAACTTTCCCACTTTTGCTGACTTCGATATTGTCGCGTCACGTTTTTTCGTAATGTTCCTTCACTCTTCATCGTTTTAATGCCTGTCCATGTATACGGATAGGTATGCACAATGCGGGAATCCCGCAGGTCGCGGGAACGAATGCGGCCGTGGCGGCTGCATTCAAGATAGAGGCGAAAATTCTTGAGGCCTGTATGCTTATGTTTGTGTGCGCATGAAAGAACCCCAGGTTGTCGAAATTTCCGGAGCCCCCCAATACGGCTTCTCTGATAATCATGTGGTGATTTTGGGACGTTAAACAGCAACAGTTATGCTTAGAGAAAATGCTATTACGATGTCTCAATGTACACTAATATACTGCATGCGCCTCAGAGACGAATTTAGCAAAAAATAAAGAAAGCGAAAAGTAAAAGCATATATTACCAACACTCCTGTCTTCATTCAGGCCTTCGACAATTTCGAAGATCGCTTTTTCGCGCAATATATGCCTACATCTGTCTAACTCTCGGCTACATCTATCATTGTTTTGTTGCCACAAATATCGCAGCGAAAAAATTGGTGAACCTTTTTTTTTTATGTAATTGTTCACTTCTATCTCTTCTTCCAAACTGTGGCAAGAGCGACGTCTTCTAGTCGGTGCAGCATTCTCTGCAGCTCTAACGTAGTTTTTTACATTGCTGCCCAAGACCACAGTATACACGTGTTCTACAAAGTGCATCATGTTAAACACGATGAGTGGCACACGCACGTGTGATCACCGAAAACTACACTTTCGGTGTATTCTTAGCATACCGCGTAGGCATATTCTTACCGTTGCAATTATTCCTGCAGCAACACAATGAAGGCATCATGCAAGCTGCGAGCGAAACTCAGGCTCATCATGCTGGTTCACTTGGTCCAGACATTCAGGGAACAGTTATCTAAAGCATGCTTCTGTATCTATCACACAGCTCACAAAATTTAAATACATGCTTCCCTAACAATCAAACCCATCACTATTTTGTTGTGATCCTCGATACCAAGTAATGACCGTATCGAAATAAAAAACAAACATGCCAAAGAAGCTATGGTGCATTACATCATTCCTCCACACATTTGGGTGTAGCACGAAGTCCACGTGATTTGAACATTAGGCAAATGCATCCTGAATGCCACACCAATTAGGCAGAGAGGATTATCTCGGGCAGTAAACTTAGACCCCGTTTGCTTTCCTTTCTGTGTGTTTCCCAGTGCGCGGTCTTTTTTACGAGGGCATATCTTAGCGTACGTGCACCACCAGCAATGTGTAAACGGCGAATGGTCGTGTCCAGGACTACCGCGCATGCTCGTATATTGTAAGGACTGGATGCACCGATACATCTATCGATCAATCAGAACTGATCAATCAAATATTTACTTCAAAGTGCGAACAAATCACAATCATGAGACTTGAATCATCGGCATTCAACATTGCAAAATTCGGGGCATGAAATATACAGAGCTTGGAGAAAAAAATAGGTCGACTGTAACAATCGAATATTTGAAAGTGTTGTCTTACCGTTGAATAACGTTGATTTTCCCGTTGCGGACATTGTGTGACCTATGTGAGCAGGTACTGGGTACTTACATTGATAAAAGTTAGATAGTATCAGTAAACCTAGAGTATAGTATCTGCTATAAAGGAACATTAGATCATTGCATTTGAGTATGCAGAGCTTCTGGTAAGTAATCACCCTGCGTTTTGACGTTGCACATATTCTAGCGCAAGCCACGCTTCGCGTTAGCGGTTCGCCTACCATTTTCGAAGTATGTTGGGCATACTCAAGCCCCCCGCCCCTTCCCAAAAGCACATCCCGACTGATTGAATAGGTATTTAGAAATAATTTTCAATACAAGTATTGATGAAATTCGGATGGTCACTATACAGCGTTTGTGGCGATGAGTCGCCCGCACATTTTAACTTGTTTATAAGAATGGTTGTTGTTGACTTACACTTATTTTAAATAAAATGGTTCAAGCAATTCAAGCTTTTTGTACATATTTATCCTTGTGCCTACAAAATAAATTTCCACACAATTTTGGTGGCGCTGCGAGTGCATGTCTATTGCATTTAGGTTTACGGAAGACGATTTCTTATTCTAAATCATCTTAGGGAGTTTTATAATCCGGGCCCCAATTAGCATAGGGACCCAAGAAGTTTGCCACCTGCAGGTAAGTCACCTGCTGGGAAGCATGCGCAGATCCAAAGGCAGACTCGGTCCCTTGGGTTCGTGTTAACCCAAAGCCCGAAAATCACAAACAAACATGTGTCCCCAAGGCGTCTTGCGTCGCGAAGCCAGACGAGTCAGCGCATGACACAGTGTGGCCCGCGTCTCGCATAATGTTAACTCCCCATACCCAGCCCCCGGGTAGCTCTCTATGCGTTTGACCTAACGCCACCTGCATTTGACCCAATTTTTTAACTCTGCTGATCCTCCGAACGCAAGAGCAGCCTACACAACGCAGCTTGGGGTAGCGCAGGCAGATCCAACAGTGTATGTGCACGCAGATCCAACAATATAAAGGCCTCAGAACACAATACTGAATGTCTATGCTCTCATACTGGATAATAAACAAACTTGATACTGAGTCGAACGGTTATGATTGAATTGTTTCAGGCTGGCACATTGACGCCGCATTAACGTTAAAAAAACAAGAACAAAAATTGAAGGCCGGTCCTAGAACGGGAAGCTTAAACAGAAGGGCCCTCAAATGTGCGCTGGTCAAATGCGTAGTTTTATGCGCCACTTTTTAAGGGTGAGGGGCGAAGCTCCTTAAAGTGGCACCCGTTGGTCCCACGTCGTCGTACGTAACATGTGTTACGCTTTGACCTGCAAGGTGCTGCCGGTGGGAGATTTCTGTTGTGCGTTGTTGAACAATGAAATATTCGCAGCGTGCGCGTTAACTAAAAGCCGAATTCTCCTCTCTCTCATTCCCCATTAGCACCCATTGACATGTGCATTGATCACTATCTGACAAGAAGGGGTTGCTACGTTATACTCGCTGGGCGTAACCTCCTTGGTTTTAGAAAGGTTCAGCGAGTGTTGGGCTGCAGTGCCATGAATACAGTGAACTAGTATATACCATGAACTCGAGGTGGTTAGAGATAGGAAGTAGACACGAAGCGCAAGCCGTAAGAAATTGTGTGTGTGCCACCTCTTGTTTAGTTCTTGGAATGTCCGCTGGATGGTGGTGCTTCTATATGCGGAATATATGATGAAAAGATGCGAGATGGTAGTACTTGAAGTATTGACTAGATGGACGAATTGACACACGGACAGATGCATGGACGGACACATGGATGACTGCACGGACGGATGGACGCATGGATGGACGCCGGGGCGGATGCATGGACGAACGCAGGGACGGACGCACAGATGGGCGTGCGGACGCACGAACAGACACACACACAGATGGGCGGATGGACGCACGGACGGTCACACAGACGGATGCATAGACGGACGGAAGCAAGAAGGAATGGACGGATGGATGCTGTGCCCCCACTCTCCATCATACATCCCATGGATATGCTGCCATTTTTTTATAATTGAGGTATTTTAAATGGAGGTCGTATCGGCAATCAGCAGGTTCCGATATCGCAATCTGACCTTTTATTCAGGTGTATTGCCACTTCACGTTACCACGTTTATTTGAATTGTCGCCTGGGTATCAAAACATCAACGTCATTGTTGCGTGCAGCAAATGAAGTGTTGTACTGCACGCACGTGCATATCGGTAAGTTTTCTGGGCATAACCACTCGATTTCAATCGACCGGCCGTGTTTCGGCATGGAGGAAAGAAACATTGATGGGGTAGAATTGCAAAAACGATAGAAAAGAATAAAAGCAATGTAAGTGACGCCAGCCCACATTAACCTTCACTTGACCCATTTTTCTTGCGAGAGAAGTCTTCCTTAATTTGCTATGCATGCTAATGGCTCTTATGAGGCCAAAGCTCTGCGATACTTACGTTGTCGCTGAGCAAGCGGCCGAGTGTTTCTAATTCGAAGCATCCCTTCGAGGGAAGCCCTCTTCTTTTCGTGCGAGAGGCGCGCCGCTGTTGCCTTTGGAGTTCAAAGACTCAGCCGCGCCGTATACCGGCAGCGCTGGCAGCCAGCCAGCTCGCTACAGGTCAGGAGCCGAAGCGAGTCGCTCATGCAGCGAGTGATGAAGACAAGAAAGAAAGGGTTGACTCCGAGCAGAATTCCTGACGCATACGATCCCATAGATCTTCCGAATACTTTGAACCTACTCCATCTTTGCAGGAGTAACATATTCATTGGAGAAAGCATGGACGAGAAGCAGAGAAAATGAAAAAAAAAAAGAGTTCGGTATCTTACTCCCGTATTCACAAACGCTCCTCGACTCGACTTCCACCCTTCACTTGACATAGTTGAGCACTGCGCCACCACTCGACTGAAAACGACGCTGCGCTACTGAAGAATCGCAGCAGATTATTGCTGATATACAGTGAATTGCCGTGCCTAGAGACGGCGCTACCATCGGCTCTTTGAAGTGAAGGCGAAGCGTTGAGTGAAGGGACGTTTAGAATACAGGGGTAAGTCTCCGCGATACGGATCTAGCAAAAGCCTAAAAAACACACATAAAATTTACCTCTAGTTTCAGTATATTTTGGTCGATAATACCGATTTGTAGTGTTTTATATGAGCACAAACGACGATATCATTCAAAAAGAGCGCATTGGTGCCGGGCTCCTGAATTTCAGCAATTTGGTGCACATTATCGTGAACTGAGATCGTGTACTGACATCACAGGCACCTCACATTTAACCTCTACAGAAGTGCAACGATCACGGCCAGAATAAATACCGCAATTCTAGCGTTCGATGCCAAACATTGTAACAACAACTGTACCACTGCGGCGGACTACATTACGTTGAAGTGTAGATACTAAGAGACAGGGTGATATCAGAGTGCACAATGAAGACGAAATACTGCCAGTAGAAGAACTATTTTAAAAGCCCTTGTATATGATGTGCTTTCCTTTACCAGTTTAGCACTGGTGGCATTTCAACCACTACCGACTCCATGGCTATCCATGTACTTGTTAGTGTTTAACACTAGATGCGTTATCCAGCGGAACCACGGCCTTTGTTTCAAATTAAGCATGCTCCAAGGCAGCTGGCTTGTTTAACACTTTTAATGCCGTTCGACAGCCGTTACACATTGCCCACATTACGGCTTACCATAACTGCGCATGTGCAGTGGACAGTAGGCAATGTCATGTACATCGGTTGATTGATTGATTTGTGGGGTTTAACGTCCCAAAACCACTATTTGATTATGAGAGACGCGTAGTAGAGGGCTCCGGAAATTTTGACCACCTAGGGTCCTTTAACGTGCACCCAAATCTGAGTACACGGGCCTACAACATTTCCGCCTCCATCAGAAATGCAGCCGCCACAGCCGGGAGTCATGTACATCGGTAATGGGTACAAGGTTTGATGCTCGTGCGCTTAAATTTCGGTGCATGTTACAGATTTTCAAGTAGTCGACATTTCCGGAGCCCTCAAGTGTGGGGTCTCTCATGGCACTATCATGATTTAGGAACGTAAAACGTTACCCTTTATTACCAGTAAAGACGAATATCAGTATCAACAAGTACTGTCGCGTTGTTGTGTCGGTAAATACACAAAGAATCGGAAATACACAAAACTTTATTCTAGCGAACTTGTAATCGGTAAATGATGAGTCAACGTACAAGCGATTCATTCATCTGCATTACACTGATAGCGGCCAGAACAGTCGTCAGCCATCAAGTAATCAGATAGCACACGGAGGCGTCGAATATGATATGCGGAAAGGCGCGTCGGAATTTGCGCACGTGGCATCGAACATTCAAGTCTTATCGCCGGTGGCCACGTTAGTTCCGTAATAAACTCCACTGTTCGCGGTTTGCAGGCTGAAGCCAATAAGAAGATTCCGCAATAATCTTCAAAGTTGCCTGACATTCGGGCATGGTTTGCACAACAAAGAAGATCTGTTGATTATTACCTGAAGGTCAACCTCCCTGAACCAGGATATGATCATGAGATACGCCGTGGGGAAAGGCTCCAGAAATTTTGACTATCTGGTGATTTTTTACATGCACTGATATCGCACAGTACATGGGCTTCTACCATTTCGCCTCTATCAAAGCGCGACCAGCTCAGTCGGAATTACATCCGTGACCATCACGTCAGCCGCCAAGCACCATTGCAACTGTTTCAGCGTGGCTGAGAGACCTGCAATTTCATTGTAATGAGCCGATAATATAAATATTCTTTAAAAAGCGCGTGGGCCAGTATGAAGACACCAACGGTTGAAGATACTGTTTTGAGGCCGTAGCCAAATATGGCACCGTACAATTGAAAAAAAAAGAGAACTGTTTAAGGAGACTGACGCGAACGCCTGATGGTAACTCGATATAATGCCGTCTTGTGTGCTGGCCCCAGTTTGTTTTAGACCTCGCATGTGGCCACCATCCGCGCTGCAAGGACATCACCTCGTCACTGGCTCCCCGGTCTCGAGCCCCTACCGGCATGACGCTTCCGCCCGCCCCCCTTGAAACAGTCCCGCACCTTCGCCCCTCGCCGAAGCCCTCTTCATACGCAGGAGAGACTTCACCCTACGAGACACGTCCTAATCGCTTCCGCCTGACCTTGCACCCAGCGATTTGGGTGTGCGGGAGGACTGAGACAGATATGAGAAGGAGGGGGGAGGTGACCCGACTACTTCCGCCCGCGATGCTGTGCTTCATTCACTTGCGTTTTCTTCTATCTCAGTGAGCCTGTAGAAATGTGCGGTGTTCCATTCTGCACTTCATATCAGTTAGAGGAACTGCAACCGCCTTCCAACTGCATCGCTCTAGTTGACTATCCTCGCTTGAGTGTGCCACGTGATAGTTCTTTTTTTTTTGTGGTGTGTGTGTGCGATTAGTTTTACGTACGATTCAAGCCCCATGCTTTTAATTGCGAAGCATTTCTTGGCGAATTTCAGCGACTCTGAGCGTATCTATCTATCTATCTATCTATCTATCTATCTATCTATCTATCTATCTATCTATCTATCTATCTATCTATCTATCTATCTATCTATCTATCTATCTATCTATCTATCTATCTATCTATCTATCTATCTATCTATCTATCTAACCAAATACGACATTTAGCTCACCTGGCCATTACGATAATGGTATCGATACCAAACTTGGTATGGCATAATATGACTGCATGAAGAACATATTTGACTAATCGTAACATGAAAATCATTACATGCATGTCATCACTTACATTTCATAGTCCTGCAGCTTTTCCGGTGGTTTCGTTCACGTGCCAAGTTGCAAAACTTGTATGGTGTGGCATGATTGCATGGCAAACGCAAGCGACAGACACTAACATGAAAATCGTGACATGCATGTCGTGTAACAACATGACTACATGCCACGCTCACGATGCGCTGGCGGCCGTTTCGCTAGCTTCAATAATACCAACTTTGGTATTATTGGACGTGAATGCGGGTCGAAGGTATGATACTGCTGCAAACATGATGAACATGAGATGCGTGTCATGTAACAACATGACTACATGCTACGTTCACGATGCGCTCGCTGTGGTTCCGCTAGCGTCACATGTACCAAACTCGGTATTACATGACGCGAAGGGACGACATAGGTAAATGACACATCCAAACATGATAATCACGACCTGCGTGTCATGTAACAACATGACTACATGCCACACTGATGCGCTCACGGCCGTTTCGCTAGCTTCAATTATGAAAAGTTTGGTATTACATGACGCCAATAGATGACAAAGGTATGCGACTGGTGCAAGCATGATAAGCATGAGATGCGTGTCATGTAAGAACATGACTACATGTCACAGTCAAAGCGCCAATACATTTCGACGTGACGCGGTGCGCGTGCTCGCCGGCGTTCATTTCGTTGCGTCACGCCGGCGCTGCCACGCCAGGCGCCGGTCCTGCCATATACTCGCAGGTGCGTGCCGCGCTGCGTTGTTTCAACGCATGCGCATTTCAGCGCATCTGGCGTCCCTCTGTCACGACAACAGGGAGACGCAGTGTACTCTGGGTAACGCATCGGCGCGAAATGCAGCTTGTCGCAGTTCACGCTGGTTGCCGTCGTTCCGCATCAACGGATGCTGGTCGCACCTGGCGTCAGAATACAGAGTGCTCGCGTTTTGCTAACGTAGCGTCGTTGTGCCCAACGTGCGTTTGCGGCCGTTTTGCTAGCTCCACATATACAACATTTAATGTTACTTGACGTCGATGGATGATGAAATATATGACTGGTGCAAACATGATAACCCTGACACGCGTGTCATGTAAGAACATCACAACATACCACGCTCATAGCATGCTCGCGGCCGTTTTGCAAGCTTCACTTATATTAAATTTGGTATCAGGTGACGTGTATAGAGCACGAAGGTAAACGACCTATTCAAAACTATGATAATCACGACACGAAAGTGATGTGCGGGATCATTTAACTCCACCTCGTAACGTTGTGCTGATTTTAAAGTGACATATCAACATTTCTCATTCGTGCTTCGCACATCATCAATTCCCACTGTACGTGGGATATGCCAATTTTCTTAATTGGAAGTATCATTTTAATGGTTATTGTTACTCTTTTAATTAGCTCATGTAAACGGCGGTATGTATAGTGAGGTCCGTAACAAATTCATGAAAAAAAGGCGAGTCGTCAATGACATCACAGAATTGGCTCGTGCCTAAATTGAAGGAGTCCGAGTGGTGATAATTGTAGGACGCCATGAAATTTTTATTGACAAGAGAGGGAGATGGGATTGATTGTTATAAAGTTATGCAGAGGTTGGCCTCCGCTACAGTTTGCTCTGACCTGCTGCTGAGTACACTGGGCAAGGGTGACAGGGTAGCGAAACAGTGATGATGATTTGATTTGATTTGTGGGGTTTAACGTCCCAAAACCACCATTTGATTATGAGAGACGCCGTAGTGGAGGGCTCCGCAAATTTTGACCACCTGGGGTTCTTTAACGTGCACCAAAATCTGAGTACACGGGCCTACAACATTTCCGCCTCCATCGGAAACGCAGCCGCCGCAGCCGGGAATCGAACACGCGACCTGCGGGTCAGCAGCCGAGTACCTTAGCCACTAGACCACCGCGGCGGGGCGCGAAACAGTGATGAATGACAATGGACCCTATAGAAAGTTTAGTCTGGCAACGTGGCTCTTCCGCCATATCTTGTTCACTCACGTGATCTGGCGGGCTGTGTGTGCCAGCGGCGCCGATGAGCGTTCTCTGCATCGCACACGGACACCGCTTGCGTTCCTGCATGACGCGTACCGCGTTTGGACGATACGCCAATGAGCGTCCATTGGTTGAATAAGACATGGCGGAAAAAAATTGTGTTCAGTATAGTTCGATAGGCGGCGCTGAAGTTTGAAAGGTGTCTATTGTAAGGTAGGGAGATGAAAAAATGCCGCCATATCCACGAAGTGAATGATGATGAGTGGGCGAAGCTCCGGAGGTAAACGTGGTAAACCATGAATCGTCCGTACATTTTGCCCACTCAATTTTATTGCAACGCTCCCCCTAGCGTACGTCGCCGCACTATATCGAACGATGACACGCGCCATATGTGGCATCATTCCTATTTTATAATACCTCGCATCTTTCAAAATCACACGTACACGTACACGTACCGCCGTCTAGTTTATAACATCTTGCATCTTTTGGACGGACGGACGGACGGACGGACGGACGGATTGACGGACGGACGGATGTACGGACGGACGGAGAGACGGACGGATGGACGGTTGGACTGACGTACGGATGGACGGACGGACGGACAGACGGACGGATGGACGGATGGACTGACGTACGGATGGACGGACGGATGGACGGACGGATGGATGGACGGACGGACGGACGGACGGACGGATGGATGGATGGATGGATGGATGGATGGATGGATGGATGGATGGATGGATGGATGGATGGACGGACGGATGGACGGATGAATGGACGGATGGATATGGCTGTACCCTTTAGATCGGGCGGTGGCTAGCGTAATACTTAGAACTGAACGAGAGGTGGCTACATACAGGGGACGCACAGCCCACGCCTTAAGGAGCTTCGCTCCTAAAATGTGGTCTTGTTACGCTACAGGTGTAACTCTAAAGACATGCATTCAGTCCAGTGGCTTCTAAGAATGATGCGATGGCTCCTATCATCCCACTTGTGCTGCTGACAACATGCCAAGGAGCTAACATTATCTCATCAAGTAATGGTAGAATAATACATCGTCAAGTGGAAGAGATCAGCTGCTGATGTTCTCTTCGCCACACGGAGATGAATCAGTTGGATAATGAATATGCCTGGCTTTGGCTTGCGAAGCATACGGAACTTTATTACTGGGTCCCATTTGTGCATCCACTTGTGCCGGTGTTCTGCTTTGTTCCAGTGCTCGAAAATAGTGTTGCGTATTACGCGTCGAAGTAAGGTGTTTGGGCCTGTTCCAAAAAAAAAAACGTAATGCACACTTCTGGAGGAATATTTAAAACCCTTTTAGCTTCAGCATCGGCCTCTCCATTTTCCATTACGCCACACTGAACAGGTATCCACTGTAATACTATATGATGTCAATTTTTTGTAGCAACGCCAAGTGTCTCTACAATTTATATCGGTTAGGTACGATATGGGCCTTGTCTCATGAAGTCACCGATGGCTTCAAGAGCAACTTTGGCATTGCACAGTATCGTTCATCTACGAGCGGGCTCTGAGGGCATTAGGCGTATTGCCTCCCGAATACCAAGTTCCGCGGCAGTTGATGTGGTCTTGTAATTGATCTTGAAACGTGGAGCGATCTTTATCTCCGAGATAACAAAGGCTGCGGCAGAAGTACATGTCGTGGTAGTTCTATCAGTATATACGTGTGCCGCGTGGTGTTCGATAACGTTGCTATTATCTTTATGGACACTTATGCAATAAGAAATGATTTTTTTCTCTCTGTCAATACATTCACTTCGAACAGTTGTTTCAAAATTCAAAATTTAATCTGTAGGAATCTACAGGTCACTTAAGCATCTTTTCTTGTTTTTCATGCATCTGCGATTCTCACATGATTGATTGATTGATATGTGGGGTTTAACGTCCCAAAACCACTATATGAATATGAGAGACGCCGTAGTGGAGGGCTCCGGAAATTTAGACCACCTGGGGTTCTTTAACGTGCACCCAAATCTGAGCACACGGGCCTACAACATCTCCGCCTCCATCGGAAATGCAGCCGCCGCAGCCGGGATTCGAACCCGCGCCCTGCGGGTCAGCAGCCGAGTACCTTAGCCACTAGACCACCGCGGCGGTGTTCTGCGATTCTCACAAATAGGACTGGGTGTATTTGAAAAGGTATCTTAAACACTGATATTATTTAGTGTTGGTGAACTGTACTTCCATCCCTGGGAGGGAAGAGACAAAGCTAGAAAATTTGATATTTCCAGAGATGTTAGCCAAGTTCGTTGCTTGGCTGGTTACTCTAGGTGTCGGATGATTACTGTGATAAGTACAGTGATCACATATACACAAATAGTATGTGCGCTCACAAACACATGTATATGTGCATGTGTATTACAAACACATGTTTGTGACATACGCATACGCATGCAAACATGCTTACACGTATAAGCGTACGGACAAACATGCGTGTGTCATGAACACACGTATATGGGTAGAAGAAGCATTTGTAACGTATTGTTAGGTCAAGTGATCCGGAAACAAAAATCAAAAGCACTTTTCCACTGCACGTCGCACCACCGCTGCGTTTCCAAAGGCCGGAAAGATGCCCAAGCTTCGAACTTGAGCTGCGTTGAAAATAAAAACAGTATCAGGGCTTTTATGTCCCAAAATCACAATATGATTACGAGAGACGCTGTGGAGGAGCGCTCCGGAAATTTCGATCATCTGATGTTACTTAACGTGTGCTGATACCGCACATAACACGAGCATCTACTGAGATACGACGACTGCGGCTGTTATCGAACCAGCGACCATCCGGCCAGCTGCCGAGCACTGTAGGCACTCATCCACCGAGGCGGACTGCGTCGCAAATTGAGCGCTGCCTTCACGATCGGTCATTCTGCTTACCCACTGGTCATTCCCTTCTTCTAGTACTCCCATTTCAAAATTTTCAAAGTGTACCAATGTAAAGGTGATCAGAAAAATGCTCAGTTTCGGATCCCTCTGAAATTCGTTTGGTTAGTACTGTATGTATGGGCCTCTTTGAATAGAATTGGGGGCTACTGCAGTTTGTCTGGAAGATTCGCTGCTCCTAAGTTGAATCATGTTACGGATGGTCAGTGTAATTTGAAATAACCAGCGCGGTCAAGCAGTTTACAGGCATAAAATCAAGAAAAGATATTAGCTTCCAAGCCTCGAACTGAAGAAGCAAAACATCTGAGCATACTCACCATCTTCATTGGCACAGCGTTCCCTACTATTAGCTAGTACTACCAGAGCTCAACCCGGTCGTCCTTGAAACAAGGCGCCCAGCCGCGCTCAAGAAAGAAAGAAAGAACATGTGCACGTATTCGCAAGTTACAAGACGTTACAAACGCTTTCCTTATTCCGCCATTCACAGTCGCTCTTTTCTTCTTTTACTTCCCCTGTGTCGGACGCCAAATTTAGACACCGCTTGGAGTAATGGCAAAAGAAGACAGTAGATAGCATCACAGAACGACGCTCGCCCGTCTCGGTGTAACCCGCCTACCTTGGAGACAATTTCTCATTTCTTTTTTTTTTCATTTTCTTCTTGGATTTTGATTCATCTCTTCTTACTCTTACCTTTTCTTTACTGTCCTTGTATTTTGCTTTGTTTCGTTTGAGTTCCCCGGGAGTCGTTCGTCTTGGCTCGGCCTCGCTTGGCACTTCCTGCCTCCCAGTCACACAGACGCAACATCACCGAAATAGTGCGGCTTCCCAAACGAGAGTGGTAAAGAAGCCAAGCGTCTCTTATCTCTGAATGTGACTGCCGTTTAAAGACACGTGCAGGACCATCACTACAAGCCACGATGAACTCATACCGCTCTCAAACAGTTGGGACTTTGGAGCCACTTCATTGTTAAGGACAATAAAAAAGCTCGCATTGATGAAGACGACTCGAATGGAGAAGCCATCTTGTTCTTTTTCTTGCAAGTCGATCTATCGATCCGAAGCCGTCAGTCTCCAAATACTTTTCTGCGCCTACAGTAGTTTATGAACTGCGTCCAGGACAGGACACAGCCATTGCAAGCTTCTGCTGGTTACATGGTTTGGCGCTACCTTCGTGATCGGCCCAAAATTTACCAAGCGATTATAAAACTCGATGATGTCATATTGTTACTATAGCGACGTTACAAACTTCGTGGTCTTGGGACGTCATTAGGACGCAACCACGGCATGATGCTTTTTTTTAAATCACTCCTGTTGACGCCGCCGAAGTGGGACCCCGACCACCAACTTGCATGTTTTGAGCCATCCAAGGTTTTTGTCCTAATATATAGTGAAAAAGTTGAGAACAAGGATTAGCTGTTTTGACTGATTCATCGGTATAATGCATCTTTGCTTCAGCTGAATGAACTAACACTTAACTGTGAGTTCACTGCCACGCGTGACTGTAGTGGTGATAAATGTTTCGGACTTGTGTTTAGATGAATTCGTTGACACAGACCGTGAACATCAAGCACATTTCAGCAGAACAGAGCATGCACAGCTACACCGAAATTTGGGGGAACCTTGCGTTTCACCTTTAAGAGTGGAACGCCATCGCGACAGCCTGCCCTTAGTACGTACTTCAACCACTCAGTGTATACTTTTTATAGAATGATTAACATCAAATTGTAGATCACTACAATGTAATGAAAGAACTTGAAAGTGGCTCGTATCAGAGAAGCTTTCGCATATGGCTGCTGTCTGTGTAACATGTACATGCTTTATATTACGAGAAGTTATGCTTCTCAATGTTTTCGAGCTTGCAATGCACCCAATGTGGTCCTAAGAAAATCAGCACGGTAACGTGTTTGCTTTTTGTAATGAGTTGTCGGCTTTAAACCAGGATTAATTTATGATAATTACATGTTCTGACGCCCGATGGCAATGTACACGTGTATCAAGCATTATTACTGCGCTATTACACGTTATTTTGTGTAGCCTGTATAGAACGCATGTGTATTTTCTAGCAGAGACGTAGCAGAGTGGTGGAACGCCTGCTTGCCACACAACCCACCTGGGTTCGATTCGCACTCAAACCCTGAAATTTCACTTTAGCTTATTTGAATTGTTCCCGATCTTTTGGTCATGGACAAGATAATTTTCGGTTACATCAACGACGCCGACATTGACGCAGGAATGTCTGCGAAATGAGCTCTATAACATTACCACGTTAACAATAGGTACAGTGCACTGTTCACATCGTACCTGAAATTTGACAAGAACATTACAAAACATCCGAGACTGCCCTGGTGGATTTAGTGGCATTGCGGCGAGCACCACAGGTGCCGAAATTCTAGTCGGTAAAGTTGAGTAACATCATGAAAAAAGACAAGTAGGCTTGTCGATACTAAACTGCAACTACATTCAATAGGAGCATTTCTGTGGAATAAAAGATGGTGAAACTGTAGAAAGTTTTGTGAAATTCATGCAGTGCGCCGATTGAGATATTATATTCATTGTTTACTTTGCATAAAACTATGTTGTGTGCTGTTGATCCAGTATACAAGTGTGCTGGGCTTCGCCATTTGTCCTCTGGAGGGACCATTTTCCACCAGAGCAAGCCTACCCCTCCTATAATGTTGGCCGTGCCCTAAAATAAATATCTGAATCAAGCAGAAGCGATAATACGGTGACTATTACCAAATACCTATCCGGTGGTCTATGGCTGCTACATAGAGCTAAGTGCAGGCCTCTAGAGGGCTGCATTGCGTAAGACATTCCTTCCTGTAAGTGGTCTAATAGAAACATGTCTTGGACGAGTCGGTACACACTCCAGCGATTGCAGAACGACTTAGACGAAGTCAGGGAGACACTTAGAATACAGACGAGCACTCTGTACCTTCTATGTGTCTTCTCGTGTTCATCTTAGTCGCACTGCATTTGCCCGTGCATTTGGTACCCCGAATTACTGAGGGTAAATATGGGAACCAAACAGCAGGGCCGCTACTATCGCCAAAAACATGCTTCGCTATAAGCCTGGTCATCATCATGCAACAGCACACGAACCAAAACAAAAAAGCAGGAAAGATCCGATGACACAAGCACTTGCTATCATAACCTTGGACTTTAGAGAATTCTAAAGGTTATACAATGCTCAGTGCCGTAACCAGAGGATTTGACAGTGGTTCAGCCCCCCCCCCCCTCCGTAATGTTTTAATTTAGCTTTCGTGTACATACACGCCTACATACAAACGCATGCACGGATATATATCAAGCATAATTGAGTCTATCTGTCTTCCGAAAGCAATTTCTGGCTACTCCCCTGACAATGGGGCAGACTATAGATGCCCCCTCTCCCGGCCCTAGATGGTTACAGGGAGGACTGTGGCTGTTAATTCTCATCTACTGCAACACTTCTCCACGCTCCCTGTGTGCTCATACAACATAGTGAGCAATGTTCCTGTATCTGTTGCTGCAGCTCTGAGTGTGAGCATTCGGGAACTAACTAAGGTCTCCGCTAAGCTGCAGGGAACGTCCACCATTTGCCCTTGTATGCGAGACTCTATGGTAGGAAGAGCCGAATAGAGTGGTACAGAAGGCCTCCTAAATGTACGCCACCTACTTCGTCGCACGTGAATTTAGCAGTAGTGTAGGATAATGCTATATATTTATAAAGACGACATTTCTTCTTGCGTGACTCCAACGCCCACGTTTCAAATTTTGCTTTGGAGTGACGTGCGCCTCCTGGTTACTAGTAAAAAAGAAAAAAAGATAAAACACAAAGTTAGAGAAAGCCTTATTTTAAGAAGGCATTCAAGATCCTGCATAAATAGTGCTATTCGCTGAAAGCAGTGTAACTCTCACAACGCTGAACAACAGTTGGCGTCTAAGGGGCGCCATTTACTGTACTTACCTCATACAAAGAGGTAACATGCAAGTTTAGGTATGTATGAATTGTTCTAGCTTACGTTACGTTATCTACAGATTCCTATCACCGAGTGAGCGCAAAAGGAAGCCTCGTTCATCCATCTGCGCCGCAAATGTGCGAGTTTGAAAGTGATCCAGCAGCGCATGCGCATACCGAACCTTTCGAGCCTCGACAGCTCGAAAGTGGGTGACAATCGAAATAAAGTGGCGCGCGAAGAGCCGAGAATAAGGCATGGTCAGAGAAACAGAGAACATGAAACTACTAAACGAAAAGCAAAAACAAAAGAAAAAACAATGAAATGGAAGTGACGCTTTAGGGAAAACGCGCTGCGAAAAGGAACAGCGAGCGAAGATTTCAGAAAAGAGTTACAAAATAAGGAAAATTGGGCATATATAAGGGAGAGGTAGAAGAACCATTCGTGACAATGCACGGACCAATCTGGCCGCAAGCGTCGTCGGCCGGCGTACGAATAACGAGCGAGCGAACAAGAACAAACGGGGCCACACTTACCGCGTAAACGAGCCAGCAAGCGCGTTCATGAAGAGGAATTGCGCGAGAAATGAGGAAGAAGAGGAAGAGAGTAGATACATAGCTTGTCAAAACCAAGGAGGAAAATTTTTACACGAAAAAGTGGCAGTAAGTAAGAAGATGAAGCGGGAAAACGCTCAAGGAAAACGCGCGATTGCGAAAGAAGCAACAACAACAAAAAAAGCCGCATGGATGTGCGCAGGGAAAGAAGAGGGAAAAGGGGGTGGCTGCAAGAATATGAAGCCGAAATGGGGAGACATATTCCCCGCACCCGTCCACTTCTGCACGGCTCGACGGTTCAGCACTTGCGGTTGTTGCGTGCGCCTTTCCTTGTCTTTGCCACGCTATGCGTGCGCGTACCGAAATATTACAACGAAGCACAACGCTGCGAGCGCGCGGTCGTTTAGGGCGGGAAAAAAAATGATCGCCGTCGTTGCTCCCTTCTTTCTTTTCTCTTTCCTCGTCTTCCCGCATCTGGTTCGCTTTATCTCAAATGCTCCCCACGTTGTGGTTTTGGAAACCGTGCCATTTCCTCGTTCGCTCGTTTTTTGAAGTTGAACATTTACTATCGGTCCTTAAAAATGAGTCCAGCAGGTATATAAGAGGCGAATTGAGGCTCGTTTTTACCAGCTGCGGTGTCGATAAGGAGCTGAGAGAAAAAGAGTATGGTGCTCATTTCATATGGTGGTTGCAATGCCTCGTGGCCCTATTCTACGGAGTGCTTCAAACTGATAAGTTAATCGGGCAAAGAGGAGGTAGAAAGAGAATTGCGCTTGGGGTCGTACATCATCAATGTTGCGGTTTTGTCAGGAACCTAGACTGCCTATTAGGCGACTGCCGGTGCGCAATTGCCATGCTGCGGTGAGAGCAATAACTCACCGCGTTGAAACCTCGGGTTGTTCTTTAGAACAATTCTGGCGCTTTTTTCTGGTTGCTACCGTCGAGTATTACCGATGCCATTTGCGACTGTTTTGATAACGTTAATGGTAATGACTGGTAGTTCGTTTGATGCTTTAGTAAGGCGACCATTCCGTAATGAATCTTGCCGGTATACCTGCCCTTTAGAAGTGAGAGAACGCGAGTTTAAGCTATCGATCATCCTAATGGCTTAGTGTCTTTTTGTTCCTCGTTTTTATAGTGTGATTTGTTTTAGCATCTTTATTGTGGCTCGCAGTCTAATATCGGAGCGTTGCAGTAATCTTACTATCGTAACTCAGATGGTAAGACCTATAGCGAAGTGTGATATGCATGTGCTGGAACGGGGTCGCTGAAGGGCCGTTTTTTTTATTGCCATGATATAAGCAGGCGTTGGAGCAATTTCTTTTCTACCGCTTTTTCTACCAAATTTCAACTGCTTATTTCTTAGACGTGTACAGCATATATCACATAAAGTATAAACTTTCGAAGCATAAGTCCGCTGCTCATACAACATACTACTTGAAGAACAGCACCATGACGCTGTGACACCTCATAGGCGTTGGTTTCTGAAAAGTTCTGCTTCAGGGGTAGGGAGCGAAGCTTCACTCCAGTCACCTTTCTTGGCTCCATCCCACTCATAGCTTTGAGAATCAGAACGTTTGCGATCTGGCTTCAGGTTTATGGTTATAGTAACAGGAAATCGAAAAGGTGGACTCAGTGTCAAAATAGATTAGCATGTAGATGCATATACCATTTGTTTACTTTAAAAAGAAAAAAAATAAATTAGATAAATGACTAAGCCCCTGGCTATCCTGAGCTGACAAGAAAGCAAGCGTGACGTTTACCAACGGAATCTTTTATTGAATATTATATTGCTGCTATTCTCTTCATTGTAGTGATGTTTTAAATTAACAATTGTGAATCTGAAACTATCTACAGTGAATGAACCACTCGGCCCGCTGCACTTCTAATGCTCAAAGAACTGACTTGACTTGACTTTAAGGAACTGACTTGACTTTAAGGGCGATATTACATCGTTGTAGAAGCTGCTCTGTAAGCGATGGAAGGAAGTCATTGTAAATCAAAATGGCACCTGCCCATCTGCCCAATGTCTGCTCCGCAGGTCGAGGGATTCCTGTACACAACTCCTACCTTGCACGCACATAACAATGTTTTTTTTTTACTTGTCTAACACTATATACTTAATCCCGGGCTTCACCTTCACTACCCTCAGAGAACCCGTTTCTACACAAGCCTACCAGGTTTTTTAGGTGCCGAGGAAACCACTTTGCCACCATATCGGTAAGTCACTTTTTTAAAGAAGAAAAGTCTTGGGGACCTTCGACGGAAAAATTTTTAACGTCTGTCTGTCTGTCTGTCTGTCTGTCCGTCTGTCTGTATGTCTGTACATTTGTCTCTTGGTCCGCCTTAACGATATCCAAACAGCACTGAACGGCCAACCGCATCCGCAGCGCCCACCAATATTGCTCAATGTTGATCGTTCATAGTTGTGCAATTGTCAATTTAAAAAAAGCAAATATTGCGCATATCTGAGGTGCCATAACAACATGTCTATGTTTCGTATGTCTGCCTTTATACTAGAAGAGGACACACACAAAACACTCTTAGGACTGTAGCGTTTAACGCGCTGCGCTGCCAGTGCAACGCGATGCTCAAGAAGGTGTTTCTAACGCTTTGCTACGACGGCAGGGTGGTGGCACCTGCCCATCGCTTTGCATTCTACACCTTATCACCTCCGTTACTGACGCGCATCATTCTCCGCGGTTGCGCATGCCTTCGTTTTCGAAAATAACTGCCAGATGGCGCTCGTGTCTAACGTGCCTAAATGCGCTTGTTCGCCTCCATTACATGCTCGAGGCACTCTAACGCAGCGCCTTCAGAAAACGATTCACCGTTTTTTTTTGCGCAGAACGTCAAATAAACGTTTTGATCACTCTCTCCAGACGCAAGACTATCGTCTTTCGACGACATTAACAGTGTAACATGTAGATACGGGCCAATTTTTTTATTTATACGCTAACGGTGTGCATTTACAGGTTCTATGGTCCTCAACTTTGTAACGCTGCCTTTGCCTACAGTATTTTCCAACTAGCCCCCAAAGAAGCTTTTCTTACATGTCGGCGTTCGTGCATCCTTCAGGTTAACTGTGTTTTGCGCGTTGTTGAAACGCATCTTTGAGGCGACGTAGAGAGATGCGCGTGGTTGAGGTCTGCTCCACCAGGCGCCGCAACGATCTTATCTGCTCACAGCAGAACCCTATTTTATCCATTTATTTTCTTTATTTATCAAGAGAACTGATTTTTGTTTTAAATAAACGCATACTTCGTTACTATATGTATGTAATAGAACTACCCGCTTTAACGAAAACAATCGATATGTCACGAGTTTAGCTTTTCGGATACTCTTTCTAAATATTCAAAAACTGGAAGTGAGACCTAGACCGTTGTTGGTGCCACCACAGAAAAGAACAAATATTTTACACTTTCAATCTTGTTGCATTTTTTAGCCTGCATGGACTTTTTCCAGGATGCCATTTTCGCTATTGTTTTTCCATGGAAACACCACCTTGTTCATTTGTGTTGCTCCTCAACTTGCTGTCAGGCTCTGTTCGCAAGCAACAATTTAGCGTTTTTTTTTTGCTCACACACACAGTGGTAACACGCATACGCTGAACACAACTCGCGATGAGTGCTAGATCGCGTGATATCTGTCAGCGACACCGAGCTCTTTTTCTGACGCTGCGCAGACTTCTGCAAACCTGCCGCGCTTCTCTCGTCCCCAAAGTGTCATTGACCTCACCGCACCTAACAAACACTTACCCCGCGCACGAATGCTCAACTTCTTACGTTTTGTTTGGCCGAACACAGAATGCTACTGGAGGGCCAGTAGGCACATTAGGAATACTGCAAGACAAGCGAAAACGCGAAAAGACGAACAAACAAACAAGCAAGCATACAAAAAAGCCAACACAGGAGTAAACAAGAGAAAAAAAACAATCAAACAAAGAACCAACCAACCAAACAAACAAACAGGCAACCAATCAAGTTACCAATCAAACAAGCATAAAAAAATAATCAATGAAACGCAGATAAGCATGCAAGTAAGCGAAGGAGTACTCCAGTAAGCAAGCAAACAAACAATGCTGCCCTTCCTCAGCAGCGTGCTCGCTATGAAACGCTCGTCAGAATGCGGGTGGTGGCAAGGGCGACGTGCCAGAATTGCGATCGAAACACCAAACCAAGGAAACACATCGACCAGTGACTTGAACCCCAAGGCCGTCAGCCTCCCGAGAAGAAGAATGGGTACTCTCGGCAAAGAAGCAAATTTCACTGCCCAAATACCAGACAGCCAAACGCGAGAAATAAAAACGGAAAACACATTGGCTTCCAGTGATCGATGATGCGTCGTGCGACGCAACGAAATTACCGGGAGAGTCCCGAGCGCGTTGCCGAAACCTCGCCGTTTTGCTTTTGGCCCGGTGGCATGTTTAATTGAGTTCTCCTTGCGTGACTCAGAGCAAGGATTGTGTATAGTTAGAAAAGTGCCAAGTCCGATCTAACGATTAGGTGAACGACGTGATATTTGGTGCCACTGGGAAAGTAAATAGTAAAGGAAAGCTGATGGGCGGTACCGCACCGATGCAGCGTGTGTCTCGAGAAAAAGAGAATGTTGGTAAGGGTGAATCGAGTACAGCCTTGGACGCTGTGAGCAATAACTAGTATTGGAAATGTGAATTAACGTATAAGAAGAACATATTTGTTAGACAACTGAATTATTGCTAAGGGTGCATGAACAAGCTGATTGCTGGAGAACTAAATTATTGGTGAGGTGCTCGATGCTGGTTGGTGCGGTTTTATTTCTTCTTTGTAGGGAAGCCCAGATGTTGACTGATATGTGGGGTTTAACGTTCGAAACCACCATATGATTGAAAGACACCGTAGTAGAGGGCTCCGGAAATTCAGACGACCTGGGGTTTTTTAACGTGCACCCAAATCAGAGCACACGGGGCTACAGAATTTGCGCCTCCACCGAAAAAGCAGTCGCCGCAGCCGGGATTCGATCCTGCGGCGGGGCAATCCGAAATGTTCGTCACGTAGCAAAATGCCTGTACCACAATTATTGTAAATCAGACTCAAGTTTTTATATGTATCTTCAAGCTGCCTCGATACGGTCTTTACTAGTCTCCCATGCCCAAACGGCCGGACGCAAAACTCAACAACTGAGAACAGCCATAGAGTCTCGGCTACTCAGCGCGTCATATTGTCGTCACAGTTCATTATAAGTGGGCATGCGCGACAAAAATTAGGTAAATTCCACACCTCAGCAGCGGTCCTCACGACGTACATTATTATTTAAAGGTTTGTAGTCATTGCCTCATGTTTGCCTTAGCAGCGGTGTCACAATCCTCGAATACGTTCAGTGAGGCGCTGAAGTTCTTTATCTAAAACGAGACACGCTTACGTGCATCTCTAAGGTAAAGTCGAAGATTTGAAATTCTACCACTTGAAACGTATCTGTGAAGTGATAACGCGTTAGGGGAGCAATGGTGTAAAGAATTTGCTGTGGTAAATACAGGCACAAAATGCATTCTTCGAACGTCGTCAGGGTTCGCGTTAGCGGAGCTGAAATACCCTTCCCTACAAGCCCGCGGCGTAGCCAGGATTTTTTTTTTCGGGGGGGGGGGGGGGGGCAATTTCATTTAAATGGTCGTTTCTCGATATCTAAGCCATGGCCAAAAAAATGTCGGGACATGGTGAGGCACGGACCCGGTGCGCCACCCCCGCTCTACGCCGCTGCTACAAGCCCCTTCTTTGCTGTAGACGCGGATTGCATGGAACAGGCACGCAGATGCGCATTTCTTGCAGTGCACTAGGGGATTCCACGCGTTCATCTGTTCATCTGTATCCAAGCCTATCGCTTTCCGGCTTGATGCAAACCTCGTTAACTGGCTTCATCGATTCCCACACGGGCACAGTCGAGAGGGTGTGGTTAGCAGAGAGAGTGTGAATAGTGGCTAACGAATTTAAAATACCAACTTTGTTACTTTTTGGTTCAATAGCACGACAACAAAGGATGGTGCAGACGTCGGCGTTGGGGTTTATCGTCGTCGTTTTCTGCTAAAGACAATAGGCATAGCTGAGCGTTTACGATTCGATTCAGTCATACCAGCGTATGATACCGTTTTTTCCACGACCGCGTAGACGTAACTGCAGAGCGCGTGCGCAGAACGATCGTGCGAGCAGCGGAACGACTCTCTTGCCACGCTCTCGAAGTCAATTCAGCGCAGTGGAAAGTACGTAAACTTGCTGGCGCCATCGCTTTGCAAACAAGCTGGCTGCCTTTTCGCGAACCGCACTCGTCAAAAAGACGTTATTTACGAGCTACCCTCAGTGTCTCGCAGAGCTGCCACTTCCGCTTAGGGAAATAGGGAGGAGGAGGAAATAACGTTTAATTAAAAGGACAAATTCGGGACGCATGGGCTCCCTTCCTTTAGTGGCAGCCATGAGTATTTGTGCTCTGGTGGCATCCGAGTATGGCTTGCCAAAGCACACTATAGTTGCACTTCAGGGCATGGGCTTAGCAGTGCGGTCTCCCACTGTTCTCCGTTAAGATATTTTCTGTTTTGCACTTCGACTCTGTTAAAAGCACACAGTACAAGACTTAAGTCCTCCCTTTGCTGAAAAAATCTACACATATCTGAGTGTAGCTCCTGGTATTAGTTATGGTAAGCGACCGGATTCGGGAACGTATTCGTTCGTCTGTAAGTTGCGCCATGTCGTCGTCGCCTTCTGCTTGCTCAGCGAGGTGTGTTCCGGGGGAAAGCGGGCCCTTCCTAGCCTGTAATGTTTTGGTATTCGTTCCTAACTAACCATGCGGTCTCTGTCCATCTTCAGACTTCGCGCAGTGCCCGTACGGCCGGCCGATTCTCGAGCCAGGTCGTGCGCTATTTCATTCCCGGGGAGGGAGGAGTCAGCAAGTGCCCATAATATATGACCAGGCCACTCATGGCGAAAGATAGGCAGAATTCTTAGCGCTTTTGGCGAGATTATGCCCTTAGAGTAATTTTGAATAGTGTTTTTAGAGTCGCTGATTATGGCTTCGGCTTTTGTGGAGACTAGAGCTAGTGCTATAGCCACCTCCTCTGCCGCTTCAGCATTTTTTTTACGTAGAGTTTCACTGAATATAGAGTCCCGTTGAAGATTCGTAGCTACTTTATCGCCATCTACATGGTATTCTCGTATTCCACTGCATCTACTTGTGACATGTCTCGGGCATTGCTAAGTTTCTTAATATGTGCCTTCGCTCTTTCTGTCCTTCTGTCTCGGTGATACTCGAAATGAATATTTCTAGGTAATGGAGGTACAATAATATGTTTCCTCATTCCCTGTGGAATGATTTTTGACTCCGTATTGTACATTGTACGTGAGGACAATTGTGTCCAATATAAGTCCACCCGCTGGGCTCTATGTTAAGCGGTCATACTGTGCCCACCTGAAGGCGTCTATAAGCTCTGAGAGCGTGTTATGGACTTTTAGGGCGGAAAAATTTTAGTTTCACGTATAGATTGGTAAACCTAATGCTTGCTTATATGCTTTCCTATTGAGACATTCTAGTTTGTTCTGATTGGCTGCTTGCAGTTTAAGACATGAAGGAACATACACGATGTGGCTGACGACAAAGGCTTGGATAAAATTAATTTGTGCTCCTTCATGCCATGATTTTTGTAAGCTGTTGTTTTTATAACCCTGATTGTTTGGTATACGTTGTTCTCTAATATTTTTAGTTTTTCCGTTGTGACTATTCTTATATATACGGATCCTAAAACTAGTACGTTTGCTCCCGAGGGTATTGTATTTCCCCCAGCGGAGACCGCAATGTCTGGCCTTTCCCGTATGCTTTTTCTGCCCCTACATGTGGGTCTGTAAATGACTTATTCCGACTTTTGAGGACAGAATTTCAATCCTTACCTTCAACATACACCTCTACCGTGTAACATCTCTCCAATTTTGGCGTCGCTCCCACATGTCACCCAGAGGGTTGTGTCATCTTCGCACACGCTATGCTCGAGGACATGTATCTTGTCAAGCTCTGCGGGTAGACTGATCATCACCTTATTGATTAAAAGGGAGACAACACCGAACCCTCTAGCATCCCCCTGCTTTCGAGTTCTATATCTTCGGACCTTGCCTCTCTTATTTCATTTCTACCAGTGTGGTTGGATAGGAAATCTCTCACAGTACGTGTGTCTGCGTTTTCTTTCTCTTTGTTTTGTCCCAATCGCTTTCAACGTATGTTAGTCACTCGTCGCGGTATCAGTGCATATATCTAGTATTACGGCTAGTATGAATATTTTGGTGATCATCATGTTCAATAATAGGGCGTTTGCTGATGACAAGGAGTGGAATATGCGTTGAAAAAAATCCACAAGTAACCTAACATTGAACTGACAAACGTGCATTTCAGCCATGGTTACAACAAAAAAAAGTTGATATGCGCTTTTGTTCCTATGGAATCGTATTTTCCCAACACAACATAGGAAAGTTTCTTTTTTTCGACTCGCCGTCAAAGTTGACTCATGTTTGTTCACTGTAACAAAAAATGATGCCATGAGTAAAAACATTCATCAAATTATCGCTTCATTTGGGCTTCTGATATTACTGTTTGCCTGTTACCTAGGGAGGCTCTGTGAACTCTGATCTCTCGGGAAGCTATTGTGTACACGTGTACGTGCCTGAGTGTAAGCGGTGCTCAGCCAAAGTAAAAGGGTTTAACAAATGAAAGGTGCTGCTAGTGAAACTTTATTATAATAAGTTCAAGGGTAGCGCAGGAATAAACTTTTACGTACGGCAACCCCAATGAGGCTATTGCAGCAGTGAGGTAAAACAAAACAACAACGAATGAACATTCATGAACAGGATTCCAGAAATTCTTCAAGTAGTATGAAAGGGATACTTCCGTGCAGCGATTTCTAAGTTCCCAATGCTTAAGGGAGAAAAACAAAAAGAACCTATACTTGAAGATCCCAGTGCGCGTTAAAAAAAACCAGGGTGGAGCGATTGATATGTCAGGTTTAACGTCCCGAAACCACCATATGATAATGAGAGACGCCGTAGTGGAGGGCTCCGGAAATTTCACACACCTGGGGTTCTTTAACTGGCGCCCAAATCTGAGCACACGGGCCTACTACATTTCCGCCTACATCGGAAATGCAGCCACCGCAGCCGGGATTCAATCCCGCGACCTGCGGATCAGCAGCCGAGTACCTTAGCCACTAGACCACGGTGGTAGGGCGGGGTGGGGTGGGGGGGTAGAGCGAAGCATGTGCCAAAAGGTGGTCAGATTTATCAAAGTCATCGGGTTATTATTATACTATTATCAATATTACTAATATTACATATTATTATTATTATTGTAACGAGGGTAGTGGGCATGTAATGTGAGGCCCCTGCAATGTCGTGAGAAGGGAAGCTGCGACGACGGCAGTGACGAGCTACGTGGCCTGGGATGCCACATGAAAAACATATCGGCCGATTATCTGGAGTGCGCCATTGGCTGACAATAGGGGCACTGTTCGCTGAATAAGGTACCGTAAATGGTCGTGCAGGCGGCGGCGTCATATAAACGTTCTGACCTGTTTCATATACAGCCGGAGACGGGACGGTCAGCGAGTGGGAAGGTGGGGTCGACGAATAAACGTGGCGAGTAGCTTCATAGATGGCCGAAGACGCTGGCGCACGTGGTTGAGCAACTGCGGCTGCATACGTTAGTGGTGCGGTAACAGTTGGGGGAGCCTGAGCTGGCGGCAATGCTTCGGCAACTTGCGATCGAATGACCTGGCGAAGCGAAGGCGACAAGGGCGCCATCGGCTCGGTAGTTCTTGTGGTAATAGATAGCTGCCGGGCGACCTCCTCGCGTATGAATTGCTTTATGACTGGCATCAACGCAGAGTGGTCAGCGGTGTCATGGCGATAGTCGAGGGATGAGATGTCCGCGGTGTCTTGAGCATCGCAACGTGTCGAAGCGCGCTGCCTACGCAGCTCATCATAGCTTTGGCAGAGCTGAATCACCTCGGCGACCGTCTGGGGACTCTTCGCAGCCAGCATTTGGAATGCACCGTCGTCGATTCCTTTCATGATGTTCTTGACCTTGCCTGCCTCGTCCAGAGTCGAATCGACGAGCTTGCAGAGAAATAGCACATCTTCGATGTAGCTCGTGAAAGTTTCATCTGCTCTCTGTACTCTGCCCCGCAAGCGCTGTTCAGCACGAAGGCGGCGGAAAGCAGGACGGCCAAAGACTTCCCCGAGGGTTTTCGCCAATTCCGACCAGGTACTGAAACCACTTTGATGATTTCTGTACCATAGTTTTGCCACGTCGGTCAGGTAAAAACTCACATTTGTGAGCTTATCGGCTGCGTTCCACTTATTGACGGCGCTCACCAGTTCATACTCGGCAATTCAGTTGTCCACATCTTGGTCCTCTGTGCCACCAAATATGGGGGGGGGGGGGTCGCGCTGCCGGAGAGCGCCAGCGCAGAAGACAGGCACAGGTGCGAGATCTGGAGTAGCAGCATGAGATGGCCCCGGATCAGTCATTGTAGGAGGTCGTTGGAGTGTGCGGCTGCGAAGTTCCAGGGTGAGGACCAGATGTGCCCAGCACTTCCACCACTTGAAACGGGTTGTTGAACAAGCAGGCGAACTCGGCGAAGGAGAGCTTTATTTAGCGCAAGGGCTAACTGAACGCAAGCCTGCGATCACAGCAAGTCTTCTTCTTTTTCTATCCTCGAGCTCCATGCCCACTACCCTCGTTACAGTTACTTACCGACCTATCTTTGAAGACAGCTACGTCCCATCATATTCAGCCTTCAGCTTTGTGCACCGCACGAGTCGTCATTCAAGGTGTGATGTACGTCGTCACATGTGTAGTTTTATTCCGTTCTTCGCATGACGTTATCCTTGGGTGGGACTTTCGACAAATTCTGCTTTGGTCGACTGTGCTCGTTCTGAACTCGCGTTGTCTGTGCCGTGCTATGACCCCGACGATGTTGCTTCGTGTAGAGTGTTTGCTGCTTCTGACGGTGACATTGCGCCTTTCTCAGCTGTTGTTGTCTCGGAGTCGTGTGCCTCCCCTCCGAAATCGCCTGTGTTGTTTATGCCATCGGTCCCATCTGCGTGCCATCGAAATATCATGCTTCCGTTTGCCGTCGTCATTTTTCGCAATGGTCACGCTGCCATTTATGTGTGCAATCCGTCGCACAGCCCGTCATCCCTACTACGTGGAGAATTTCTGGGAAGCTACGAACTTTACGAGTGCATTCTTCCGGCTACTATACCCGATTCTGCGAATTCGTTCCCAATTGGTGCTGTCACTCCTACCAACGCGCCTAATGATGCTCTGGACGTATTCTCGGATGCCATCGACTATGAGCTCGCACCAACTCAGCACGAAGAGATTATAAATCTTCTTCTCCGCTTTCGTTCTTCATTCGATCGTGACCAGTCAGGCTTAAGCCGAACCTCTGCGGTCGTTCGCCGTATTGACACCGGTCAACAAGCCCCACTAAGGCAGCGTCCGTAGCGTGTGTCATCTGCTGAACGCCGTGTCATCGACGAACAAGTGAACGACATGTTGAAACGTGGCATCATCGAGCCCTCCAACAGTCCCTGGGCTTCACCAGTTGTTCTCGTCAGAAAAAAAGACGGATCCATCCGGTTCTGCGTTGACTACCACCGACTCAACAAGATAACGCGCAAAGACGTATACCCTTTGCCGCGCATCGATGATGCTTTAGACTGCCTACAAGGAGCAGAGTTCTTTTCTTCGTTAGATTTATGCTCTGGCTACTGGCTGGTGCCCATGGCAGAGGGTGACCGCTCGAAGACAGCCTTTGTAACACCGGATGGACTATATGAATTCACCGTTATGCCCTTTGGCCTCTGCAATGCGCCTGCCACTTTCAAAGAATGATGGATACCGTCTTGCGAGGTCTGAAATGGAAAACGTGCCTCTGTTATTTGGATGACATTGTGGTATTTTCAAGCGACTTTGCGACCCACCTCAGCCGCCTCGAGCAAGTTCTTACGTGCCTTTCCACGGCGAGACTTCAACATAACTTGAAGAAATGCCACTTCGGCGCTCGCAAGCTTGTAATTCTCGGCCATGTGGTTTCTAAGGACGGCATTCTCCCGGATCCTACGAAACTTAATGCAGTCGCGGCGTTCCCAAAGCCAACCACCATCAAAGAGCTTCGAAGCTTCATCGGCCTATGTTCTTACTTCCGGCGCTACGTCCGCAATTTCGCCTCCATTATCGCCCCCTTGACCAATCTTCTTGCCAGAAGTTCTGACTTGTCAGCGTGGTCGCAGGCGTGTGATGATGCATTTCAGGAACTCCGACGGCTCCTCACCACGCCTCCCATACTCCGACATTTCGATCCGTCTGCTCCAACGGAGCTTCATACGGACGCTAGTGGAGTCGGGCTAGGGGCATACTGGCCCAACGCAAGGAGGGCTATGACGAGTACGTCGTTGCCTATGCCAGCCGCACCCTCAGTAAAGCCGAGAAGAATTACAGTGTAACTGAAAAGGAGTGCCTCGTCATTATTTGGGCAATCGGAAAATTTCGGCCTTATTTATATGGACGTCCGTTTGATATTCTAACAGACCACCAAGCGCTTGCTGATTATCTTCACTAAAAGATCCTAATGGTCGGCTCGCTCGTTGGGCATTGCGGTTACAGTAGTTCGATATTCGTGTTATCTACCGTTCTGGCCGGAAGCATTCCGACGCCGATGCCCTGTCACGTTCGCCATTGGCTTCAGAGCCAATGGCGAACGTGACAGGGCATCGGACAGGGCATACCTATCTCCACTAGTGCTGCCTTGGCCATCAGCATCTCGGACATGCCTTTCGAGCAACGCAATGATGCTTGTATTTTATCTCTTTTGGACTTTCTCTCAAACTGGATGCCCGCTCCAGTTTCCAGGACGCTTCGCTGTCAAGCAGGACACTTCGCTATTCGGGATAACCTGCTTTACCGCCGAAACTACAGCTCGATCGGCCGTAAGTGGTTGCTCGTGATCCCCCGACATCTGCGCTCTGACATCTGTGCCACGTTCCACGATGATCCGCAATGTGGCCACGCTGGTGTGTTAAAAACATACACCCGCTTGCAGCTGCGGTACTACTGGCGCGGTATGTACCGTTTCGTTCGTCGTTACGTAAGGTCTTTCCTTACGTGCCAGCGACGCAAAATGCCCACTCAACATGCCACAGGTCCCTTGCAGCCGTTGCCATGTCCAGCACGAGCTTTCGATCGTGTCGGAATCGTCCTTTACGGTCCGCTTCCCTATACTTCGAGTAGCAACCGCTGGGTCATTGTCGCTATCGACCACCTAACGCGGTACGCTGAAACAGCTGCGTTACCCTCTGCTACCGCAAAAGACGTTGCGTGTTTTATACTGCAAAACCTGGTTTTAAGGCATGGAGCACCTCGGGAGTTACTAAGCGACCGTGGCCGCGTTTTTGTCTCCGATGCCATCAAAGCGTTGTTGAGCGAGTGTCGCATCATACACCGCATTACCACAGCCTATCACCCGCAAACTAATGGGATGACAGAGCGTTTTAATCGTACACTTGGGGATATGCTGGCCAAGTACGCTTCATCCGACCAGTCAAATTGGGATAGCATACTACCTTTTGTGACATATGCTTACAACACTGCAACGCAAAGCACCACTGGATTTTCACCTTTCTTCCTTCTTTATGGACGCGAGCCATCATCAACAATGGATACCATTCTTCCTTATCGACCGGACCCTTCAGAGATGACTACCGTTTCTCGAGCAGCATCACACGCTGAAGAATGTCGGAAGCTTGCTCGTGCGTTCACGTCACATGACCAGACGCGCCAAAAACATCGCCACGACGCGTCAACCACGCATATGAGCTTTGCTCCGAACTCACTGGTGTGGCTATGGATTCCTTCTACTACTCCAGGACTCTCCCACAAGCTTTCGTCCAGGTACCATGGCCCTTATCGAGTTGTGCGCCGAACATCCGCTGTCAACTACCTTGTCGAGCCGCTGGATGCATCTCCGGACAAGCGCCGTCGGGGAAAATAAATCGTACACATCTCTCGGCTCAAGCCATACCATGACCCTTCTGTATACACCTGTCCTTAGGTCGCCAGGATGGCTCCCTCATCGGCCGGGGGTGATTGTAATGAGGGTAGTGGGCATGGAGCTCGAGGATAGAAAAAGAAGAAGACTTGCTGTGATCGCAGGCTTGCGTTCAGTTAGCCCTTGCGCTAAATAAAGCTCTCCTTCGCCGAGTTCGCCTGCTTGTTCAACAACCCGTTTCTTTATTATTATATTATTATTATTATTATTAGATAATATTATTATTATTATCAACATCATATTAACAAATGTATTTACGGTATATACAGTGCAGACATTGTCAGTCCAAGCAGAAGTGGTACTTAAGACATGCAATACAGCTAAAACTGGGTGACATGCACAAAAATGCGAGGACAATAAAAATAAATTCAATGCTGAGCTTAGTGTAAGCAACAGTGCGGAAGATATATCGGGGAGATAACATCCGAGAGAACAAAATTGATGCAAAGTGTAGGAAGAAGTGATACTTTAAAATGAACATCACTGCCCTAGACATTGCTTTGTGCGATTGACAATTTATTCACCTACTAAAGCATGACACCATTTAATAGATTGTTATGCGAACACCACTGTAGCACAATGGGTCGCGTTTGATTGCATCCAACAAGAAAAATAGAACAGAATTTCTGTATGCGTTTGAACCACGAGGTTCGGCTTCAGATGGGAAAAAAACTAAAAAAAATAAACTAGTTACGTTCGAGGAAATACGGTACATGTACAAAATCGATAACCTCAATTTTCTAATGCGCCAGTAGTCAATACCATATAGCTACACCAGGCACTGTTTTCCGTTTTGGCGCGTTACTGTGCATTCCTCACGGCACCTATAGCACCACGGTCCACGTTCAGGAAGCACACCATTATTGATGCGCGCGGCTGAAGTCATGCACGGTCAGGCCCTATTCGAAGACTTTCACATCGGCACGGCATTTGTGCTCCAAGAGGACCGCTATACTCGTGATGACGGCGTCCGCTTACGGATTCGGGGATGGCGTGCGCGCAGATATTTTTGGCCCCGTCGCAATAACTTCGGAGCGCGAGCAAACACAACGGGGATGCCATGTTGCGAGTGGCGACGCACTCGCCGGCGTACCGTACTCGGCATCTAGCAGCTAACTGCCGGGATGTCGTGCGTGCAAGCACGCCATGCAAACGGTAGTTCTCAATCAGGTGCTGCCATTCTGTAGCGATAAAGAGCCACTTCCCGTATATCGCAAATGTGCCTGCAAAGTGTGCCGGAACAAACGGCAGCATAACGGTGCCGCTTATACCAGGGTCGATCGCCATCACGTTGTAGAAGAATTGTTCGTGCTGCTTCCGGCAGCAAGCGCGTTCGAAGGGCAGCTGAAGTACATGTACACTTGTTCGCATACGCGGAACTAATGCGCCTCGTGTCTATTGGGGGAGAAATTTTGATTGATTGATTGATTGATTTGTGTGGTTTAACGTCCCAAAACCACCATTTGATTATGAGAGACGCCGTAGTGGAGGGCTCCGGAAATTTAGACCACCTGGGGTTCTTTAACGTGCACCCAAATCTGAGTACACGAGCCTACAACATTTCCGCCTCCATTGGACATGCAGCCGCCGCAGCCGGGAATCGAACCCGCGACCTGCGGGTCAGCAGCCGAGTACCTTAGCCACTAGACCACCGCGGCGGGGCTGGGGGAGAAATTTTGTGTTACGGATGTGCGTAGGCTGGCGTTTAACTTTCCGTGACATGCTGAGAGTGCAATAGTGCAAGAACTAATAAAACCAACAGTCACCTAAGCCACGGAAAGCCCTAGGAGCATTTATTTGTAATTTTTAACTGCAGTTTAATGGCTGCCTCCTAAAATGAACTTAACCTCACATGCTAGTGGGTTCACGTTCCACCGACACTAATTGTGCTTCTTTGTCCACTTGAGCTCTTTTCAGTTGAGGTTATATTCGGTACATTGCAGAGAGCTACAACAAATAATGACCGCATTACTTTCTGTGGGGTTATTGTCGGTTTTTACTGGCTATGTCATCAATGAAACGAGCTCCTAGAACAATTCGCCTCTGTCGTATAGTCATACAGAAGAAACACCTAACTGAACACAGCAGCGCGTTAGGGGGCGTGCCCTCAAAAGCGCGACTAGCTGCCGCAACGCCCTGTTTTAGCGTTTCCAGCGCTCATCACGGCAGCCGTTATCAGAACATCACGTCGGTGTCTGTGTTTAACCATCATAAACTTGTTATATGCACTATCATGAATGACGTTTCGACAAGACTTCGTCAGCATGAACTGATGTTAGAAGCCTAAAGACACAGAGATGAGGAAAGCCTGGGACGTTAATTACATGGTAGGATTTTTGTGTGCAGCGCGAGATCGGCGACTATGGAAGACAGAAGGAACACGTTTTCGTCGATTTTCCTCTGTACTGTTACGCCTGGGAGTCCATACCGAACATCAATGGCTTTGCGAAGGCAATGTGTGTCAAGGCCAGTGAGCGAGGCCACTTGACGCGATCAACTCAACGACGCCATCAAGTCTACAACGTCATCAAGCGGCAGCACCGGTCTGTCTTACGCAACACACAGCAAGCTTCTTCAGCCCACAGACTCGATAGCAGCTCGATGAAGCGATCGGCGCATTTCAATCTGGCGAGTCTTAAGCAATGCATGGCAACATCACTCGTCCTTGGGTGCAACCCAGCGCAGCGGCTTCGGATTTGAGGATCATGACGCAACCCAGCAGCGGGTTCCCATTGGAGCATTCTGACGCGACCCGGCGGCAGTTCTGATTGGAAGTTGATGACGTAGAGGATCATCTCAGGCCTATAAAGAACCACGTGGCGCTTCGCCGAGCAACCAACCTATGAGCCCGAGAGGAGCCGATGTATGCGTCAGAGAGAAGACATCTCGGCTCTTCGAGTCCCTAAGCAGTCGGCCCCAGTGCCGAACATGTAACGCCTCTATTTCTATGCTGTATATAAACCTTGCCTCAACTCACCGTCGTATTCCCCGCTCGTCTATCAGCTCTGCGCAGAAGCAGTCGCGAGCTGAGAAACACACGCTACCAAACGGCTGGTGACCTTGGCGGCGAGTTTCAGAGCAGTGGCACCTTCAGGACCGTGTTGGCGTCGCGCCTCATAACAGAACCTAAAATTGCTGCCACGCGAACTAGCTAGACCCACAGTACAATGACGATATGGTGGTAATGGGGATGCTGTCACAAAGTGATCATCTTAGCCTTTCAGATCTGGCCGGTCATTGCTCCGGCTGAACATTGCTCCGGCGGACTTTTAGCTTGTACTCTTGACCAAGGTATAACGAGTCTCATGGCGATGCCATTCGATGACATGACACAAATTTACGTTGTCTACAGGGATACTTTGCCAATTACGACGCACAAAGAAGTGGCATGATAAAAATCAGAAGCCCTTAGTCTAGCAGAGTAAAGTTACGTAACACCACGTAATAGTCACGTGACTAAACATCACGTAACTTCATGTACACGGAGTCACAAGATCAAAATCGCGTTGACGTTTGCCTTTTAGCTGACAAATGAACAGAGACGGAATGAAAGAACAAAGTGGACACAGCGCTTTGCGGAAGTCAATCTTCAAGTACCCGTGCACCGTTGCATGATCTACTGTCATTAACAATCGTGGAGGCAAATAATGCACAAGTAGGGGGAGAAATGGAATAACGACAGAAGAAAAACAGCGCAACAAGCAAACACTGAAAAAACTGCCCAAGCCGGTCAGCACCCTCCCCACGGTTTTCATTTGTGGCTTGTGCCTATCAGAGAAATTTCTACCAAGGCCAGCGGCTTCGACAGCTGTTGGAGCAGAAATGTAAGAAGGGGTACTCCACAACGGCTGCGATTGGTTGTTTTCGTTGTGACGTGCCGTGGATTCTAGCACCCGGGACGCATTTACTTGAGGCCACTTCAAGTCGGTGTCAGAAATAGGTAAGATGGCGCTGCTGCCGTCATTACGCGGCCCACTTAAGCGGCGGTATTTCCGACAACTGATACAAGTGAAAAGTGCATGCAATTTATTTTAGCACGAAAGTGTATTGATACCGGGTTCAAACCTCAATTGACTGACATGCTTTGCTTGGGTATGACGCCAGAGAAGTAGGGTACATGCTTTGATATTTTCTATTGCGATAACAGTTACATAGACACTCTGTGCTGATTTTTGCCGTTGCCCTTGTCTTCGCCCTCGTGTCCCCGATAAAAAATACGTACTTACATATGTATAAAAGAAATAACTTCCCGAGCAACCTGACGGGATTTCGAAGCAGTGACCCTTCTCTCCGCAGTCTTATGCGGTAGCCAACACAGCCAGACGCCATGTTAGTGCCGGTTATACAATGACCAAGTATTTATAAGCACCATTTACCACTCGCGGTACGCAGATCACCAGAGAGCTTGGGCATATTTCTTATCACCAACGCCTTTACAGCATCATTGAAATGGAAAAGTGCCCTTGAGAAACACTCGATAATAAGGCCTTCTTCTTGATCACTCATGTTGTAGAAGGGAAAAAAGAAAACATGGGACACACTTTGCGTCAGACACCACCACCTGGCAGGAGAAGCAGAGGCATTTTAGGGGCGAAGCTCCTTAAGGCGTAGACTGGACCGCCACAGTCTCTGTCGTAGCCACACGTAGTACACGAATTTTTCACTACATAGTGCTCTCATCGCCAGTATTCAAACTAATCACTAGATGGCCCACGCTGCGTTTGAGATACTTCACTAAACGAACAGACAGATGGAGGAAGCGCTTTCATTGCGATTCAATTCCTGAATATGGCGTATCGATGTGGCAAAACTCACGGAGGATTCGCGGGTTCGCGATGTACATACAGAGCTGCGCCCACCCATTACCATTCACTTCGTAGATATGCTGTAAAGTTTTCCACCTGCCGTAGTTGAAAAAAAAAGAAACGAAACAACGCTAGCTTCTGCATTTTAGACATTTTCAGTGCGTTTATCAAGTAGAAACATGTAACAACTACGAGAGTTATTAGTTCCCACGCCCAGACGAACGCAGGGATGGACGCACAGACAAACTCACAGACAGACAGACGGAAGACGACACGGACGCATGGACGGATGGACGCATAGAAGGGCGCACGGGCGGACGCACGAGTGGACGCATGGACGGATAGAAGCAAGAACGAACAGATGAATGGAAGAACGGATGGGCTGACAGACGCTTCGCTTAAGTCATCATCGTTCACTTCATGGCTATGCTGTAATTTAGTGCTACCACATTCATTGCTTCGCCATAACGGTGTTCCTGTGACTTTATTCAAAGGCGAAATGAATTTCGGCACTACTTCAATTATTACAGAGCTTTGAAATAAAGTGACAATTGATTCCGAGCTTTTTTTTTCTTCTCTGCTACTTGAAAGTATGTAGCTGTCCTGGAAATCACATTGGAAGGTAAACAAAAAAGTTTATTCAACCAGTTTACACAAACACTTGCAGACCTGTATAGGAAAAAAGTTCAAATCGCATCAGGTTAATTTATTCACACGCCAGACGCGATTTTACACAGAGGCCAATATTACTCCATGCGCTGCTATACGAAACCATAAAAAAATCATATCATTTTTCAAAGAACTGAAAAGAAAGAACAGTAACAAATAAAAAAAAAGAGAAGGGGGGTTGAGCCATATAGCGAGCTGGAGGATTACTTGTTTTTTTTCTCTCTCTAACTCAGTATGGCATCACCACAAATTTCAAGTTTACCCATGATACACGAAAAAGGGGGTATGCCAACGCCAAGGACGTCGATGTTACATTGTTACGTCAGTAGAGATCAAGAATCACACTTTCAAGGTGGCAACTTAGGATGCTTGATCAGTGTGATAGCCAAAGGAACAAATTTTGTTAGCATCACACACCAAATTATCAGTCAACATTGTTTTATGAAGCCATTACTGGAGCGCTTCATCCCCAGTGAATGACACTTATCTAAAAATTTCTATAGTTTCAGGGGAAAAGGATACAAATATATCAATGACTTAAACAAACATTTGGAAGCTTCCACAACTCTCAAAAGTGAGGAAGTGTATAGCACGCGCTGCACGGCGTTCTTACAGTGTAACTATGGTGCGACGCACCTGACGCTCACGCGAAAGCCATTTGGGAGTTTTCGAATAGCGTACGCGAATTTAGCGGGCGTTGCAGCCGTAACAATCACGTATGGGCGCCGTATGTGTATTTAAATAGCGTTTGTCTCCAAAAAACGCTGACGCATGCTCGAGTCACCGAGAAGAGGCTTTGCGGGCCGCAAGCTATTTTGATTTTTGTGGGCGAACCACGAACGCTAACGACTGTTAGCGTTACAACTGATGCTCTGCGGTAGCGACCTCAACGCAAAGGTTTTTGCTACGCTATTCAAAAATTCTGTATTGTCGAGGCTTTCCAAGTCATTGGTCGAAAAGATGTGCACAATATCATCCACCGAGCGTACGTAGCGCACATGCGGTTTAAATACAAAACAATTATTATGGGAGATCCTAAAGCTTCCGTTTAAGAAGTTGAACGCGATAGCGGTATCCTGTTCCTAGTGCGTGTTTCGAACACTTTCGAACTCCGACGCCGATGCCACGACCAGCTGACCCACCAAACCGTGAAACTACACCACCTCTTAATAAAAAATTGCCCGGAGCTTCCCTCGGGGGAACACTGAGGAGGATGCGGACCATATAATTGGTTAACGGGGTGTTAAAGTGCGACTTACTTGGGTCGATGGCTAAATTGGTTAACGTGGTTGTGAAATGGGGTGTTAAATTGCGACTTACTTGGGTCGATGGCTAAATTGGTTAACGTGGTTGTAGGAGGGGGTGTTAAATGAGTGAACACGTACACACGTATGCGAAAGGGCGGCGCTGGTCGAAGGGACGTCGATCATTGTGTTTGTGGATTCGTTGGAATTCATTTCACCGCGACCTTGGACGTCGACGCGCCGTACAAACCAACCGACGAGCGGCAACTGAGCGAGCGAGCGCCGACATTGAGTATATATACAGCACGACGGGGCATGCACTGTCAGCTGTTGAATGTTCTCGAAGCGCGACGCCACATGCGCGTCCACTGGAGAATCAGGAGAATTGTAGATGTCGAACGCGGTGTGTAGAGGAGGAAGGGTGCACAGATGGTGGAGGAGTGAAGCGCGCGCGGTGTGTAGAGGAGGAAGGGATGCACATATGGTGGAAGAGTGGGCGACGGCGCGACGGCGCATGCGCGCGCGTCAGCTGTCGAATGTTCGAGAAGCGGTGCGGACGGCGCGGACGGCGCGGACGGCGCACTACAAGGCGCGAGTATAAGATGCTCCGCATCTAAAAAGAACTGGCAGCATATCCACGGACTGAATGAGAGAGATTGGGGCGAAGCGTTCGTCCGTCCATTCGTTCTTGCATCCATTCGTCCATGCGTCCGTCTGTGTGACCGTCCATGCGTCCATCCACCCGTACGTGCGTGCATCTGTTCGTGCATCCGTCCCTGCGTTCGTCCATGCATCCGCCCCTGCGTCCATTCATGCGTCCGTTCATGCGTTCTTCCATGCATCTGTCTGTGCGTCCGTTCGTCCATCTATTCAACACTCCAAGTACCATCATCTCGCATCTTTTCATCATATATTCCCTATATAGAAGCACCGCCATCCAGCGGACATTCCTAGGACTAAACTAGAGGTGGCACCCGCACACTTTCTTACGGCTTGCGCTTTGGGTCTACTTTTCACCTTTAACCACCTCGAGTTCATGGTATATATACTAGTTCACTGTATTCATGGCACTGCGGCTCAACGCTCGCTAAACCTTTCTAAAACCAAGAAGGTTACGCCCAGCGAGTATAACGTAGCAACCTTTTCCTGTCAAATAGTGCTCAATGTACCGTACGAGCACACACTGACGGCAACGAGCATCGGCAACTACAAACCTGTATCGATATGGTTTTGATTATGAAACCATTGCTTTAGAAAACACCTGGCGTCTTTAGTTAAGCAGCTGGCGTCTTCTTTTTGTTTTGCTTTAGAAACATCTGGCGTCTTTTCGTTTTGCTTTTAGAAAAGATCTGGCTTCTTTCGTTCGTTTGTTTCATCAATCAACGACGTTTTGAACAAAAATGTTTTATTGTTAAATCATGCACAGGAGAAATCCCTCCAGGCACCACCTTGGAGGTAAACAATGGCTGCTACGGGGAATGAGAGACAGCAGAAGTCGGCTTTTAACACTTCTACTACTACTAACGTCTCCTACTGGAACATGCCAACGGCTGCTAATGGGGAATGAGAGACCGGAGCATTCGGCTTTTAGGTAACGCGCACGCCGCGAACTTTTTATCGTTAAACAAAGCACAGGATAAATCTCCCACCAGCACCAACTTGCAGGTCAAAATGTAAAACCTGTTACACACTACGACTACGACTACAAGGGACGAACGGGTGCCGCTTTAAGGAGCTTCACCCCTAAAAGGCGACGACATTGTCCTTCAATGATGACCTTGGCATTTTGGTATAAGCGGAAGTGATTATGCATATCCTGCAGCTCGCACGCCACATGAAGAAGCAAACAGCGTTTTGATTCCGCTTTCAAGAGCGGACGCGGCGAGGCAGATTCATCAACTGGCACGCAGTCTTACACTGACTGAGTGGAACACACCAGGCACACGACGTACACGACTGCAGGAGCTTGACCTTTCACTACAACTCCGGCCGCCACTCGGCCTACATTGACGTGCAGCTTCGCTTCTCTACCGCCTTTGGCTGGGAGTTGCTTTTACGATGCTTATACCACGCTAATTGGAACGACTGACAGTGTGGCATGCGATGTTTGCGGCACCGATGAAAATATTCAACAACTGCCGTGCCGTTGTCCTCGATTTGCCTCAGACAGACAAGTACTTGCCAACACGATTCGGCGACTGAATTATAGGCCTCTCTCCATGCAGGTACTATTACAGCAGCGTCCATATCCCTCGATAGCCCACGAGGCAGTGAAAGCCCCCTTGTGTTTCTTCAGAAATACGGGACTGTGTGAACGCCTCTGCCTTGCGGTGAACTTCCATTTGCGGCAGTAGAATTACTGTCAATCTCTCCTGCTTTCTTTTCCTTCTCTTCCCTCTTTCTCATCTCGCATTCCCTGATTCCCCAGTTTTGGGTAGCCAAACCGATGTCCTTCTGGTTAACTTCCCTGATTTCTACCTTTTGTTGCTTCTTTCCTTCCTCCGAACGCTTGGTGCATAAATCCTTTCCGAATTAGCTCTGCACCTACTATACGCGGCCTTAAGGGAATAGGCGGTGCTGCGTGTGTGCATTTTGTAGTTACGCTCCAGCTATAATCTGAAGCCCGTTCACAATGGACGCTTGTACCACACATTAGTACTGCAATACTTCATATTGCCACCTGATATGCTTGGGTGAGATCCGGGAGTGGAAGAAGACAAAGACGATCTGTCTGAGCTGCTGTTTGACTAGTCGACTCAACGAACCCAATAAACCAAGTTTGTCTTAAGAAACGTGACAAGACTGGTGGAGTTGCTGGGTACAACGTCTCACGATCCACCCGATGCCCAAGACCCCGTCCAGCAGCCGGAACACAAGCCCTGCACCCGTGGACACTCCTGTTCACAGAGTAAGCCGCCGCCAACGAGGCCTACCACCTGAGACACCAACCACTGACGCAGTGACTATGACTTCGACACAAGATCCCGTGCAAGCTCCGACACCTTCCACGCCGATCTACTGCACCCTCCAGAACCCGCTCATGCCTAGCCCTTTTCATGGAGAGCAGCATGAAGATGTTGACGAATTGCTGAGTGAGTTCGAACGTGTCGCAGCGATAAATTACTGGGATGATGCCGCGAAGCTCCGGAACGTGTACACTTGCCTGAAGGACGGTGCCAAGACGTGGTTTTTGAACAGGGATGATGTTCTGACATCTTGGCGCGAGTTCCAGCGTCGCCTTCTGGAGACCTAGAGGAGTCCAGACCGCTGCGAACGAGCGGAGCGTGCACTACAATCACGCATCCAGATGCCAAACGAGACCGTCTCGATGTACGTTGAGGACATGACACGGCTTTTCAAGTGAGCGGATCCTGCTATGGCAGAGGAAAAAAAGTTGCGCCACCTCATGCGTGGTGTGAAGGAACAACTTTTTGCTGGTTTGGTGCGTAGTCCCCCTAAGAGTGTTGCTGAGTTCCTTACTGAAGCGGCAACAATGGAGCAAGTACTGCACCAATGGTCTGCCCTGTTTGACCGTCAAGTGAATGCTGCCTCAACCCCCGAAATTTTCGCCACCCCTGGGAGCAGAGCCCCGAATGGATTCGCGAGATCATCCGATCTGTCGTCCGGGAAGAAATGGAAAAGATGTACGGGACAAGACCAATCGATGTTGGTTCTATCAACAGTGTCATCCGTGACGAGGTCCAACAGGTGTTGCACGCCCATCGTTTTCCGCTGATGTCGGTTGATCCGGAAACGGCTCCTGTGTCTACTGACAGTCGCCGTCGTACGTACGTAAAAGCCTTGCGATCTGCCACGCCTCGTTCTGGTCAAGGAGTCCCGACCCAGCCAGTGCCGCACGTCCCGATCCAGACAGTGCCGCGCGTTCCGCTTCATACAGTTCCATACGTCCCGATCCAGACAATGATGCCGTCAGTCGCGATTCAGTCGGCGCACGCTGGTTTGGACATCGATGGTCGCCGTGCACCGACGCGCAAGTCTGATATCTGGCGTACGCCGGACAGACGACCCCTCTGCTATCATTGCGGTGAGGCTGGTCACATTTACCGCGAATGCCCATACCGGCAACTTGGCCTGCGTGGATTTTCCGTCAATTCACCTCGTCCCCAAATTGGTCAAAGGCCGAGGGACATCGAAGAATATCTCGCGCAACAGCGTGCACCCTTTACACGACGTCAATCACAGTCACCATTTCCGAGGAGACCCGCAGCCACTGGGTCACGTTTCGATGTGACGGCACGGGAACGCTCTCCAAGCCCCCGTCGGGAAAACTGAAGGCAGCGGCCTTCGGGGGCAAGGTCGCTGGGACTCAAAGTGCGGAAGACCTCCCATCGACGCTTGCACGCAACACGGAAGACATTCAACCAGAGAATAATCGCAGTACCGAAGGAACGCCGAAATCCACATCTGAACCCAGTGACCGCATGTCACTTGATATACCTGTGCTGATTGACGGTTTTCAGGTCAATGCATTGATAGACACTGGTGCAGACTATTCGATTATCAGCGGGAGGCTAGCAAAAGATCTCAGGAAAGTGATTACGCCGTGGAATGAAACGCGAATTCGAACTGCTGGAGGACACGTTGTAACACCACTGGGTCGCTGTACGGCAAGAGTTAAAATTCGTGCGTCAACGTTTGTGCTCAGCTGCCTCGTTCTGCGCGACTGTTCACGTCAGCTGATTATCGGCATGAACTTCCTTCGGGAATACGGTGCCATCATAAATCTCCGTGAACGCATCGTGACCTTCTCGACTCAAGGCGCAACAGACCGAGACGCTGATAACTGCCGTAGACCTGCGCTGCGTGTTGCTGATGACAGTGTGACGCTGCCGCCCCGAGCGACTGTTCCCATCGAAGTCATTTGTGAAGACCTCCGGGACGGTGACGTGGTGGCTGAAAGCAACCTATCACTTCTGCTACTCCAAGGTGTATGTGCTGCCCGAAGTGTTGTGCGTGTCCGTAACGGACAGTCACAAATACTAGTTACGAACTTCAACTACGAGCACCGGCATCTTTTCTGCGGAACCACCGTAGCCTATGGAGACCCTGTTGCCGACGTCACGGAGTGCTTCGCGTCCGAGGAAACGCATGAGGATGAAGAATTCTTAGACCACATCGACATTAATACGACGCTGTCAGACAAGAGAAAGGCTGCACTTCATGACCTTTTAAAGGAGTTTCGGTCTTGCTTCGCCTCTTCTTCCAAAGTCCATCAAACACACCTCGCCAAGCATCGAATTATTACCGACGATGACGTCCGCCCCATCCGGCAGCAGCCTTATCGCGTTTCTTCCAAAGAACGTGCGGCTATTCAGACACAAGTGAAAGATATGCTCGATGACGGGATTATTCAACCATCCAGCAGCCCTTGGTCCTCGCCAGTCGTTCTAGTGAAGAAAAAAGACGGAACGCTGCGATTTTGTATTGACTACAGGAAGCTTAATAGCGTCACGAAAAAAGACGTTTACCCGCTTCCACGGGTCGACGACTCTCTCGACAGATTACGACGCGCGAAGTATTTTTCGTCCATTGATCTAAAGAGTGGCTATTGGCAAATTGAAGTGGATGAACGAGACCGAGAAAAAACCGCGTTTGTAACTCCAGACGGACTTTACGAATTCCGAGTTCTTCCCTTCGGCCTCTGTTCTGCACCAGCCACTTTTCAGAGGATGATGGACACAGTTCTCGCTGGCTTGAAGTGGCAAAGCTGCCTTGTCTACCTTTATGATGTGGTTATCTTTTCCGAGAGCTTTGAAGAACATCTGAAGCGTCTGAGAAAGGTTCTGGAAGCCATTCGTACAGCTGAACTCACGCTGAAACTCCAAAAATGCCATTTCGGCTATGAAGAGCTGAAATTTCTGGGACATGTCATTAGTGCGGATGGAGTGCGACCTGATCCAAACAAAACTGCTGCTGTCGCCGCCTTCCCTGTTCCATCAGATAAAAGAGCAGTACGCCGTTTCCTCGGCTTGTGCGCGTATTATCGCCGATTTATCGCCAACAAGATGAAGACGCACGACGTTACAACCTCCGCCATCGAAACGTCACCTACCACCCTGGGGACCGAGTGTGGGTATGGACCCCTGTCCGGAGACCAGGCTTATCCGAAAAACTCCTAAGCGGTTATTTTGGACCGTAAAAGGTTCTTAGACGTGTCACCGATCTTACCTACGAGGTATTTCCGGACGGCGCAGCGTCTTCTCGTCGACAGCTTCGGCCCGAAACCGTGCATGTCGTTAGGCTGAAGCCGTACTTCACACAGTAGCCCTTGTGGTTCACGTGTTGCGACAAGCCGTGACATTGTGCTGCTGCTGCTGCTGTTCGTGTTCTCCTGTGTTTTTATGCCTTTTGTTTTTGCGCTTGGCGCAAGCATTGGCGCAATTTCCTCATTTGCGCTGCGAGTACTGGCACTCTCCCTCCTTTGGTTCTCTGTATCTGCGTGTGTATGCCTTCATTTTTTTTTCGTTACGAGCATCGAGTCGATGTTTTCAAAGGGGGGACTAATGCCACCTGATATGCTTGGGTGAGATCCGGGAGTGGAAGAAGACAAAGACGATCTGTCTGAGCTGCTGCTTGGCTAGTCGACTCAACGAACCCAATAAACCAAGTTTGTCTTAAGAAACGTGACAATATTGCATTGTGAAAAAATGTACACATAACGCGTTTGTTTTTTAAGCATGAATGCTACTTTCACTGCATTTCCAAGCAGAGGAAGTGTTTCTCGATGTTTTCTTAAGCAGAGGCGTGGCTGTGTAGTAGAAGATCCACGTACCACGCAAACGACCGGGGTTGAATCCCTACACAAACCCAAAGAACCCTGGTTTGGTCCTAACTTTGCCCCAAGGTTTTTTATCATATATATATATATATATATATATATATATATATATATATATATATATATATATATATATATATATATATATATATATATATATATATATATATATATATATATATATATATATATATATATATATATATATATATATATATATATAATTTGCACCGTTCTCGAGTTTTCGGTCACACATAATATGATGATTTTTCACTCACAACCAGCGACGCTGACCCCGACACCGGAATTTTTTACGAAATGAGCTCTTTGACGCTATCACGTTAAAAGAGAAGACCACAACACCACCGCACAAACACTGCAGCATTTAAACATTCATCAATCAAAACACATGGCCGCAAAGGGTTTACAAGAACAAAATGGAAGTCTGCTGACCAGGACACAATGGAATGCTTCAACACCCCAAAAGTGACAAAATTACAACGCAATCAACCTCCGAACAAACTGCAACATCAAAATAATTACTGCAACAACAAAATAATTACACAAAAAGTAGCTGACCAGAACAAACAAAAAAAAAGTCAACAACATCGTATGAACACCTTTATTTACGCGCCCATGAATCAAAGTATACGACCGAAAAAAAAGTGAAAAAGAACAAACTATACGGCTGTTAACCAGAAAAACGTATGAGACCTGCGGACTCCTTCACTTCATAAATATTGACTGTAGACTGTTTCACTTCATAAATATGGAAGTCTTTTTCTTCAGTATAAGCGTTAAGCTTTTGTATGTGCAAAGATATTGACCAGTAGTGCTGTAATTGTCTCGTGTTTGAAGTAAATAAAACTTTTCTCAATCAGCGTTAAGCTCATTCGGCGTGCAAGAAAACACTTGTTCGCAGTTGCACAGGGACGGCTTTTAGCTTTCCTATAGTACAGTATCATGTAAATCATTAACCACTTATTCCAAACACACTTTTTCCAAATGAAGTATGCACCGCAGTTGGTTAGGGACGGCTTACTGCTCTCCCATAGTTGAGTACCAACTACTCAAAATTGTTGAACATTTTTTCTAAGTACACTTTTTCTTAACGCATAATAGTCGTGGTGTATCAGTTCCCATGGGACGGCTTTATGCTCTATCTTAGTAGAGTACCAAGTACTCTAAAACGTTAACCACTTTTTCTAAACACAAAGAATCGACGTTCTTTTATTCTACCGGGACAGCTCAAAACTCTTCCTTAGTAGAGATCATCATACTCAAAATCATCTAACATGTGTTCTGACCACATCAGAACTATAGCGTTACCATACTTCCATGCTCAATGTTATGTACATTTAGTGTATACAGTGTGATAAGTGGGTGTGTGTGTGTCCATAGTAGCACGAGTGACGGACTTCTCTTAGAATTGGGCATTTTGATATTAACACTTTATTTACTTTCTGCTTAGTCGTATGTGTGTGTTTATTACTGTCCTTAATACGTTAACACTGTTTGCTATTGTGTTTTTCGTTCCACGATGCCGTAAGTTTTTTCTACAAACAAATCTTCGATAAATTCGAGACGTGAGGTGGCGGTAGGGTTGCTATATACTATACCATAGCCCACCAGCAAAATATATCCAATATTGCTGTATCTTTCAAACGAATACTTTGTTTCTCTACAGCTGCAGCCTCTTGAAGCTCTTCTGCTGGTTACGTGGTAATCGCGGGGCTTCATGTTGTTGCATAATGTACAAGTTGTGGCACTTCACGAGGTTGTTCAGCTGAGGTGGCCAAAGCCTCTCGTATTTCCGCTATAGCCACTACAAAATTTTGTGTGCGTGCTATTTGTGGTGAATTAGTGTTAAATAATGTGAGCGTTGTTGGGCATCGTTGTATTACTTGGCCGTTCGTAATGGACGGTCCGGGACGAATCCAGGAGATGTTGCTGACCCGACAAGGCCGGCATGGGACCCTGAATGGTGCATTGCTTGCGAAGTCGGGGTAGCCCTGCAAACTCCGGGGCGGTTGGTAACCGCTCTCTGCGCGCCTTTTTTTTTGAACACGAAAATGTTTCATTCCAGAGTCCGCCACAGCTGCACAGACGTGGTGGTATTGTCATGGGGCGTCAAAACACTAGGCCACGAAGCGTACCGCTTGGTTAGCGTGCGGCACTGACCACTAGACCAGGAAGAGTACGTACCCGAAATTGCTTTCGGCAAGCTATTTATATGCACCAAAGACCGCTTGGCGGTCATCAGAGCTCCAGAACGTTTTTGTTATTAGTAGTGAGGTGGCTCGAAGGGCTCGCGTTGGGCGCTCTTTGAAGGTCCTCGCCTCTGGCGTTTCGATGAGCGCAAGCCTCGACGGAGCATGATCTCTCCTGAGCGCGCTCTTACCAGACTCACGATTCGGGAGCACTGGCTGCCCACTTCACTGGCTGCCGCGGCCACATTTACGAAAGGAGCACACTGGTCACATAAGCTGCACACATTCTTTCTCACTGCGTGATGGATCCTCCCCAAATGTTCCTGGAACGACTCAAGACCTGGAAGCACTGGGAGACCCTACTGCGCTCAGAGGACTCGGTTCAGCAGACAGTGGCTGCCGACCAGGCTGCCAGCGTTATATATCACCACCAAATTAAAGGTTCAGCGCAGCGAAATCGTTTGATGCCAAGGAGCCTCTGTTGAAGTAAAGTTTTTCTCCCCACATAAGATGAAGTAAGAATTATGACACTAGATCGCGCTTCTCTTGTGCATACTTGAGCGAACGTTTCGTGCGTACTTTTTTCTGTTTTTTGAAAAGTGTGCTTCAAGTGTCCAGCTGGGACAGTTGCTAGCCCGCACTCGTCTTTTCTGTGCTAATTTAGTGCGTGCTTCCTGCTTGCATCTTCGCCTGACTGCAAACGGTTGCTGTAGCATTCATGCCTTCGCCCTTGTGGCGAAACAATGCTTGAAAAATTCGGCATATCACACGTACCTAAGAAATATATGTTATTCGAAGCATGCGGATGAAAGGTGATTGCGTTGTAGTTTTTTAGTGAGCGACACATTACCAAGTGCTGCTAAAAATTTGTACGTACATTTGCTGTACGCACAGACATATGTTTATCAGTTGCATGTTTACTGTTGCGTGACGATGTTAACAGCAGCGTGTGTATTATCAACAGCAGAAGTAGTAAGATGATGTGAAGCGCTTGTGCCAGCAAGGATCACAGGCCGGATCAAATAAGGGTATTTTCCTTCCTTCCTGGAAGAAGCTAGACAACTGAGCTTTAGTGAATGGCACTTTGCTACAATTGTCGCTAACCCGTCGTGACGGCTGTATGATGGGAGTGCATATGTACTGTTTATAAGATTGAATAGACAGCACCGCATTCTCAATGGACGTTCCGTGAACATTATTGTCTACTTGAAAAGCAGTTCTAAAACCTGGCGTGGCTTTGCGGTAGGATACCTTAGTGCACCGCATTATGTGGGTGATTCCAGCTGTGACCACAATATTTATTCTTTCCATTCGCCGGGTCAACACCAACAATATCAGTTTTTTCTTGATGCCGATGCATTAAAATTACCCATGTTTGTTCTCACCATTTCTGGGTAGATATGTAGTGTCTAACATTTGTGGCACAGAGGAGAAGGAAGACGAAGTGATTCTCTTGTGGAACACATCTGCAATTTGATTTGCTGATTCTCTTGCGAAGGCATCACTTTCGACACCAATTATTCCCATTTTCCCTCATACAGTATACATTACGGTAGTGCGATTTCGCACACTTAAAATCAGGCAAAATTTATCTGACCCTGCACTGACGGCTTCTCCAGAGTACAAACACTTGTTATTTCCCTGGCGCAGTGAACTGACTATTTCAAAAATGATGGAAGTTGTCATCACGAAATTTCGTTGCCGCGTTACCTCCCTCAATTTTTACTTGCATAGATCAGGCATATTGAATTCCCCTATGTGCAGTTACTGTAATCAAGAGGAAACGATCAGTCATTTTTTGTTACATTGTTGCCGTTTCGATTTATTCAGGCAAAGCATACTAGCACCACCTCTCCAAAGACTGGGCTTGCAACTATCACAACCTGATCTTCTTTCATTTGGAGCCTCTACACTGGGTTTCAGCCACAGGGATGTTTTATTCGCCATTCAAGAATACATCACAGCGACTAAACAATTTTCTTGCTAAATTACTGTCTCACTATATTTCTTCTTTTTTTCTGCAAACTTGATATCAATATTTCAAATCAAAATTAAGTTACAAAAAATTTGTAGGAATGACGCATTGCTGAAAGTTTAGGGCAAATTCACCTTATAATCGGCCAATCCCCTTCTTTGGGTACGAGCCATTTGCACAGGGAAACAACAACAACAACAACAACACATCTTGCGGTCTGCGCTGTTTTTGCTGCGTTCCACAGTGCAACAGCGGGGTCTCCAGCCCCCTACATCGCGGTCATAGATGTACAATCCCCGGAGATCCCGCCCAGTACCAGTTCATCCGCGGGCATTGCTTCAAGAAAAGCGTGGTAATCCATCTAGTGAGAGCGAGGACACCGAGCTGTACTTTGCATCAGACTAAGAGTCCTCGGAAGGCGACTTCGAACCTGTGCTCTACCGCAAGGCCAAACGAAGAATCATGAACGCATCATCGGCATCAAGTACAGCCACTGTGAGGACAGCGCCTGAGCGATGGCCTCACTCCATTCTGTTTGTGCCGCAGACTGCCAATCTACGCTTCCTCAACAGGCAAGCACTGTCCTTGTACCTTGAAAACATTGTGCCTAACGAGATTAAGGACATCAGAATAAACACGAGGAAGAATATTTTGGCAATCGACGTGAGGAACCCAAGTGCACTGAACACGCTACAGCATGGGTCAGAGCTGGGAAACATCAAAGTCCGATCCATCATACCAGCGAATGGTGACACCGTAACGGGAGTTATCTATGACATAGACACTGAAATCACCAATGAAGATCTTCCTGTACTGATAAAACCAGTGAGTGAAAACAACATCATTGTGCATGCTGGTCGCCTAGGCAACTCTCGTTGTGTGCGACTAACATTCAAGGGTGACTGTCTTCCCTCTTACGTGAAGGTTGGCCAATTCCGTCACCAGGTTCGCCCATTTATTCCGAAGCCTATGCAGTGTTTCAAGTGTCAGAAGATTGGCCACGTGAAGGGCGTTTGCAGAAATTCCGAAGTGTGCCCCCGATGCGCTGAACACCACTCAGAAGATGACTGTAATGCAACTACGTTGAAATGCCCCAACTGCCAAGGAGCTCACAGTGCTTCCTCCAAGGACTGTCCTCAGATTAAGAAAGAGATTTATATTCTGAGGCAAATGGTGCGAGACAACTCGACTCACAGAGAAGCGGCGCAAAAAGTAAGGCGAAGGCGCCGTCATCGTCGAAGGTCCTCACGAAGGACAGTGCAAAATCTGACGAGAAAGTCAGAAACTCAAGTGAAATCGACAGGCGCGGTTCCTAGCACACCAAACATCTGCGCTGAAAGAGAAGATGCTAGAAGATCTCTCTCTCCAAAGGAATGGCCAGTCCTTCAGCCTAGACGATCTGTTGAGCCTCAACAGAAGCCGCCTACACGACCTGTTGAGCCTCAACAGAAGCCGCCTCAAGAACAAGCACAAAAATGATGCAATGGCCAGGAAGTCAGATCATCGCGTGATGGTGATGCTAAGATCATTAGTGGACACCATTCGCATGTTGTTAAGCGACATGAATACACCGTCAGCAAAAAGTGCCCTTCAAATACTGGACGCGCTTAGTCCAGTGCTAGCAGCTCTAGAGTAGACCATGGCTAACCCGCCACTGTCTTTCAGGGATGAGGTTCGTAAAGCAGCAATACTGCAATGGAATGCCAGGGGACTGAGATCGCGCATTGGTGACTTTCGTCTATTTGTGTACGTCAATATGTTTCCCGTAATCGTCATTTGTGAGCCGAACCTATCGACTGCAGTACGACTCTCGGGATACGAACCTTTTATGTCGTCTACTGTTACTGAAAGCAGCAAGGCTCTGGTGTACATTCGCCGAGACCTCACTTACATCCTTCAACCTGTACCACCTCATGACGGAAACCAATACGTATGCTTAAGAGTGAAAAAGAGGAGGCTCAACATCACTGTGGTTGGCGCATACCTATCACCATCAAGCCGTTTCGATCAAAAAAGACTACGAGACATCATAGCGTGAACTCCTGACCCGTGTGTTATCATTGGGGATTTTAACGCTCATCATACATTATGGGGAAGTCAGAATACCAACATGAAGGGCAGAAGCTTGGTGTATTTTGCCTCCGACAACCAACTTTAGTTACTGAGCGACGGCATTCCTACATTTTTAAGTGGCTCCACATACAGTAGCTGTCTCGACTTGGCTTTTGTTTCGCGAAGCCTAGTGAAACATACTGAATGGTTCACGGATATAGAAACGCACGGGAGTGGTCCCATTCCAACATGCGTCAAGATCAGAGGATTGTCGGCTCCTAAAGTGCGCGACATGGTTAAAAGAGTGGACTGGAAAAAGTTTCAGTCCCATATGGAAGACCAATGCCAAGAACACATATCCAATTTACAAGAGGCCATCAAGAGCACTGTAAAAGAGACTGTGTGTACGATCCCATGCCCTGTAAGAATCATGGACATCGACACAGAGCTGGAGCGGCTTCGAGCCTTGCGACGACGAGCTCAAAGAAGGCACCGGTGCACGAAGGACATAGAAGATTTACGGACTGCTAGACGTATGCAGAAGAAGATCAAGCGTCGGTTGGACAAGCTAGAATTCCAACGCTGGATTACTTTCTGCGAGTCACTCGACCCTCGTAAGCCTTTATCGCCGATACGAAGGACGGTTAGAGGTTTGCGGTCATCGCCCATTCAGAAGTCACCATTCAAGGCCTTAGCCCTTCACCAAAATCGACCGGATGAGGACGTTGCTGAAGAGTTCTGTGCCGGATTATCAGGGCAAAATACAGCCATCACCAGCTCACCACTTTCGAGCAGTTGTCCGCCACCACGTGACTCCTGTATGGACTTCCCGTTCACCATCCAGGAGCTCAAAAGGGCACTCGCTTCATGCAAACGGACCTCCGCACCAGGACCTGACGGAATCTCCTACAGAGCCCTGTGTCATCTGGGTGAGCGCGCGAGAATAGCTCTACTTCAGCTATATCATGATTGTTGGCTAGAGGGCACTGTCCCCTTAAGTTGGAAAACTAGTCGTCTAGTACCATTACTAAAACCTGGCAAATCACCATTGGAACTCTCCTCCTATCGCCCGATTGCATTGGCTAGTTGCGTGGGTAAAGTGATGGAGAAAATGATTCTCGGCCGACTCGAGTGGTACTTGGCGTATCATGAGATCTACCCAAATGCCATGGCTGGCTTTCGACGTGGTCGATCATCGATCGATAGCGTCATCGACCTAATCACGTACGTTGAACACGAGAAAGGCCATAAGCGTCTTTGCGCCTCTCTGTTCCTTGACGTCAAAGGAGCCTATGATAACGTTACACATGAAGCCGTCCTTACCGCACTAGAAGAGATTGGAGTGGGTGGCCGAATGTTTAAGTGGATACGCAGTTATCTCCAAATGCGATCCTATTTTGTGAGTAGAGATACCGGGAACACGTCTACACATTTCTGTTGTCGTGGCGTCCCTCAGGGTGGTGTACTGAGTCCCGTGCTCTTCAATATAACACTAATCGCTCTCCATACGCACCTACCAAACAACATTTATCTATCAACATACGCTGATGACATCTGCATCTGGACATCTGCGGTAACTCGCCTGCAGTTACGAGCGAGAATACAGCTGCTACTGCAACTGCTTTGTATCTACGCAATCGAGGCCTGGAAATTTCCTCCGGAAAGTGCGCTCTTCTGGTACTTATGCGCAAACCCATGTCGAATTACACAGTGTCAATTAACGGTCAAAATATACCATATCGTCGATCTCACAAATTTCTGGGTGTCATAGTCGACGGAGACTTATCATGGAGCCCTCATGTGTCGTATTTGAAAAAGCGATTGACAGGCATATGTCATCTTTTCAAGTTTCCCGCTGGAAAGACTTGGGGAATGCAGCCTAATGCTATGTTACGACTATACAGGGTGCTTTTCCTTGGCTTTTTACGATACAGTCTGCCTGAATTATCAAACGCCAGCAAATTAAGTCGACGCATGATACAAAGTGTTCAGGCAGAGGCGCTTCGAATATGTCTAGGTCTGCTTCAGGGTGCCTCAAGAATGGTGATTATAGATATAGCCAAAGACCACCTCGTGCAGACCCATATTGAAATTGAAGCTTTGAGGACCCACATAAGGCATGTGGGCCGGACTACCCATCACCACCTAGCCTCTCTACCAGTGGATAGACCTCATACTTCCTTTTGTCGAACAATAACTAAACATGGTGACTCCCTACCAACTGGTTTTACGCCCGCGGCGAGACCTTCAATTCCTCCATGGTGCCTCAAACAGCCAGTCATCAACTTGACAACACGAGGCATCCAGAAAAAACGAGATTTCTCAAAACCAGCCCTCAAGCAGCTCGCCTTACTTCTGCTGTACGAGAAGTACCAAGACTGCACCCACGTCTACACCGACGGCTCCGTCCTGCCAAACAGCTCAACAGCGGCGGAAGTTATTCCAACTCACGCCACAACCATCAAATTCAGGACAGCTCATGCAACCACAACAACGGCAGCAGAGCTTGCAGCGCTTGGCGCTGCGCTGCGTTTCATTAACGACCAAAGCACGCAACGGTGGACGATTTTCTGCGACAGTAAGGCGGCACTGCAGTCACTTCTGTCAAATCTACGCCGTGGTCCACACGAGCAGTTGGTATCTGAAACAGCAGAAATGCTACACCATATAACAGAGAAAGGGCACCACGTTATATTTCAGTGGTTGCCAAGCCACTGTGGAATTACCGGTAACGAACGAGCTGATCAAGCTGCCCGTTCAGCCCATACAGAAGACAACGACCAGTCAATACCTCTCTCAAGGACGGACGCTGCTAGGAGGCTCCGCATTCTTGCTCGCCAACGCTTCATGGCTCTTTGGAATGAGCCTTTCTTTACGCATGCAAGATTACGATCCCTTGATCCAACGTTAAGCATGCAGCTTCCAACAAAAATTCGACGAGGCGACGCTTCTGCTCTGTGCAGACTATGGTTGGGAGTCGCGTTTACTTGTGCGTACGCATTCCGCATAGGTATGGCCGACACCGCCGACTGTGCACACTGCAGAGATGAAGAAACAATTCGACATATCCTGTGTGACTGCCCGAAAGACAACCTGGAAAGACAACACCTTTCTAATAAACTAAACAGGTTAGATGACCAGCCGCTGTCAGAAGAAGGTATACTGCGCCATCGTCATGACTCATCGTCACAGAAGAAAGCCGTGCAAGCGCTAGTGGGCTTCTTACGAACTACTGGCCTGTCGGAACGCTTCTGAGTGGACTGATTTTGTGTGTGCGTGTGTGTCGGTGTTTTTTCTCATTTATTTTTTAACTCTCCCTTTCTCTTTCAACCCCCTATTCCCCAACCCCAGTGTAAGGTAGCATACAGGATACTAGCATCTGGTTAACCTCCCTGCCTTCCTTTTTTCTCGTTTCTCTCTCTCTTGTGGCACAGAACCATCCGCGGGTATGTGCCTCTGTCTAGCGCAAAGTGTTTGGCTACACACGCGACGGGATTGTGACATTATTCATGTTATGACCAGCGAGTTGTATTCGTCAAGCCATCTCAGTCTTCCATAATAACCTTGTTTTACGCCTAATTAGGGGGTGATCACTAGATTACCCTGAAGACAGACAGACAGACAGACAGACAGACAGACAGACAGACAGACAGACAGACAGGTGCCAAAGACAGGTGCTTGCAGTATGCAAAGAAATAATTCGCATCCAATAAACTCTCGACGACATCGGTGATGACCCGTTTAACCTTCGTGCTATAGCGATTCCTAGAAGGAGAAAATCAGCTAAATTTTTTTCCTATTTCGCCAAAGCACTAGAAACCCATAAAAGTTCATTATTTAAACTAGCAGAGCAAGCAATATTTGTCTAAGGTACCCCAGAATTCAAGTTCGTAGAGATACCAGTGCTCCGTAATCCGTAGCGTGAATGGCACCAATAACAATGACTCACAAAAAACTACCCTCGAATAGCCACAGTAAGCTTCCATGCATATCGCGCACACCACGACCTCAGCGCACTAAAATTCTATTCTGCATTTGCTTCGCTAAAACTGTTTCTTTTCAAGTCACTCAGTCATTGCGAACTTAGTTACGCTGTGGTAGCATTGATTGATTTTTTATTGTTTGATATGTGAGGTTACACGTCCCAAAACCCCGATATGAATATGAGAGGCGCCGTGGAGGAAGGCTCTGGAAGTTTTGACCACCTGGGGTTTTTAATGTGCACCAAATCTGACCACATAGGCCAACGGCATTTTTGCCTCCATCGAAAATTCAGCCGCCGAAGCCGGGATTCGATCCCGCGACCTGCGGGTCAGCAGCCGAGTACCTTAATTAATAGACCACCACTGCGGGACATGCTACAGTATTATGAGTCTCGAGGAATATTATTCAATACGCTGTAGTAGTATACGGCGCAAAAGTAACATAACAATCCGCAAACTTGAAGATTAAAGCAGTAAAATATGCTCCCAGTTCGGTTTTTAAGTATTTAGTTCTGTACAAAATTCATCGCCATAGAAACTTAACTGCCCCATCCATTTCCTTCAGTGCACGACGGCAAAATCTCCATCTACACTTCCTGCCGGCAAACATACTACGAAAATCTTGTTCCCCACCAACATACTGATACGAATTTCACAAGTATAAATCAAGAATGCTAATAAATCAATAGGAAGCGATAGTATTTATGAAATATCCTGCCAGGAAATTCAGCGAATCGTATCCCAGAGACGTCTTTCAAGTGTAATCAGTGAACCTTGCACAATTCAGAACTACAATTCATTAAAATAAATTATGGGTGTTTCAGCTGAGGTATTGTAAAACTGAGATGTGTTTTAGGGGACAAGCTCCTTGGGCCATGGGTCCCTCCCTCCTCTTCAGTAGTAGTAGTAGTAGTAGTAGTAGTAGTAGTTGTAGTAGTAGTAGTAGTAGTAGTAGTAGTAGTAGTAGCAGTAGTAGTAGTTCGTAGCCACCACTAGTTTTGCCCAATCGACGGCCTTGTGAGTACATGTTCTCCGGAATTTTATAACTAGATGGTGTTAGTGGCTTTCACAGCATATCCATGGAGTGAATAATGATGAGTGGGGTGATGCGTCCGTCCGTCCGTGCGTCCGTCTGTTCGTGCTTCCGTCCACCTGTTCGTCCGTCGAGACGCACAGAAGGGCGGACAGATCGACGCGCGGACGAATGCTTCGCCCCACTCATCATTATTCACACCATAGATATGCTGGGAATTTTTTCGTTTCTAATCATAATTAAAAGTTGTAGTATAAAACTATAATTTGAACTCACTACTCACTCACTACATGTTCGACGAGTGAGTGAGTCTTTTTCAGGTTAACCCTGTACTTGATTTTCTGCTTTAGCGCGTGGAGCCGAAAGTCAACTGCGAGCATTTAAAAAAACTAAGCGTAATGCAAAAAAATAAAAAAAAATTTAAACGGAACAGAAAACTATACAAAATTAGCTAACATGGTGACCAGAGACACATGGTGTGCGATGTTCACAGTCTGTTCAATCTCAGTCACGACCATGGCTTTACCTAAGCAACGCCTCCTGTGCTAATATAAAGCCAGCACCTGTAGGGGCTGACCTAAGAAACAAAAATCGTGTGCTTTACCATGGTCATAAGAGGTAAACGCTCTTAATTACACCTAGTGACTGCAGAGTAACATTGAGAATGAACTAAGTAAATTGCTTCTGCAGGGACATGACTCTGTCCAGCCTTCTATTCTAACAAAATGACAGAATATATGCGATTGTCAACGTTCCCCTTGTTTCCTAGACTCTTCAGCTGTCCTGTGTAACAGGAATCAGAATACAACTACAATTTGAAAAATATATTAAGTGCAACATTGAATGCGCAGAGTGTATAATACCTAATGGCCCACGGCACGTCCTCTAGACACTGAAGAGCTAAGAACAGTGTAATAAAGAGAAATAATATGTGCTCACTTATTTCTACTTCCCTCTCTGTGTATTCGTTTTCTACTAATCAAGCAAAGTAACTGTCCGGCCAAAAATCGCCCGAAGAAGAGGGACAGGAAGAACGTCCAAAGACAACTGAAATAAACGCAACGCTGTTTGGGTACAGCAGTTTTAACAGGAGTCGTCTTAATACGTCCATCTATGTTTTGTCCTTTTCTTTGAAGTATTGTCCCTTTCCTTCAATTTACTTCTTTCTTTTTCAGGTTGTCCCTGTACTTGGTTTTTGTGCTCTAGCGCGTGCAGCCGAAAGTCAACTGCGAACATTAAAAAAAAAACTAAGAGTAAAGCAAAAAATTAAAAAAAATCTTGAAATGGTACAGAAAACTATACAAAGTGCGCTAACATGGTGAGCAGAGACACATGGTGTGCGATGTTCACGGTCTGTTAAGCACCGCTTCATCAGAAGGCAGACTCGCCGTAAAAGAAGAAGAAGCCATTAACGCGTCAAAAGCAAATACGATCAAGTAGAGGGGACAATTTCGGGACGCTCAAACGATGGAGCAGAGAGGCGCAGCCCTCCGAGACATCAATCACCGTCCGTGCCGCTCGGCCAGCGCCTCAAAAAGGCGGCTGAATAGTGGAGGGGCCTATAATGCGGGGTCAAGACGCCTTAATGCGCAGTTTCGCTCAGGCGCGACTGTTTTGAAGAGAAGGATGTGTATTTTTTGTGTGTTTCTAAGGGAACATTTCAAAGCAGGGTCAGAAAAGACGCTGCTTTTGCGATGCTGCTCTCTCTCTCTGCCTCGTTTAAGTTGGAAAATAGAACGCATGGTTTCCTTTTCTTTCATTCCTAACTAGATACGCCCTCACAGTGACTTGAAGTCACTGAACACCTAAGTAGCTGTGAATCGCAATAAGTTGCGCCATAGGCTGACGTTTTCATAACGATTGTTGAATTTACAAAAAAATAGTAACGATTTAAAATAACATGTTTAACGCGTAACAATGAACTGCAATATAGACAATACCCGGGACATTAAGGGCTAGTTCATTCCATAATCTATACGAACAGCCAAAGCAACGGACGGTAAGCAACAACAAGGATGTAGACTGAATGCAAGAATGAACGCGTAGCGGCCATAACGACATTCATGAAGCGGCCGCAATCTGCATCGAAATGTGATTACCGTTCGGCGCCTATGGAGGGCGCTGCTTAACATCTGCCTGCGTGGAGCGTGCAAAAAAAAAAAAAAACATTGCGATCGATTTTACCATTTTACACACATCGCACTCCGAATGGCGTGTTAGCAAATTAAGGACACTGGCGTTGTTGTTTTCGTGTGCCTCGAATGTCCTAGATACGGGAAAAATGCGGTTAGTTGAAATTCACGGCGTCGAGTCGATAAAACGCTGGCTTTAAATTCTGAACAAAAAGCAAAAAAAAAACACCATTACACTAGAGTAGGGAAAGCAGCATAATGTATCTTCGGGATGCGTGCTTTTATTTAGCGAACTTCCTGTTTCAGTTCATCAGAAAATAAAAAAAAAAAGAATGTAAGAACGATGAATCCAGACAAAAAATGCTGGTATGCTTTTTTTAAACAAACGTAAGTAAATTTTAAATATATAGTGATGCCCGTTCTGGGAAAAAACAAGGTGTTTATTTGAAAAAAAAACGCTAATAAATGCATAATTATCTATGTATTGTAGGTAATAACATAAGCGGCGAGTGGAAAGTGAAGAAAATAAAAGTCTGCGATTGGAAATCTGAAAGTATCATTGCTTACTCAGAACGCGATAAGGCCAATGCGTAAGGCGTCGCAATAGGGAGCTAGTTGTTTCATGAGGTATGGTAACTAATCAACGGCGTCCATATAGGAGAAGCCGGATAGTGGAGTATTCCGGATGATGTCAAGCAGTTGGAGTGGCTTAGCGTACACTAACACGGCAGTGCGCATTTCTAAGGCATTCTGCTTCTACATCAATGCGACCGATGAGGCCGCGATCGAACCGGCGTCTTTCGTATCGACAGCCGAGAACCGCAGCACCAACGTGGTTTCGTAGAACAGTACTTTCGTGGGAAGGGAAATAATAGTTTTCATTTGGGCGAATTTCAGGAAGCATTGAAACCAATAAAAAAAGACGTAGAGGAAGTTGCTCGCTGTTTTTAGTAGATTTTAAGTTATTATGACGAGAAATATGTAACTGAACAAAAAGAAGAACTTGCGCGTGGTGGAAGCCGAACCCATGACCTTCGCATTACGGGAACTCCTTACGCGAAGGAGGACGATGAACGAGCTAGAGGCTAGAAAAGCAGACCAGAACTGTCGCCAGGTACAAGTTAAGAGTAGCCAGTGGAACAGTCAATAAGACGACGGAAGCGTGGTACCTCTGCGACGTAAGTAGTGCAGCTAAGTACATAGTCCGTACCTAGTCATGGTCCACTCGTAGGGACGGCACACAGCTCTCCCATAGTAGAGCACCTAGTGCTCTAAAGCGTTAACTACTTTTTCTAAACACTCGCGTACTCTGGTGACGCAGTCACCTGTAGTCCGTCTAATGACGTCACGTTAATAAGCGTGTCCATACAGGGGCGTAGCCAGGGGTGACACACCGGAAGTACCCTCCTCATCTCCCCCCCAACATTTCTTTCACCACAGCATAGAGAGCACATATTAGCACCCGACCACATTTGGCTGCCGGGGCCCCATTTAAAACAAAAATGGTGTCGCCCCCCCCCCCTCCTGCCACCGAGAAAAAAAATTCTGCCTACACCCCTGGTGCAGTGTGTGACTTATCGGCCTTTCAAATGGAAATGCGGGTGTGTTTTTCAATGACGGTGATATAGGGTATTTTATATGCCAGAACCACAGCTTGGCAACAAGCAACGCCGTAGTGGAAGACTCCAGAAATCTAGACCATCTGATGTTCTTCAACGTGCCATTGATATCGCACGATACACAGTGCTCTAGCCTTTCGCTTCGATAGAAATGCTATCGTTCTGGAAAGATTGGACGAGCGACCTTCCAGTCAGCAGCCGAGAGTCACAACCACATGCAATTCCACCGCAGTGAATGCCGCCATTTTTAAAGTTAGCACTGCGGAAGGAGAGAAAATGTTCAACAAGAGAAGAGAACGATCACTGTCCATACCGCTACTGTGGTGACAGTTCGTATCTCGTGTTGCCAGAATCTCGATTCCTCCTGGAGGGTTGGGAAATCGCAGCAGCGAGTTCGTAGTACTTCGCAGCAGTGATGCGCAGGAACGTGACGGGACAGTCAAATAAATGAACGGCCACAGTAAGAGCCATCGCATCGACAGCATTTATAGCAACCGATGTTTGTGGGTTCAGCAACCAGCGGACGGTTTCTTCCGGGATATCGAGTGGCATCACCGGTTGATAGCGTGCCCCTCTCCTTTGGTGAAGATCGCGTGCTCGGAACAACCGTGGTACAGCACCATGCGACCGCTCACAACGTTCGAGCGTCCACACTGCAGGCGCCGACAGCCGTGAAAGACTGTTTGTTGTTTCAGCATCTCTTGGAGAGATAGAAAAACAAAAAAATATACATAAAGTCAACAAAGCGCTGAATAAGCGCCGTTCGTCAATCGCTAAATCACGAAAGAAACAAAAAGTGAGAAAGCAGTGGCGAAGTAGGAGAAAGGAACCCTTTTCGATGGGTCGCCGCCGTCCCATCAGTGTATAGGAGGCGAGCGCTTCTTGTTTATAGGGGACCAGCCGACTCGGAAGCGGTGAAGGGGGGAAATGCGCTCTCATTACGGCAAAGTGCGTAGCCTCTTCTCCCGCTTGCTCTTTCCATCTGCCATGCAGGCATCGAGGACCCACGTGCATCACTTCCTGTTTTGTTTACTTCCTCCTGTATTCTCTTAGTTCCGTGTGTATACCGATGCAGCGCACGCGTGCATATACACATGGTTCAGAACGTTCTCTCGTCAGTTCGTACCGCGCCCTTCGGCCCTCACGCGTGTACCGTGAGGCGAGAGATTGAAGCCAGAAGAATTGAACCTAAAGCTTTAGTGTGAGCCCCCACTTCCATCCGTCCGCCTGTCTGTCTGTCTGTCTGTCTGTCTGTCTGTATGTCTGTCAGTCTGTCTGTCTGTCTGTCTGTCTGTCTGTCTGTCTGTCTGTCTGTCTGTCTGTCTGTCTGTCTGTGACGGACAAACAGACGTGCAATTAGCCTTACTCAACATCATTCACTCCATGGATATGCTGTGGCTTTCTATACAAAAACCACTGAAGCCATCCAGTGAGTAATTATTAAAGGGGCCCTGCAACACTTTTTGAGAATAGTCAGAAAACGCTGCCGCTTGGTAGTATAAGGGCTCCCTACAACAGGCGTGCTAAATAATATAGCGCAGCACGCAGCCGGAAATACACAATAAATTATCAAAGCCAGCTAAAAATTGATTTCTCTTCTCTAGATAAATCACGCAATATGCCTCAAAAATACACGTAGTAAGCCCATCTATCAGCCATTGGCTGATTTAAACATGGCGTGCTCACTCGTTACAGTGGGTTACGATGGGTTAGTCGTGGGAGTCCGCGACTTGTACAGGCGTGCGTGCGCGATCACACTGCAAAAGCCGCGTATTCGCGCGCGTGACGTTTTTTTTTTTTTTTGCCCCTGCCGTTCTTCCCTGCTTAGCTTCCAGCGCTTTCGTCCGGACAAAAGAATTGAGAATGCGATTGCAGCATGCGACAAATCTTCATAACTCCACTTGCAGTGGACGGATTCTCCACATATTGCGGCGTTGAACTCGTGAGGCAATACTCTCTTCCACTGAATTCATTTCATGGTTACTACAAAGAGCTTAGCCGCGTCACAATAAAGCATACAGAAGTTTGCTCCTTTCAGGAAGAGTTTCCTTAGGATGTGTGCCATTTTCTCCTTTGTAATAGCATGCTGTAGCATCCCCGCAGTGGTGGTCTAGTGGCTAAGACACTGGGCGGCTGACCAGAAAGTCGCGGAGTCGAATCCCAGCTGCAGCGGCTGCATTTTCGATGGAGGCGAAAATGCTGTATTTCCGTGTTCCCGATTGCGGTGAACGTTAAAGTAACGAAGGTGGTGAATTTTTTCGTAGCCCTCCAATACGGCGTCTCTCATTATCATATGGTGGTTTTGGGACATTAAATCCCACATATTTTACCATGCTGTTGTAGACACTTCCAGTTTATATTGCTTAGTAGATGGAGTTCTGTATGTGTCCATGGAAATAATGCCCCAGGTGACGTTAGTGGTTTTCGTATAGTTGACAAATAAAGAGGATATATGCTGTTATAATCAGAAATTCACAGCATATCCACGGAGTGAAAAATGATGAGTGGGACAAATCAACCGTCCGTCCAATGCGAGCTCAGGTTCGATAGGAGTGTATGGACGGGAAGACAGACGGACGGATTGACGCTTTGCCACACTCATCATAATCTTATCTCTGCAGCTTATCTCTGCAGCTTATCATCATGCAGCTTATCTCTGCAGATAAGCTGCCATTTTTATTTTCTTTTTTGAAGAACCATTTACACATTTCAGACGCTAATCATGGACCACGTTAGGACGGCGTATGCTCTCCCTTAGCCCATCGTAGAGTACATTGCATTGGAAATCGTTTGACACTTTTTTTCTGAACACACAGTCTCTCCGTTAATGAAGCATTGAAGTGTGAGGCCCACGATACGGCTTTTTTTTTCTCCCATAGTAGAGTAGCAAGTACTCTAAATCGTTAACAACTTTTTTAAGACACAGTAGTCACTACGTGTATCACAGAAACGGCATTCTGCTCTCCCATAGTAAAGTATCATGTACTCTAAATTTTTAAAGTCTTTTTCTAGATACGGCATTTTCTACGGTGCGTTTGATGAGTCATGTTCTCAGTTCGTTTGCTCAATTTTCCTCGTTGCAGCCTCGTCAAGTGTCAGACTCTAAGGACGGCTTTTAGCTCTCCAATAGTAGAGTATGGAGTGCTATAAATTGTGAACAACTTTTTCTAAATAAAACTAGAAGTGGCGTTTTGTCGATTCCGGCTCTGAAACACCTTATTACTCTGCTATAGTGGATTACATTGTAGTTTCAAATCATCGACCATTTGCTCTAAACAACGCCTCACTGGCTGCACTGCGTCCTTGCTCTGCCACAGTATAGAAACCGAACGCTGTTCTCCTGTTGGCACGCGCTGTAATTTTGGAAACAGGGTCTCATCAAGTGTGAGACTGACGGGACGGATTTATGCTATCTTATAGTAGAGTATAATGTAATCAAAACTGCTATCCACTTTTTCTAATTGCGTGCAGCGTGTGAGCGGAACGTCGTTGTCCTTTTGTTGCACACTTTTTTTTTGCCAAGAGGGCGTAATGAAGTATGAGGCCCACGGGATGGCTTTATGCTATCCTATAGTACAGTACCAAGTACTCAAAATTGTCAACCACTTTTTCTAAACGACGTGTACGTGAGGTGCATGTAGAAGTATCCTTCTTCATGTGCGATTGGGTTCACCAGAACAGCCTAATTCTCTCTCATAGAATAATAGTACATATAAAGGGGGTCCCAGATAACTTTAGCCAGAGTTTAAAAATATGCCGGCAGACGCAATTACGACACAACTAAATGCATGTTACTCACCGTTGCCATGAGTTAGACAGACTAGCTTTTTGTTCTCGTATATTGTTTAATTAAATCTGTTTAAATAACTAGCTTTTGAAGGAACGCAGATGGGATAAAAAATTCACTAGGAAAGTTGTACATCGGTTCACGAAACGTCCAAATAGATAGTTTTGAACTTTGTATGTATAAGTATTAGTGTGTTTCTGCTAATTACAAATGCCCGTGAAATACAAAAAATACCTCGTGACAAACACGCTTGCGCGTCAATGCGCACGATGATTCTAGTGCTCGCTGACGTTCCACGTACGAACGACACGCTTCTCTCGCACCGGTTCATAACAGCGACAAGCAGTCACAGCGGTTATCGTTTTTGTGGCCGATAGCAAAACGTGTTCATCATAAAGCCACCACCATCGTTGCGACCCTACCGAGACAGCACAATGGGGCAAATGCTATGGTCGTTCTCACCGCCCCATTCTAGGCAGCTTCTAACATACAGACAAGGTGATTTTGATGTGGGGACCGTGTGGGTGACGCATAGTGATGTTGTGGGTGAACATAGGTACCCGTGGTTGATCAGAGGGTTCAACTACAATTTTTTGTGATAACTTTTCTTTTATACCATGCTTAGTCGTTTATGTGTGTTCAACTAGCCTACGTCTTGTATAGACCGACTTTTTAATTGTTTGTTTCGTACTACGACAGAATAAAATAATTCTAAACACGAAGTGTGGGCCAACAAGTGAAAGAGACAGAGAACATGAGAAAAGTAGAAAGGTTAACTAGACTACGTAAAGTTTGCAGCCCTGTGCTTGGGTAGAGGTGAAAAAAGAGTGTGAGCGAGAGAAAAAGATGTACATTGCGCATCACACAAACACTGCAAGGTTTCACAGGCGGTCGCTCAGTGATGTCACATTCAGGAACTCTCGGAGGGCTCGTGTGTCTTTCTGGATTGATGTACGTGAAGACCACACACCAAAAATCTGCTCTAGAGTAAAAGGGTCAATCATCTAGTCTCCTCAAGGCACACTGGAGAGTCCGGCGATATTGTTCGAAGTCGGTACAGTGGCACAACACGTGGGGGAGAATTTCTACGCCATCGCAACCACGTTTGCGAAACACATAGGGTTTTCAGCTACGAGGTATGCAAACGGCAATGTTAAGCCATCTTCGTTTTTTGTCAAAAGTGCTGAAACACAAATGTATACGTGGTGCACAAATAAAAATTCGCGTGCACATCGCGTGCCTATTGTTGTCGTGTCAGTAGTCAGCAATAATTTCTGTGACGAAGGAATATGGCGAAATCCTAGCAAGCGATATTACGTGCTTCGGCACGAGCTTGCATTTGCTACTTGCCTGCTGTACGGACAGAAATAAACCAACGGTGCTGTCCGCTATTGCTTTATGTGATGTGACGCAGAGGACGAAATAACAGGCATGTTTTTTTTTTCTTTACTATCAAGATCAACTGCGTTTTCGGCCACACTTGCTAAGCATTGTTCCCAAATATTTGATGATTGATGATTGACATGTGATGTTTACCGTCCCGAAACCACTATATGATTATGAGAGACGCCGTAGTGGAGGGCTCTGGAAATTTCGACCACCTGGGGTACTTTAACGTGCTCCCAAATCTCAAATATTTGAGAATATACCTCGGAAATTGTGGAAAATAGACACCATTATATTTTCAAAACGTCATGGCGCAAATATAAGGAAACCACGTACAAGCGTCGATTTATTACTCATCGGTAATGTCCACATGATGAGCATTTTATTAACTCGATGCTGAAGGAATCCGATTTTACGGGTGCTGCCATGCTGTAACTTTGCGGCACAGCTGTTGCAGCGCAAGGCAAATAGGGTTTTTCGCAGCCGCAGTCTTTATTTACTCGCCCGACGCGTGAGCGCAGACACGTAGAAAAGGCGGTGCCCTAATTGGTCCAACATTTTTTTAAGCGATACCCTTTTAGATCGTTTCATAGAATTTCCGGTATTCGGTGACGGTGGCGGCATCTTCGCTTCTGAGCAAAAAAAAGGTGTCCTCCGTCAGTGAAAGATAGCGCAAATTCAAATAATAAAAATCACGACAAAGGGCCCGAGTAGGACCTCAGCGCACTGTGTGGCAAGCAGCTTCGCTGAAACAGGGCCATGTCAGTACTTGAAACTATTAAAAGAAGGAGAAGGAAAAACTATGAGAGTTGTCATGTAGTGCGCGCAGGCATATATACACGTTTAACAATGTCTGAAAAATGCGTAAAATTGAATAAGGCATTGAAATAATCAAATCGCCCACAGAATAAATGATCACTATAATTGCGTGTGCACATTTAAAGGTCATGTGTTTTTCTTGTGATTATCTGGGATCGTTGTGCCCCCTGGCAGAGTGAATAGTAACTACGCGTCTATTTCTACGTGGCTTCTGAGATTCATTTCGGCAGCGTGACGAAATACGAAATGAACCCAAAGATTACACCAGGGCACATGAATGCCGTGGTGTGAGCGCCAGTACCAATCGGCCAAGTGAAGGCTTCAGATCGCATTTAACATGAGAGTGTTTTATGCCGGAGTGCGCCAAGGCTTTGATGACTTATTTCCGCGACGGAAATGAGATCCGAAAAGGCGCACCAAAAATTGGCAAAGAAAAATAGTTTCGTCAAAAGGAGTCAAGCCTACGACCTGTCGGTCTATGACAGCAGATTCGGGCATGTTTTTAGCTGCAGCACAGTCACACTCTGCAGACTTTACCAACGCGACATTTATATCTCGCACTTTCCTCTCTGAGTGGTCGCAAGGTGGTGTGGCCTTATGAGGGTAGTAAAGTGAACTAATGCATCCTGGCCGTGGCCACCACGATTAGCTCCTCAAAGCCTTGTCGCTAGGCGTCCATTTTATTCGGCGCCTTTGCTAGAGAAGCGCAAATCCGCTAACGCGTTCACGCATTGCGAAGTGGCGGTGTTATCCGAAGCACCGGCCTTGCTCATACCAAATATCCAAAATAACCATTTTATCGAAACGAACTGCACATTACGGCGTGATTATGTGCTTATCTTATCAAGTTATATTTGAAAAGAATAAATTAAGAAATAATGCAAAAAATAAATAACTAAATAAACGATTAAGCTTCACTGCACCAAGTTTTTTTATAGGCATGGATAGGTCGTTCGCCATAATTAGCCATTAACGTTATCAGCCTACACTTAACAACAGAGCGCTGCGTTACAGGCATAAACTTGTGATAAAAAATTCTCGGCGTGCGACACGAGGACAACAGAACACAAAAGTTATCATTGCCTTGAACTTTCGTCGTGCGTGATTGCCTGCACGCCTAACTTCTTCGATCAGTTTACGGGCTCAGGGAAGTGATGTGCGCTAACAAAATAAAAATAAAACAAAGAATATGCACTGATTTTATAATTGCTGAACCCATTTACGATTCGCTTCCCATACGATTTATTTTACAACTCTCTTTTGCTTTGCGGGAGGCATGGTACAAGATGCAAGGCAGGTACTCGAGCAAAGATCGGCAACATCGAATCGAGCCTCCCATAAGTGGGTCTGAAGGGCGCACACAACTCGTACTCAACCCTAATTATGGCGCTTCAATAAAGGAGGCACCCGTTATATATACATAACGTTGTTGTGCTGTTTTCTTTTTGTTTGTGCTCGATAGGCAGGCGCATGCCCTGCGCGCCTGGCATCTGTCTGAGGACGCAATCATAAACGTCGGGAGCACTCCGGTACGTGGTCAGGGCTGTCCTCGCATCCGTTGAAGGACTTAATTAAAGCACTCGCTAATCAACGCACGAGACAGGGGTGAGTTTTACGGGGGCGTTTACACGACACCGTACAAAACAAATGTCTGCCTTGTGACGATGATTGAGATTTTTTTTCGCAGCGTAATTATATACGCAAGCGCTGGTGTTTCGGTTATGTGAAACCTTTCACCTGCCTGCTTACGAAAATATAGTACCTGCCCTTACCCTGTACATTAGAATCTTGTGATTTCTGCACGATAGCTAATTCCAGCAAGCATGCGCTTACAGGGATTTAAATCTTTGTACATGTAGAAGACGTTACAGAAACTTCGTGGTTCGTATTGACACTTGTAAATTCAAGTAGCGTTACAAGATAATGGCTCAGTACCTTTGGCAATAAATTGCTAGGAAACATATTTACATATTTACATAAACTTTACATATTTCAACGTCGACACACACACACACACACACACACACACACACACACACACACACACACACACACGCACACGCACACACACACACACACACACCACATGAACAAGGCAGATAGATAGATAGATAGATAGATATATAGATAGATAGATAGATAGATAGATAGATAGATAGATAGATAGATAGATAGATAGATAGATAGATAGATAGATAGATAGATAGATAGAAAATTTGAGCACATAGTCATTAAAAACCATTCTTTCGATGTTTTGGACGTGTACCGATTTTGTATTATCGGATAAAAGCAGAAATAATAATCTTTATCAGCCAAAAAAATATTCACGCCAGAAAAGAACTTTCAATGGCTATTCATACATTCTTTTGAAAAATTGAAATTCAAAATGACCATGTTTGCCTTCTCCAAGCAACCGAGCACATTGATTTTTTTGGAAAGAATTGCGGTATATAACCAAAATAAAGCAGCGATAAATCGTGTTGATCGTTCGAGACGAAAACACTCTTTTATTAAAGGCACATTCACAATAATAACACTTTGATCATGTATTTAAATACATTATCACCGCATACAAAACCTGGCCACTTCGTAGAGAAGAGCATAGGTTGATTCGGTCTAAAAATAACCAGCAAAGTGTTTCCGTAAAGGCGGGAAGACCCACCACACAAAGCGACCCGAAACGTCACCCTGTTATTTGGAAGGAAGGCGCGACGCAAACCTATCATTACGGCATCTGTAATAAAACAATTTATGCGCCCGGTTCGAAGCGCGGTGTATGCCCATAAGGAAGCACAACTGTGGTAGATCCATTAGATACGCGTCGAAGAACTGTTTGAAACCGAGTCGACAGATGGCGGTAGGAAGTCGTAGTTAACGTCGGTACTACGCCTCTCATAACGACCTGACAAATAGTAGAGCGCATCTGCTTCATTTTACGTTGTTTCTGTCTGTTCTTGTTCGGGTTCCCTCATCTACAGAGTATAAACGCTCCAGCCTGAAGAGAAAGGCAAGCCAGCACAGTGTAACTATTTCTTTTTTTCTTTATTCAGTTGCAGGTAATAAACAACTATAAATATTACTTGAATGAATAAGTAATCATTTTAACGACACGTTTGCGCTATACAATTGGGAGACTCAGTTAATTAATATTTACATTATCTGGTGTTTCACGTCCCAAAACCACCATGTGAATATTAGAGACACCGAAGTGGAGAGCTCCAGAAATTCTCGCCGTCTGGTGTTATTTCATGTCCACTGGCTGCATAGTACACGGGCGTCTACCATTTTGCCTCTATCGAAATGCGATTGCCGCGGCCAGCATTTAACTAGCGACCTTCGGGTGAGAAGCCAAGCACTGTAGCCATTGTTCCACCGAGGTAGACGAGGAGTCGATATAAAAACAGACCATGCAACAGTGATACAACTATATATATGGTAATGGTAGGTTTAATAAGATAATGTGAAGCCACATATTTTAACTCGTAAATTAGATAGTCTTTCCAGATCGGCATACGGAATCTCGTTAAGGGATTGCGCTAACTATTCGAGAAGTCCCGAAGTGTTGGAGCTACATGAAGCACATTTCCCTGTGTTTGCTGTTTTCCCACTGGCGAAAATATTTCTGTACACCGTAGAAGAGCAGCACCGACTACTACAGCACTAAGTCGTGGATTTTGAATTGCTGCATCACACTTGCACGAAGTATTTACGGCATTGAAGCTGTATTAAAAACACACAACAGTTTTCTACCCTAAGCCACCGTAAGTTGTCCAGATTTAAGCCCAACTTTGTTTATCGTAGATATACGTGCGAAAATCCCGATATCATTCTCCGGAAATGTTCGGACAACTTTTGGTTTTACAAGGAGCACGTAAAAATGAGTACTGCCGGCGTCAGACGAAACCCGAAGAGAAGCAATTGTTACAAATGGTATATTGCCCGCCATACAGTTGTCATCATTGACAAGCGCGCAGAATTTCTGTCGAGCAGCACCACGCATGTCTGTGATGGCGCTCACTATATTGTTGCTATTTCTTGCCGCTACATGTCCGCTTTTCGTTTCATGCATGTAGTACATGTATACCTCTAACATTTCACCTCACGCGAAATTTGTCACAAAACCTAAACATTGATAGGAGAGAAGCCGTAATGGAGGGTTCCGCAAATTTAGATCATCTGGTGTTCTTTGACGTGCAGTGACAAGGCACAGTACACGGGCCTTCATCATTTTGCCACCATCAAAAGGCAAACGCCGCGAGAGGAATTGAACCCGTGACCTTCGTCAGCAGCCGACCCCCGTAAGGACCGCTCCAGAATGGCGGACGTATTTTGGATCAAGAGCCGACTACATAATCAATCACAATCGTACACCTACTTTTAATTACTGGCTGAAATAATGTGCCCTTGCTCCTTGTCGTTCTTATAACGTGACCATCGTAGTGATGCCAGGCGAGCGAGCTGCAGTGCCGAAATGCTGTGACTGCGTACCCAATATTCCGGGAATTATACTTCGGTTTCTTCTTGGATTAGTACAGCAATTAACAAAAAATGAAAAAAGACAGAGAAAAAGGAATGTACCAGGGTGCGTAAAGTGTTCCTACTGTTCAGCAGGGACGCAAAGATGGGCTTTTCTATCGAAAGAAAAAAAATGTAAAGATAAAAAAGAACCTGCAATCACCACTCCCGAGAGAAGGCTAAGAAAAAAAAAAACACTTCGCCACCGCCTCTCATCGCAATAATGAAGATGATCACGAAGGGAGCGTTGAGTCGCAACAACCCTGCGTGCATCCCGGTAAGTTCGAGTTATTTATAGTGTCATCCTTCGCAAGCGCTTTTTGCGTGGTGCGAGCGGCTTGAACCCCAAATCGGGATAGAGTCACGCGAATCAATATTCCTCGAACGAGAAAGGGAAACAAGGCGAGTCGAGGGCGCGAGGACGAACGATACAGTTGCACGCGTGCTTCGTTGTTCCATTCGTGCGACGCATGTTTAAGGCGAAAAGGGAAAAAAACGGAGGAAAGACTGCGCAGGCGATAGGCAATGAAAGAGCGAAAAGAATCAAAGGCATCGCAGCGAAGAGGAATTCTATTATCATTGAAATAGCTATGCTCCCCACACACGTCTTCAGAGACGAGCCTTCTGGAAGATAGTATTCCTCGACGGTCTCGTCTCTAAGTCAGAGACGACGAATGAAATCGGGTTTCAGTGGCACATCCTCGCCACTATATCATGCTTTTTCAGCGATTGGGCATCAAAAAAAAAAACAGAAAATGTTTGGAACGAAAGCTCTCTCAGACTGGGACCTCTGCCTCTGCTAATACTCACTCCTCAAGATTGCCTAGTGCTTTCGGTAATGTCTGTAATGCCAGCACGCTTCGGTAACAATTTCATATGTATGCAGCGTATGTAATTGAAAGAACCTATTACATAGAAAAAAGTCGATAATGCCTTCTCCGAGGCGTACCACAGCTGGCGGGCTACAGAAGGTTACTTTGAAATCATAGTTTAGGGTGTGATGTGTCAGATCCTCAAATGAAGGAAGCAATAGAAAGTGCGTTCTGATTTTTTGCAAGTGCTTGCACTAGCGACAAAATATTAGCACTCATTTTTTTCAGAAGAGACGCACAGAAATTTGCGGTGAATGTATGACGCGCTATTGAACGATGAGGGATTGGAATGGATGTTTTGTAATAGGGCAGGAAAGCCGGGATACAGGCTTAAAAATACTTTAGGTGTTACCACAATATAGGTAGGTCTCCCGAATGACCTTATTACTGAGTATACAGCAGTGAGCGAATGTTTTATTTTCGTTTTATACAACTAGCAGTGGGCCTAGGTATTAAGTAAAAACACACAAGTAAAGACCCTAAGTACCATTCGAGGAGATGGGTCGCTGTGTACTGACCGAGCCCTATCGAGGCGATGAGTCATCTCATGGCTCAACTCTCATCCTCAAACCCAATAGTAGCAGTTCCACACAAAGTACCATGAGCGTGAAATATATCCGTAGGCAACAAAAAAAAAAAAAGAATTAGGCAAATTGACAATAATGCTGTAAAAAAACTGGTATAGGACAATGTCTATTTTTAGCATGCATGTGACAAGGTCGCAATGTGTAAACACTTTGACAGCAAAAAGAAAGACATTTCAGTGCCACGAATGTTTCGGCACATTCGTAGCCACCTCATAAGGCTAAGGTCCCTGACCAACAGATATGAAAAGTCTTGGAGGTGTTCATCGGTTAGTTGGGGAAAGGGGAGATGGATGGGGTTGGCGCGCCATGTCAGGGGCTGCGCATCATGTAACCCCCGCGGTCCTCATGAGCCCCACGGATCACCGACCACGGGTGTCGGCAGAGGGCTGCAAAATGGGCACTTGCCCCCTTAAAGATACACCATAACTTGCCCTAACGCAAGCTCCACTAACGCTCTTTCCCTTCCCAACGACGATGCAACATTAGCATGCGTTATCCTCTCTGGTCCCAGTTTCATTATGCACCCCGCTTTTTTTTTTACATACAACATGAATTCATACCTCCCACCTCCACAGAAACAAAAAAAAAAAAAAGCTGAACTTGCGCTACCACTCAAGTTGTCGACGCTTGCCATATACGGGTCATGCCTAAAAAAAAAAAACAGCGACGAATCTGAATGGAACAAGCTTCAATATATATCATACAACCCCGATAGAAGCTGGCATAGGTCAGTGTCATCGAATTAACGCCTCTGCAGGTATATGAGGTGCCCCATAATTGATTTTAGCGCCTATTAGGAATCACTCCAATGCAACAGAGCGATATAGAATGTCTCTATACGCGGTGCCTCAGAGCCAAGCACGATATTGTGTTCAGAATAAATTGTGAACGCTTTAGAGCTATACACGCATTCTACTATGTGGAAGCCATAAGCCGTCCTTATGAAAACAAAGTTCATGAAGTTTTCAGGCAATAAAGTTATGTTTAGAAATAGTGTTTAACGATTTATAGTACTTCGTACTGCATTATGGAAGAGCATTGTGCAGTCTCTAAAAAATACGAATGAAGATGGTAGGAAGCAAGCTGTTCAGAAAAAAGTGGATAATGACAGAATTCTTGGTTCTCTACTATGAAGGTTTATAAAGAGTGGTTATCAATTTAGAGTACTTGGTACTCTACTAAGGGAGAGCAAAGAGCCGTCCCGTGGGCCTCGCACTTGAAGAGGCCCACTAAAGAAACTGATTGCGCCCTACTCCGTCTACTAGAGCATTCGATCACTGCGATAGAACACGTGAAGTATATGGTTACAGCCCTTTATGTCAACAAGCAAGCATTCTCATCATTCGACTAAATCACCCAATGAGAACTCGGAAGATGCTCAAGTGGGTCGTCAGGTTTGGACAATGAACCTCGTTCGATGTGCTAGATAAGCTTTCGGACACTTTTGTGCAATCCGCAGACTTTTATATTTTCATTGCACTCTTTATTTGAAATATTTTATTTGTTTGTCTGTTCAAGTACACTTAAGACCCGAAGACAGAAAAGTGAATAATACAGCGTAACACGGCTTCAAAACAAACAGACCTCAGCAAACAAATATAGAAAATTGTAGATGATAGAAGATGTCCGTGGCAACAATATCAACGTCCTATAAAAGTAAGTGAATGGGCGGATATTAATACAGCTGTTATTAAACGTCTCACACATTTACAAATGATCGAACAATACATGCGGCACTGATACCAAATTATGGCTTAGCACAGCTTTCTTAACAAATAAAACAGAGCGAAAAAAAGGTAATGTAGAATAGTATTACTTGGGTCCCAGCAATATTATGCCGTTTTATGGAAGTAGACAAAAATGTAAATAATGAAAATATCAGTAATGCAAACTCCTCAGATATATACAATGGCTTGAGCGATAAACACATATCACACCAAATTGAAACCAAGCAAAGTGATACTAAGCGTAAAGATATTTACTTGTGTGCGCGCATGTCTGCATGTAACCGCAAATTATTATTCACCACGTATGCTGGAAACTTTTTTTTTGTAAAAATATGAGTGATAACTGAGGAACAGTGCAAAATCGTCAGTCAAGTTGAACTCCTGAATAATGAAAGTTCTCAAGAATGTAATCCTCGTGAAAAGAAATCTGATTTAGTGAATATGCCCCGTTTCGTCGGCGAAGAGATATGTTTAGATGGGAAGCAGCTTATGGTAGAGCTCTCAGTCAGGTGTCCAAGGCCAACCCGACAGCGCGTGCGCAACGGCTAGCCCGAGCAATTCCAGAACGCGCTCACGCACCAGCGCATTTGGGCCTGTGTAAGCGGCTGTTTAAGAGGCTGTGGTCTCCCCCGCCCCCCCCCCCCCTGCACTTTCACAGGAATCACGTGATGGCATCGAAAAAGGGGATTCTGCAGACGCGCCATGAACGCATGAGCACCCACGTGGCGCGCTCCGACAACATTTCGGGACGAGTTACAGCAACAGAAAGTACAGCGAATACATGGTGTGCTCCACTTGTTAGGACATGTTAACATCAGGCGAGGTGCACGTGATGAACGGAATTTTAGGTGGACCCATGCACTGCATCGTATGCTGTATACTTACGGGTACCTTTAGTATAACATTGCGTAATTTTTAGGGCGAAGCCCCTTTAAGTCTAACGTTGTGCTGCGTGTGGCGTAATCGAGAGAAAAAAAAAGCGAGAAAAAAAGTTGGCTGTATCTTTCAAAGAGTATAATACACGGCGCATTCTCATAGAACTACATGCAGACTGCAGTTGAGCGAGAATATTCTGGATGGCGCTCTATCGCTACTCTCCGATTGACTGCTGCGCGGGCTGTGCCTGGATACGCGGAGAATGAGTGCCCACCTGTCCTCTGGATAGTCACTGTACACGGCGCATTGGTGGGGCATGGACGGAGCAAAGTGGCGGGCGCGTCGAAGACGCTTCCGCTCGGCTTTTTAGGGGCAAAACTTTTTTTAGAGGCACCCGTTCGTCCCTCGTAGTATGTAACAAGTATAACATTTTGACCTCCAAGGTGGTGCCGGTGAGATACTTCTTCTGTGCGTTGTTGAACAATAAAAAATAATGCTCAATGTACATGTCAATGGCAGCCAGTGGAAAATAAGGGACAGGAGCATTCAGCTTTTAGTTGACGCGCAGGCTGCGATCACCAATAGCAGTCATTGGCATGTACATTGAGCACTATCTGACAAGAGAGGGTTGCTACGTTATACTCGCTGGGTGTAACCTCCTTAGCTTCAGAAAGGTTTAGCGATCGTTGAGCCGCAGTGCCATGAATACAATGAACTTGTATATACCATGAATGAACTCGAGGTGGTTAAAAATGGGAAGTAGATACGAAGCGCAAGCCGTAAGGAAGTAAAAGCCGAATTCCCCGCCTCTCATTTCCAATTAGCAGCCATTGGCATGTACATTGAGCACTATCTGACTGAAAAAGTTTGCTACGTCATACTCGCTGGGCGTAACCTCCTTGGTTTTCGAAAGGTTTAGCGAGCGTTCGGCCGCAGTGTCATGATTACAGTGAACTAGTATATACCATGAACTCGAGGTGGTTAACGGTGGCAAGTGGCCCGAAGCGCAAGCCATAAGAAAGTGTGCGTGTGCCACCTCTCGTTTAGTCCTTGGAATGTCCGCTGGATGGTGGTGCTTCTATATGGGGATTATATGATGAAAAGATGCGAGATGGTGGTACTTGCAGTGTTGAATAGATGGACGAACGAACACATAGACAGACAGATGCATGGATGGACGCATGAACGGACGCAGGGGCGGCTGCATGGACGAACGCAGGGACGGACTCACGAACAGACGCACGCACGGACGTGCTGATGGACGCATGGACGGTCACACTGACGGACGCATGGATGGACGGAAGCAAGAACGAATGGACGGACGAATTCTTCGCCCCACTCTCTATCATTCACTCCCTGGATATGCTGCCATTTTTTTGGGTCGTGTCTCGTCACTGTTACCTGCGCATGGTCTGCATTCTCGAACGCGATCGGCCGCATGGGCGCATGCACGGAAGCACGGACGAATGAATGGGCGGACGCCATACCCCACTAATTATCATCATACACTCCATATACATGCTGTGATTTTAAATGCGAACCATTTCTTAGCGAACTTCGGTGACTTTAGGCATATCTATCTATCTATCTATCTATCTATCTATCTATCTATCTATCTATCTATCTATCTATCTATCTATCTATCTATCTATCTATCTATCTATCTATCTATCTATCTATCTATCCGCCTACGAGTTCTAACTCTCCTAGCCGTTTCGATAATGGTATCAATACCAAACTTGGTATGGCATACCATGACTGTATTTAAAACAAATTCGGGTTATCATAACATGAAAATTATGACACGTATGTCATGAATGTCATGATTTACATTTCATGGTGCTGCAGCTCTTGCGGTGATTTCATTCACATGGCATGTTGCAAAACTGGTGCGGTATGACAGGATTGCATGGTGAACACTTTCGACAGACCCTAACATGAAAATAATGATATGCGTGTCATGTAACAACATGACTACTTGCCAAGCGGACGATGTTCTCGCGGCCGTTTCGCTAGCGTCACATATGCCAAATTTAGTATTACGGGACAAGAATTGATGAAGGTATGATACAGGGGCAAACATGATGAACATGAGATGCGTGTCACGTAACAACATGACTACATGCTACGCTCATGATGTGCGCGCGGCCGTTTCACTAGCTTCACATGTACTAAACTCTGTATTACGCGACGCAAACGGATGACATAGGTAAATGACGCATCCAAACATGATAATCACGACATGCGTGTCTTGTATCAACATGACTACATGCCACACTGATGATGCGCTGGCGGCCGTTTCACAAGCTTCACTTATACCAAATTTGATATTACAGGACATGAATGGATGACGAAGGTATGATACTAGTGCAAACATTATAAACATGAGATGCATGTCATGTAACAACATGACTACATGCTACACTCATGATGCACTCTCGGCCGCTTCGCAAGGTTCACTTGTACCAAACTCGGTATTACGCGACGCGAATGGACGACATAGGTAAATGACACATCCGAACTTGATAATCACGACATGCGTGTCATGTAAGAACATGACCACATGCCACACTGATGATGCGCTCGCAGCCGTTTCAAAAGCTTCACATGTGCCAAATTTTGTATTACGTGCACATCGATGGATGACGAAGGTACGTGATTGGTGCAAACATGACAATCATGAGACGCGTGTCATCTGATAACATGACGACATGCCATAGTCAAGGCGCCAATACATTTCCACGTGACACGGTGCGCGTGCTCACCAGCGTTCATTTCGTCGCGTCACGCCGGCGTTGACCCGCCAGGCGCCGGTCCTGCCATATACTCGCAGGCGCGCGCCGCGCTGCGTTGCTTTGACGTATGCACGTTTTAGCGCGTGCTGTGGGCTTCTGTCACGAAAAGAGGGAGACGCAGTGTTGTCTGAATAACGCATCGGCACGTAATGCAGCATGTCGCATTTCGCGCCGGTTGACGTCGAGCCGTGCCGACGGACGCTGGTCGCGCCTGGCCATAGACTATAGAGTGCTCGCGATTTGCTAACGTAGCGTCGCTGCATGTGCCCAGCGTGCATACGCTTCAATGCTAAGTTAGTAGTATACTTGGCCTTCACAATGCGCTGGTCGCAGTTTTGACAGCTCCACACATACCAAATTTGGTGTTACGTGACGTCAATGAAGAGCGAAAGTATATGACAAGTGCAAATGTGAGAATCCTGATACGCGTGTCATGTAAGAACATGACAACATACCACAAAGCATGCTCGCGGTCGTTTCGCTAGCCTAACATATACTAAATTTGGTTTTACGTGACGTGAATAGATGACGAACGTAAACTACACATCCAAACATGATAATCATGATATGGAAGTCATGTACGGCATCGCTTATCTACACCTCGGAACGTTGTGCTGAATTTAAAGTGACATATCAACATTCCTCATTCCCACTGCACGTGGGATCTGCCAATTTTTTTTTAATGCGGATGTTTACACTTGCCGTGACAGTCTGGTTAACCTTATGAAGATAACTTGGTCTTCTTCCGTGATGCTTTTCTTTTTTGGTGAAGCCGAAGTAGTGGCGAAGTTATGTGGGGTTTAACGAAGACAAAGTAGAGCCGAAAGGCAGCCTGAAAAACGCGACAAGTTACTGGAAAATTCGAAGCGGCAGAAAGCCAAGGTGCATGTCTCGGCATCACGAATATAACAATTGAGACTAATTTCCGCGCACCTAAACATGGCACATACTGTGGTTGGTTATCGCAAAAGGTGGGGAGCTGCTGTACGCTATGAATGAGAAGGTGTCACTTGACTCTTCTTGGCTGCGCATGTTACTCTCATGTGAAGTACTCTCTTTAGAGAGATACATGCGAGAGTCACTTACGTAGGCAAGAAGAGTCAAAGAACACCTTCTTTTTAGAGGGTAAGCTTGAAGGAGTTAATCCTGGTTATTCCCCCCCCCCCCCCCACGGTGGACACAATTTAATGGGGACTGAATGTAAGGCATGTGTAACGCAGATATAGCTGCCCATTAAATAACATAAGCAAATTTCTTTTATCCATCCATTCATCCATCACTGCCCATAACTGTTAGTCAATTTCGTGGCTGCGTAGAGCCATTTCCCAGCATGGATCTCAGTCGTTTTCACGGCGGCGCAACGCGGGACGCCGCTTGATAATATAATGAAAGTGTGATAAGACGTGGCATACTGCGCATGCAATTGTCGGAATTACGGGATAAACCCTATGAAGGAGTAGAGAACTTGAGTATGTCCCCTTCTGCGGAAGACTTGGTGCTATGGCCTCAGGGGAGCTTACACTGTGGGAGGGGTTGATTCGCCAAGCCAAGTAAAAGTGCTCAACAAGCTCGTTGTACGAGGAAGGAGTGTCGCGATATCGGATGCACAAGGAATCGGGTGTTCTAGCAGTGACGGAAACACTATTGCGTATAAGTCACTATACTGCCGTTTCATTTTAAAGGTACCGCCATACGAAAGCCCTTTAGTCACGAGTGTTGCTCGATGGGCATGGTAACATGATGTTATGGTTATATTGGCACACACCTTGCGGATGAAGATAATGCTCCATCCAGGACCATGCGGTATTTCCGCCACACACTTAACAGTAAATGCTACGAAGACCGCTTCTATAGTCGATTGCCATACTGCCAGAGCCACCAGGGGCAATCGACAGTCATAATGGCGGCAGCCGGCACAATTTCATGTATGCAGAAATGCCGAAAGTCTGATTCAAGACTGCAGCCAACTAATCGGGCTAGATGTACGGGCAACAATTTGTACAGCCTAGAGTGTCGGTAACCAACACTTGCCATAGCCTGTAACTGGCCTTCTCTATGCTTCCTATATATTGTCAGTAGGGTCCTGGTTAAATGCTTGCTATATACGGGAAACCAGACGAAATGTGTCTGTACTGGCTATACCTAGCAGTTGAAGCGGGACTTGGTTAAGCCTTTGTCACGTTTTGCTATTAAAGTTTTGCTAAGCTGGCCATTTGCCGACACGTTCAACGTGTCGGTAAATGGCCAACGTGTTCAACGTGCTCCAAAGTACAGTTGAATAGAAGCATTGTTCAAAGAAACAAGCTATAGTGCGTAAGTGTTAAGGAATTAAAATGAAAATTGTTCGAAGAAGCTAGCCTACATTCCTCATTTAGCGCCACTGCTAATGCATCATATCGTTTTATTTTCCGGATGTTTTATAATCTTGATACAAACAGCCATACTTTATGAGAAGTTTCTGATGCGCTAGTGTTTTTGCGGTGCCCCCAAAGCAAACTATGCTCGTGGCAGAAACAATAGAGGGCCGCGACCACATAAGCCGAAGAAAGGAGCCCGACTTCAGGTCATTGTCAGTAGGGTACCAGAATATTGAACGTCGGGCGAGCGCACTCGTAAGCTGGCCATAAAAAATGGTAACGAGAGCAGTGCCTGTGCCGACCAGAACGACGCTACCCACACTACTCTATTGTTGCGCGCTTTCTTGAAATACCGCAAGAAGCATAGCCAGAAACTTATATACAAGGGGGGGGGGGGGGTGTTAGGTGTTAACGACACTTTATATTGTAGTGTGCGTTTGTTTGGGAATACACCTGTCTATAATTTTGACTGCTTCAGAACAAAAAAAAAGAATATGATACAGATATAGAGCTTCATAATATAACATATAAGCAGTTCCGCCCAGGCGCGCGATCAGAACAAAAAAAAAAAATGTGTGGTTCTCCACCATGCTAATAAAATAAGAGTTGAGCAAGAAAAAGAAACGTAGGAGGGAAGCCTCTGAACAGACACACAATAAAAAATGTCGTAGAAAACCGCTAATTTATCTGATTGACAGAACCGCTGCAGTCAATGCTGCCGGTGTTTCGTCAGTCATATCATAACTTTGTCATTCAATGGGAACTGCAAATCAAACAGATAAGGTGGCTGCTCTGTCACTACCGATAATGTACGTGATTTTGAACAGGCAGCGAAAAGGACACGCGTTCTCATGACGGCCATGTACAAGCTTATATTCCCATAGAAAATACATTGCGCTCACTGAAACAACTAAGCGGCTCTCGACGACTAGGAACGCACACAAATGTTCCAGAGCTTCACTGTTTCCGTTAGTGCGTACAATTCGGGACAATACCCAATTACGTTCAAACCCTGTCATGGATAGGTGGCGCGAAAAGTTTACAGGCCACGACAGGTCTAAGCAAACGATGAACCTACAAGATTTGACTGTTTCCGCTCAAACAGCACAGTAAATGTTGTGAGCGTATTCATAGAACTGGCCTGAAAACTAATTTCAACGCTGCCTGCGCAAGCAGCCGGAATAATAATCTTATTATTGTGTCTCCTGGTCTTCCAACTTCAGACGCCGAGCTTACAAATCAAGCTATGCGTTTATAACTTTCCCATCGTGCTTTTTTTAGTCACTTGTGGAAGCGCATTTGTCCAACGCTTCATTACTCAAGTTATCATTTTTATAGGTATGAATGAGACCGTCAGTCAGCGCCACTATATCGACAGAGTGTCATTTGTAGGATTGGTACAATAGTCAAAATGTACACACTTGCGCAATTCGAAAGCGAGTGTGTTTGAACCTCGTGAACGTATTGCTCGCCTTGCAAACACCGCATTCGTTCTCGATATTAGTCTTCTTCAAGCATTGCTTACCTGTACGATGGAGCGCTGCTGCGCTGGAGGCGGCGTTGAGATGACGCTTAAATCCTCTCGGGACACTTCACTTCTGAGGCACGCCATGGCCGACGATGTCGTGAGAACGTTGCACGGATATTATCCCGGTTTATCCATAGGGAATCCGTCGCTATTTCGTTCCACACAGCGCTGATAGCTTAGCGGCACGTCATAACTAAAATCACCATCATTGAGACACGCCGAAAAAAAAAAGTTGGCGCATCAACACCAGCACTCACTGCACTGCAGCATTGTCGTTGTTGCAGCGAGAGTGAAGCGATGAATAAGTAGTTTCACGAAGTAAACGATGGATGATAAATCCCGGAGCTGCACTGAAAAGCACATCACTATGTCGAGGATGGCGATACCTACTTCGGACCCTTACTCCGAAAATAAAAAAAAGGAACCACTGAAGTCGTACGGTAAGTGGTGCACCGCCCAGTTAGTCACACCTCTTCGCGACAAGAGAAGGTCTTTAGTTAAGTGATCGAAAAAGAGTTACGCCGATTAATTCCAGGCACATCTATTTCGCAGACCACTGTAGCAAACGAAGAAGGGCACACCAACCAAAAAAAAAAAATAACACATACACACACAAAAAATTTAAATAAAGCACCGCACTCTTCACACAACCCACCGGAGGTCACAGTGTAGGTGACGTCTACTATTGCACCGTCTGGAACACAGGGCTTTGGTACACGTGGCGACGCGACACACTGTTTCACCTGAGGCGTGAAACGCACTGCCGAGTGGACTTCCAGCCTGTTTTTCTTTTTTATGTTTACTTTCGTAAACACCCTCTCTCCTTACCATTCACACACGAGCAATGTGACACCGAACTGAAGCCAGCCGACGTCGCAAACCGTACGCGCAATCACGTGACAAAGTGTACAGTGCGGCTCCCGGCGGAAAGAGGAGGAGCCGACGCGACTAAGTTTCGGAACTCCGGGGTCCCGACCGGCGGCGGCGTCTTCACTGCTCTCCTCGCCTTCACATCCGAAGGGTTGCCGAACCGTCGGCCGACTGACGACTCGCTGGCTGGCGTGCTCTGGAACGCACGTGGTCCGCACCCCGGGCGCGCACCACCACCGCAAGGGGAGAGTGAGACGAAAACAAAATAAAAGTCACGTGTCCCGGTGACGTCACGCGGTGCGCCCGCGGCCAGGACGCGTCTGGGCGCGAAGCGAGCGGGTGCTTCCGCTTGCACCTACCGCGGTGCCATCTCTCGGGGCGTGGCGCCGACATGCCGGAAGCGAAGGTATGCGTGTCTCCGAGCCCCCACTGCCACCCTCCCCCACCAAATTATCTTATGTCGTTTCCTTTGTTTTTGTTTATCAGCTTTCTTTTGTCTCGGTTTTTAATTTGTTTATCGGAGGCCAGTACATGTGCACAACCGTTATTCATGCCGGTGAACTGGAGAACCTGCCCGAGCGGAAGCGACTACCGGAAGCTATCGCCGGAAGCGACAAAGAAATCCGTGGGGCATCGATACTGTTGCCTCATGCTCCGCTGTTTTTCCACTGTAGGTGGTTTTATGACTTACGAAGGAAACACTGAAGGACATTTCAATCTGAATTATAGGTTTATCACCAAAACACAACTAAACAATGAGGAAATTCGAGGTCATATGAGGTGTGCTTTTGCGGTCACAAGTGCAGCACTCTAATGTAATCATAGTTTTAAGTGTATCTCAGTTGCAAAAGTACACTCCCAAACAACAATTTTTTTCAACCTGCCTGCTAATGCGTAAATTAGCGAATCATGAGATAGATAGATAGATAGATAGATAGATAGATAGATAGATAGATAGATAGATAGATAGATAGATAGATAGATAGATAGATAGATAGATATAGACACATAGAAAATCTCTTCGTTCGCTAAGAAACACTTCGCTAAAGACCCCCCTCCCACCACGGTGGTCTATTGCACCTCGTTTATGTATTGCTCCAGTAGAAAGACCAAATTCGTTCTCGATAATTGGTTATGGTGGTCAACTTATGACCCGGCAGTGGCGGTACTGAATTCCGGCCACTGATAATGAACTTTCGATATAGGTGAAAAGGCTAGAGGTCCGTGTATTTATGATTAGGGGCACGACAAGGAACACCAGATGGTCGAAATTTGTGAAGCTCTCCACTACAGCGTCTCTTATAAACGATGTGTGACTTGGGACGTAAAACACAAAAGCAATAATTGAGGAATTCTATGGTAATCTGTGCCAAAAAAATAAGGAATGTTTTGTAGATGTCGCTTACGCTTGACACGAGCAAGAAATATGGGATCAAGTGTTCCTGAACTTTACAGTGATCGCGTTTGTGACCTGTGACAAACCAGCCTGTGGTGCGTGTAGAGAACCTTATATAAGTGACACCAAGATGAATATTTTTGATTACCGTTATTAAGGTGTTTTTTTTCGGATGAATGAACCAACATGTCTGAATTTTATGAACGTAGTTACCTAGATTGACGTTATTGATGGGTTCCGTATCCAAATGTGACGTAGCATGTGAAGCGTTCGCGTCTCTCAGTGATGATTCCACAACTGCTTGAGTAGCGCTAATCGACATTGCAGCTTGGATTGATTGATCTTGTGGGGATTAACGTCCCAAAACCACCATATGATTATGAAAGACGCCGTAGTGAAGGGCTCCGGAAATTTTGACCATCTGGGGTTCTTAAACGTGCACCCAAATTTGAGCACACGGGCCTACAACATTTTCACCTCCATCGGAAATGCAGCTGCCGCAGCCGGGATTTGAACCCGCGACCTGCGGGTCAGAAGCCGAGTACCTTAGCCACCAGACTACCGCGGCGGGGCTATTGCAGCTTGGAGAGACATTGCCTGAAATCTTGTGCAGGTACCAGTAAAAATAAGGGAGACAGCTGTCTCCCTTATTTTCCCCCTAGGGGGAAAAGCTCGCACTTGGCCGCGCGAGGCTTAAGACACAGCGAAGCTGGCCGAGCGCGGCGCCGCTCGTAGTACACTTTCCGGTTTTTCCGAATCCTGGCGTACAGCTGGCATCCGCGCAGGATACCACTCAGAGTGATTGGCAGTATCTTCTCGCTTTCTTTCGTGCTCCTTTTGCGTGGCCGCGTATTCTGGATCCACTCGTCGCTGCACCTCTCGTACAACAACAAGCCTCGCCTCACGATGCACTGCTTCTTTTTCGGGAGTAGCTTTCTTTGCACGTGCCATGGCTGTATCTTGCCGAACAGCTGAACCATGGAAGAACACGGTTGCGCCAGGTGTGTCCGTCTCTGGGTGTGACTTGGCGATACCACCTGCATGGTTGTCGCTATTGTGCGTATGCGGCTTACGTCAAGACTGTATGACTGGCCTTCTAGCATCTCTGGCATCACTGGTTGCCTTGACTACGGCGCATCTGGCTTTTGTTAAAACGCGCACGCGTTAGCGGCTTGTTCTAAGAGCTTGGCTGTTGAAAAGAATACGTTTAAAAATCTTTCAACCAGACATAAAAACACAGTGAATTGAACATAGATGACTACGGATACCCGAGACGGATCTTGGTCCAGGAGTGGGCAGGAGATAAGGCAATCATAGTCACATTTCTGTGAGAATATCAAATAGGCAAAAAATGATACTATCAGGTGATGCTGTGGACACAAACACAAACGCGTTTTGGCGCACGCAGCCACTCAGGAGTCGGTCAAACTAACAGACCTGCATTTGCATTCTTTTTGGATCGGCTCCTAATGTTCACTTGTTTTTAAACGTCAAAACGTTGTTTACTATGTTATTTCAATAAGTATTTCAGATAATATTTTTTCTGAATACAGTGGCGAAACAAAGTTAGCCCTATTGAACGGACCGCAGAAAGTATTAACATGAACGGTCCTCTGTGATGTGTTAGCACTTTTGTTACCAACTAATCCGAGAGTTAAGCAAATGTCCAGAGCAATGCGAAGGAGAAATTTACGATATTTTTCACCACTTTTTAATGCCTTGCACGCCACCTCTTTTCCGAGGCAGCCCACGTTATAACGCTTTAATCGGAATATCCTTTATTGCCCAGAAGAAAAAAAGAAAAAAAAGAAACCTATTTGCTCACACGCACCCATTCGTAGCATTTCCTTCGTCCACAGCGGAACCACCAAGCCCTCTTCGTGTGCGTAGAGGGGTGCGTTTTGAATAAAGGCTTGCCACAGCCTGCGCTGGAAAGTGGCGGAATTAATCGATGATTAGGGCAACGAGGCTGGCGTTAATGACCCGAAGTCCGAGACGCTGTGACAGCCACAGCTTACCCTCGTGAAATGTCGTCCGTTTCGTGGGCTAGCCTGCTTCTCAAAATGGCTTTCCTACGACAAAGGAAGAAGAAAGAAAGTCATTCATTTGTTAACGAGTATTGTTTTGCTATTCAAGCTTTCCCTGTTAGTTCGTTGTTACTCGGGGATTGAATGCTTTTCTTACGTCCTTTTTTGGCTTACACTAAATAACGGTGTCTTTAGCTGTGATGACTCGTATGACACATTCGTGCGGCTGCCTATCTCTCGCAGACCATTTCTGGTAATGTGCAGCGTTCATATCAGCGATTCAGCTTTTTGTATTTGTTTGGCGAGCTGATGCAACGTGGCCACGCTCTCGTTTTCAAGATCACTTCTTTGTTTCTCTAGAGTGAGATAACTGTACCATCACTTCAGAATGTGCCAGAGTATTATCGCTTGCCTTCCAACTAAGACTAAGCAAAAATCTTACCTTACTTGCCTGCGCCAGTCCTTCGACTCAGTGGAATTGATCGTTGCAGAGTACGTCATCATGTCCATCCACCTCGGTGGCACTGTGGTTATGGTGCTCGGTTGCCAACCCCGAGCTTACAGGTTCTATCCCGGTTCCGGCGATCACATTTACGTGCAGGCGAATTTATAGAGGGTCCGTGTAGTGTGCGAAGTCAGTACACGTTAACGAACAGCAGATGATCAAAGTTCTAAAAGCCCTCTGCTAATGGCGTACCTCAAAAACACATCGGGATTTGGGCGCGTTACGACCCACGCAATAATATAATTACTAGATGGTGACATACCGTTCAACACTTTCTGGCGAGCTGTGAGTCTACGTAGACCTACATAAATTCTGACGTCATCTCATTGTCCTTGGAACAAATATTTCAAAACTGAAGCTCGGGTTTTCATTCGTAAGTCTCGTAATGTCGCCTACATTTACACAAAACTAGTCTCTATGTGATTACGAATTACATGTATAACACCGCAAATGGAAGTCGTGAAAACCTCCAAATACATAAAGGATGAGGACTGCTTTGAAAAAAAAATTAATTTTGGGCGCTCTTCAGTCGCAGAAGAGACAGGAGGAATATATGGAAAGTAGGGAGGTTAGAATACGGCCACTTTGCTACTGTGCTTTCGAGGAGAGGAAAATAAGGAAGTAATATTCAGAGACAAGAAGATACACATTGCACACTTAGTGCAAGGTTTCACAGGAGGTTGCTGAGTGATGCTGCTTTCGACACTTGTCGAAGGGTTGGTGTGGCTTTCTGCGCGCATGCACTGTGATACGAAGCACCCAATATTTTTACCTCAATAAAGAGACGACGATCATTCAATCCCCTAGAGGCATACTGCTGAGTTCGGCGATTTCGTTGAAATTCGATACATTGGCATGAGACATGGTCAATAGTCTCTACTCAGTTGCAGTTATCACGCTTGGATGTGTCAGCTTTACCTATGCGATAGCTTAATGAACTGGTAAAGGCTACATCTATCCAGAACCAACACATCATTGTAGCGTGAAGTCGCAATGTCTTTGATAGCAGGTGTATAGGTGGAGGTTAAGTATTTGTGGAATACCAAGCTTCTCATTCTCTATCATATATATCATCGCATAAGACTTTTCATTTGCAATAGAATGCAGAAATGTGAAGAAAGAGCCAAGAATTGCTCGACGTCGAAAGAAAAGTTTAACTTAAGACGCCTTCAACGAGCATCTATTGGCGTATGTAAGACATACCTAGGTCTCCGCGTTATAGAAGTTTATTTTACATCGAAGATCTATACGGCTATATGTACAAAAACCGCAAAAAGAAATACGTATGACTTGCTGTTAAGAAGTCGGTGCCTCAATGATGCGCATATATTGTCAATAAACCTGCGCCCGCCCATGCACCTCTGCTGCCGCTGCTGCCAATATTTTGCTCCCGTCATTTGGTGCCGCTGCCCAAGGGTGAAAACGCTGCCTCCGCCGCGACGCAATAAGTGCGGCGCGCCACCACTTGTCTTCCTTTTTAATACAAACGGGGAATCTAAACACAGGATACGTAACTTCACCGGAAGTTCTGGTATATTTATCACCTCCAGAAGTCTCACGAGTTCACGTGACCAGCAGATACGTTGGTTTCGCTGGCTCCCGCTACTATGTCCGTACGTTATTTCCGAGAACAATGGATGCCAACAGATCTAATTGCGTGCTGCAGCTTAGAGACACGATAATAATTACTCGTTAAGTTATTCCGAGAGAAAAAGCTATTACTTTACACTTATTGTAACTAAGTTGTTGTATTGCCTAATATAATCTGTACTGATGTATATATATTTCCTAGACGATAAATTAATTCATTTTTCTGCACCTGATCTACATTTTTTCGCCTCACATTGACCACCAGTGTAATGGCCGATCGCCCATAATGGGTACGAGCCAAACGTAAACGGCCGATCAAGCAAGCAAGCTAGCTACAGTCACAGTGATCTTTACTACGAAATAGAGGAATTTGTCACTCAGAACCTAAGGGTATAGAGCTAAATTCTTCCTGCTTTTAAACTTTTAAACGTAATTATTCAGTATTATTTGTTGTGAAACTTATCCCTAGCATATGCGAGTAGTATTGCGAAGAAAAAAAAAAACAAATTCGCCCAACACTCGGCCAATCCCCTGCATTGGGTAAGAGCCATGAGATGAGGAGGAGAAGAAGAAGAAGAAGAAGAAGCTAGCTCACGCGTTTTCAGCACACATTTTTGTTTTTTGGTAGTATTATTTTAAGCTACTTTTTCAGATTGGCTCCATATTCAGTTTAGTTTCATTTAAGTATCCTGCCGCCCGGTTCTTGGCCCATCCCCCTTTGTGGGTAAGCGCCATTCATCAAAGGTCATCAGCATCAGCATCAGCATCAGCACCGCCCTTAACACGACATTTGTGGTGTGTTCGATTGGATAGGAGCAAGAATGACTGCGGCTTGCTCACATCTCCCTGAATCAATTATTGTCATGAGTTCCCATTCTACGAAGGTTGTCCTAGTACTGCTGTCACTGTTGGCAGTGTCACAGGTAAGAGCCCACATTTTCTGCAATGTCGTGTTGCATTGGAATACCGGTGGTGTTCACCGTTGGTTCTGAGCCGAATTCATCATTGCATTAACCACGTAAGGTCAACTTGATGATGGATTCGTTTTCAATTTCGGGGAATGCCTCAACATTGAATGCGCTTTTAATTCTATTTGATCTTGTTCATTCTAAGAAATTTGTTTTTTTTTATAGTCGGATGCATGGCGGCTGTGGTTGATACTCCTGTTGCATACTCCTGCTGATTTTGTCACATTAAGGTCTCAATACGTAAAGTTCAGCTTAGCTTTTTAGTAGCCTCAAATTGATAATAATGTTCACGAGGATGCGTAGCGAAATTAAATTCACGTTTTAATGCGCTCTACAACAAGGCGCCATTATTGACAAGTCTCTGCAGCGTGTGTAGAAGTCCGTGTCCACATTAGAACAATCTGTGATAGGAGAATAACTCACAGCGATTAGGTTGCTCTACATGTATGCTAAAGATATATGCGCTGACGAAAATGATGATTCCGTTGAGCTTGCTGATGGTGGTGTTTCTACATACTGTGATTGAATTTCTGTGGCGCATATGAATACTTTCGTAAATGGGATGCCGGAAGTCGACATTACTTTTGTTTCGATAGTAATTACACGGACAGTTTCGGTGGACCTGCTGCCCCTGTTGTAGTCGTCATGATGTCACGTATGAAGTCCAAATTGAGAAGAGCCCCTAGCACATCGTAGTACGTCCTACCCGCGGGTAGGAGAGCGGAGACGACGAACGCGGCTGAAGCAGACATCTAACAAGCCGGCCCATTTCCGTCGCTTCGTAGCGTTTGCGATCACACCACTTAAACCATCTGTAAAATGCCCAAGCAGAGAGGAAACGCCCCGCTTGTCTATAGCGAGCCTGCGAGAATGCTTGCTGGAAAGAGAGGGGGCGGGGGTGTTAGAGCATCAACTGTGAACTTTGATTATTCGGGTATCGTTGCCATCGCTGGCGCGTGCCTTTTATCCCACCAGCCATAAGCGGATACCTCGTACACACTTTTACGTGCTGCATTTTAAACGCGAAGAGTCGCAAAAAAGTGTTTCTGGGGTGGTCTTATTCTCTTACACCAGCTTTTTTGAGCTGCCTTGATGGGATCCAAAAGAGCAGCCAGCCTCGCTTCGTATAACAGCCCAAGTTACTTCTTTCGCATTTGTTGCTTTGCCCTTGCGGTGAAATGGTAATTTGTTTTTATTTTGCAATGTCATGGGCCCGTGGGCTTGGTGTTTATTTTATACAGTCAGATTGTGACCACGATTGGCCAGTGAATTTCATCACAAATTATTTTTGCTACAACTAATGTTGAATGCTGGATCAGGGATATTAACACAATGATGGGAACGCTGAAGAATGTGGCTGTAGGCACCTTGTGAGTGTCGATGAAATTTTGAGTTGGTGAATTTGGCTGGTGAAGAGAAACTGCAAGAACAACAAATATAATTGCAGAAAGATTGATTGATTGATTTGTGGGGTTTAACGTCCCAAAACCACCATTTGATTATGAGAGACGCCGTAGTGGAGGGCTCCGGAAATTTCGACCACCTGGGGTTCTTTAACGTGCACCCAAATCTGAGTACACGGGCCTACAACATTTCCGCCTCCATCAGAAATGCAGCCGCCGCAGCCGGGAAAATTGCAGAAAGCGGGCATTACAGTTCCACAGGGCTGTAATCATGTAATGTTCATACTCTTAAATTATTCATGAGTTGTACTTGTTATCTATCAAATGTTATACACCTATAGCCAAGTATAAACGAGCGTGGTCATGCTCTTCTAAAAAAAATTGTGGTCGTGCCTGTCTGTGTTCCCCTTATTATTTTTGTGCTGTCATTATGACGAATCCAATGAACGCTTACAGACACAGATTTCTTTTTTATTTGGCTAAATAATAGAATAATGACACGTGCTAAATGGCCATTGAATGGTGAAGTGTTATCTTCTTTCAATTACCCGTACCACCTTTTTTTTTCGTTATGCAGAGTGAGAATGGCAAACTTGGAGTTGTGAATGTCGTGACCAGTGGGAAAGTTTCTTCATTTTGTCTCAAATACTACCCCCAATTCAAGCAGCTGCCACTAGACAAGTCGGAAGCGGTACGTTTTCTTGTGTTGCTTGCTGATAATCAGTGTTTCTTGCTGATCACATATATAGGTGCCTTTTCTGTAAAATGAACCATCAACTTTGCTAAGGCACGTTGCCGGGCTAGTTGGTTGAGATTCATCATTTTCACTGGTATAGCGCACCACGACAAGGACACACACAAAGGAGAGATGCACACACACACAGCGCTAACTTGCAACTAATGTTTTATTTGCGATCACACACGCTGTTTATACAACAGTAGACCGATAAAAAACCTGGATAATGTCACATCAAGAATACAGCACAGCCCATGCACGTGTCATCACCGATAGCGAGAATCTACACTAGCCCGTCAAAGTGAAGATTCTAGATACTTCTTTTCTTTAGATGATAATGCTATGGAAGCCACACTCACACATTTTCCTTTCATTTTTTCTAATTGAAAAGCTTCAATTATTTCACGTGTGGTTCTGTCACGGGCCTTAAAGAGTATACGGGTGTTTTGGAACATAGGGACGCAACCGCACCTCTGACAGTGAAGGGCCAAATGACCACATACAGCTCTTTCTACATTGTACTTGTGTTCCTTTAGTCTTTCATTCACACACCTTCCAGATTGGCCTATGTATTCGCAACCGCAAGTCAAAGGAGTGCTATAGACAACACCACAACAACAATTCACAAATTTCTCCCGGTGCTTAATCTTACAATTCTGTTTCCCGCTACTTTCTGCATTGACCTTTTTGCACATTCCTTACAACTTTTTGGGAGCAGAACACACTAAGTCCGCACCCGCCTTCCTTGCTATCCTTCGCAAATTATGCGAAATTGCATGCATGGACCAAAGTTCGCCGTCGAGCCGCGAAAATCTAGCCCCGAACTTCTAGGGATGGTTCGGAATGTCTGAAAACAAGTACCTGAAGGTGACGTTGACAGGTGTGTATCTGAAGGTGTCGACGTTCTCATGCGTGTCCGTCCTACGGGCGGCAGATGTGCTATTCAGGAAACCATTAGGCACTTGAAGGACAATTCTCTCGCGCTGCTACCAGCCGATAAAGACGGTGGCTTTGCGGTTATGCGTGAGTCATTGTATCGAGCGAAGGCGTCAGAGGCCATCAATTCTGTATTTGATACTCATAACAATGTTTCGTTACAAAAAGTGCGAACTGCTGCGAAGAAACTATGCAAAAGCTTTAATCTTGAAGGCCTGGTTAGATCGATCGAGAAGACAAAAAAAAAGTGGATCTTGATATCTTTTTCACGGCAAAGACGCATAACGTTGAATGCCCTTTCAGAGTGATCATCTCAGAGGATGAATCCTGGCAAAAGTGCATCGCGTTATTTTTACAAAAACATTTGAAGTTGATATCTCTTGATGACCCCTTTTTGGTGAAAAAGTCGGAACAAGTACTAGACTTTCTTGCAGGCAAGAAAAACGCAGACCTTTTAGCTTTTTCGATCGACGTTAAGGACCTTTATTACACCCTCCCTCAGGCAGAGTTGATGGCGTGTGTATCGGAAGGTGTAGACAGAGTAGGAGCGGTTGATTTTCGCAATACTGCTGGTCTGTCGAGTGATCAGTTTTTAGAGCTCCTTTACTTTTATCTTAACTCGACCTATGCGATGTGGAATGGAAACACTGTAAAACAAAAGAACGGGATATGTATAGGTTCCTGCATAGCTCCGTACCTGAGCGACCTGTTTTTAGCAAAACGTAACAAAATCCTTGATGAACGTATGAAGCACACTGACGTTATTGCTGTTTTTAGATATGTAGATGACTATCTGATCGTTGCCCATAATGATCATAACAATTTTGACGCAGTTGTCACTGAAACTCTAACCATGTTCTTGACAGTGTTATCTCCATTGGTGCTGACGCATGAAGTACCACATGACAATTTCATAAGATTCCTTGACCTCGGGCTGTATTTTTCGCCAGCAAGAGTATGCTGGAGCTATGAACCGCGAGGGAATAAACCGGTTCTTCCGTTCACGTCCGCTCATTCGAAATCGGTATAGCGTGCGGTGATAAAATCCTGTTTTCAGAATTCACTGATGAAGTCGTGCCACCACAAGCTTGATGAGAGCTTGTGGGCTCCAGCAAAACGGTTATTGAACTCTGGCTACCCCTTGCACTTGTTGACCACTGTCGCCGAATGTATAAGCAGGATAGGGAGGGCAAACGGCAAAGACCAGGCAACCGCCACTAAGGCAGGCAAGGTTGCTGTAGTGCCTTATATGCATGCAATTTCGCATAACTTGCGGAGGATAGCAAGGAAGGCGGGTGTGGACGTAGTGTTTTCTGCTCCCAAAAAGTTGCAAGGAATGTGCAAAAAGGTCAATGCAGAAAATAGCGGGAAACAGGATTGTAAGATTAGGCACCGGGAGAAATTTGTGAATTGTTGTTGTGGTGTTGTCTATAGCACTCCTTTGACTTGCGGTTGCGAATACATAGGCCAATCTCGAAGGTGTGTGAATGAAAGACTAGAGGAACACAAGTACAATGTAGAAAGAGCTGTATGTGGTCATTTGGCCCTTCACTGTCAGAGGCGTGGTTGCGTCCCTATGTTCCAAAACACCCGTATACTCTTTAAGGCCCGTGACAGAACCACACGTGAAATAATTGAAGCTTTTGAAATAGAAAAAATGAAAGGAAAATGTGTGAGTGTGGCTTCCATAGCATTATCATCTAAAGAAAAGAAGTATCTGGAATCTTCACTTTGACGGGCTAGTGTAGATTCTCACTATCGGTGATGACACGTGCATGGGCTGTGATGTATTCTTGACGTGACATTATCCAGGTTTTATCAGTCTACTGTTGTAAAAACAGCGTGTGTGATTGCAAATAAAACATTAGTTGCAAGTTAGCGCTGTGTGTGTGTGCATCTCTCCTTTGTGTGTGTCCTTGTCGTGGTGCGCTATACCAGAGAAATGGTTGAACCATCAAGTAACTTCCATACTTATACTTGTGCATTTGAACTCTTTAGCATATACTTAACGAGTGCGGTCGTTTTGATAGTGTATAATCCCTCCAATAGGATATTTTGAGGAGCGTGAGGCGTGTAAGCCGATAACGCTGCAGCACATGAGGACAAGAATGCAAAAGATGTGCAAAATGGGGGAGGGCGAACCACTGGCAGTAGAGGGCGGCGAAGGCAGCGCCATACTAAACACATATTAGTGCTCGCACGTAGGTGGGCGCTGGAGTGACGGTGACGTCATTTCTCTTCGGCCAAGGCGTTTGTTCAAGCAAGAAAATTTTGGAGAACCTTCGATAAATTGTCATGTATAGGAATTTACCTACACAAGACGCTATAGAGATGTCTTGATCAGTGCACAACGACAGTTCTGTGTGGCCCCAACACTGGGTCACGCATTGTGCCATATTAACTTCAGACAGTGATGCATGTGGCCGATTAGGACTAATTCAAGTGTTTCACAGGTGTATGCTTCGGTGCTGCGTTAGTAGAGAGAGAGAGAGAGAGAGAGAGAGAGAGAGAGAGAGCATGAGAGGGAAGATGCGCTGTGTGCGCCCTTAATAGGTTTATAATGAACTGCCTATATCGCTTCTTCAGTGGCCGTTTGTACACATAAACTCTGGAGTCGCGTCAACCACCACGTGTTTCTTCAAATGCCTTGAGACGCACTGTGTACATTCGTGCTGGATTCACAAGTAGACAAGTAGCGGTCATTTAACTTCAGTGTGTCACGTGTTGCTGTTGCAGATATTTCACTAGAAACACTGTTATGTTTCACGATAGTGCAAAGTGCTGTGTTCCCGGACTAACATCAAGAGTTTTATGTCCTTTTACTCAAACAAATACAATCGAAAAACACTGTGCGTGCATTTTGTGCCTAATGCTTGAATCTTTTTATTCAAGAATGGCAACTTGCCAATAGCAATATAACAGAATATTTGATTGCACGATAATTGACATAATTACTCAAGATCAAACAAAACAGCACATTAAAATATTTTCTTACTTGAAATGTAATATTCAGTTTTTAGGAATCGGACTAAGCGAGTTCGATGCATTTGCATGCAATGCATTCTAATTCGCAACTGAAAGAGCTTTATGTCAAAATGCAGAAAATCGACCGACCTATCGTGAGCATGGCGGCGCAAGACAGTTGCCTGCCTCTGCACGGGATCAATTTGACCGGAGCAGTGGTTCTTATTAACGACACCAGCCGCTGTCCTCTCGAGACAGCAGCTCGAAACTACGGCAACACCAGCGCCTACGCGCTAGTCGTCGGTCTGTCCGACAACAGGCTGGTGAGTTCGGCGGCTTCCCACTGATCCCAGTGTGCATTTGTTTCTTACGGGATACCACCGTAAAGACAGTCAGTGTTAACATTAGGTCAGCACAAGAATGGGGGGGGGGGGGGAGGTGGCTCACTCAGACTCGCTCAAGAAATATATTTTGCGCTTATGACTCACACGGATTTCGATTCGCACAACTCACGCTTTGTGGGACTCCATAGAACTCATACTCAGAAAACAATTATCTCAGAATACCTAGCTGGCACTCAAGCTCACCAAAGTAGTACTCACTGGGTCTTACCCAGACTCAAACTCAAGGCCCGATTTGAGTCCTATTGAGTCTAACTCAGTCGACTCATTATATAGCTGACCTATAGTGTTAACAGATAAAGTGAGCCTGTTGGCGCTGCCTATAGGTGCTGGACCGGTAGGATGATGAAAGCTCTAAAAGACGCTCTCGTTCTGTCATGGACTTGATGCAACTGATATATTGTTAGTGTTCAATGCAACAGCAGTGAAAAAAGTAAGTCCACGTAAAAATAACTTATTTTCACCTGAAATGTGGCTTCAGAATGATGTGAGGGTGAAAAAAAAATTCAACTAGCTTAGTTTCGCGAACACCGATGAAACAGTAAAGCTGGGGGCATTTTTTTCGTCAGGCAAATTCACTTCTATGTTCGGCAAGTCATTTTTGATCTGTTGTATCACTGGTCTTCCATAAACACTTTTTGTTAGGATTTGAGGTTATAGTATAGCTTTACTGCATCTTAACCTTTCTTATACAAAGATTCAAGAAGAGGCATTCGCGTAATTTGCTCCTATATGTTCTCACAGCGCTTTAATAAACGCAGTTTGTTAAGCTTTGAGGTGGCTGTATAGCCACAACCTTTTATAGCCATAAAGGTGTCACGTGACCCTGATGCAGCTACGATAACACAGCCACCCCCTGTTGGGCGAACTGTTGCGACCTTCCTATTTAGTGAAAGTTCTGTTCTGCAGGATTTATCCCATTCCTGAGGCACATACTCGGTTCTTTAAGCTTTGCATATTTAGTGAACCAGAGTCGAGTAGTGGATTTACTGAATATACGTGGTGCCTACCTGTTCATGAAGCTTACAAGCATTACCATCGATCCCGGATATGACAGGCTCAATGAACTACAACTCCGCTGTTAAAAATAAAGGGGGGAAAGGCGTTAGGCGATAGGAGCAGACAACTTGCCGGGATAGTTATATCGCGCCTATAAAATTACCTATCAAGGTGTGTTATACGCGGTAAAATACGCTTTTAGGAGAAAATAGAGTTGGTACTACTCCATGCTGATGTTTAAGAGCACGAAACGGACAACATGAAACAGACCAATTGCACAATGAAGCGCTGAATTAAAACTAACATTTATTATCATAAACTGGCCAGGTTTATTTCTACACCGACACATGGAAACGGATGCGTGAAACCACAATCGTAAAACTGAAGGACAGCTATCACCTCAACAAAAAAAGTATACCTAACAAAAAAAAAAAACAATAAATGGCTTCCTGCGCTTGAGGTTCACAGAACAGATAAAATACAACTGACGGCAAAACGACGCTGTTCATGCTTTATTTTTTAAAACTCGGACATGATAGCTATCCTCCAGTTTTTAGATTGTGGTTTCCCGCTGGAGTTTCCATATATGGGTGTAGCATAGAACCTGACCAGTTTCTGCGAAGTAACTTTAGTTTCAAGTGCGCGCTTCTTTGTTTAATCTGTCTCTTGTATCTTGTCTGCCTCACTCTATTGATTACCACGTGGGCTACAGGCGTTGTCCAAGCTGGCAAAGCTCTTTAAACGCGTACCACATTACTGCATATATCAGCAGATACAGTTGCCGTGCTGCTCACTGTAAAGCGATTGTGTAGGAGGATAACGTTATTGAGACCAAGAGTAGATCAGACGATTTGGGGGGAGAGGAAAAGGAGTAAGAGAATAAGACAGCGGGGGCTTAGGCTACTCTCAGTAGGCCTTAAGTCCTTCCATTTCAGCGAACCCTCCGGCTCCGCCTCCTATCAAAAGGTAGTCTTTCAATCGTGAGCTGCGCAGAGCAGCCTCCCTGCGCTCTCCTCCGTGGACCTATTTTAATCCTGTACATCGAAAGTGACCAATCAAGCTGAATCTCCTGGCTGAGCCTCTTGAGAACATTGACAATATTACCAAACTTTAGCCATTTTATTCTTCTGGTAACACTTCTCATTCAAAGAGAAGTCACGATCTCAGTGAAATTTGGGGGAATACAATGAACAGCGAGATGGTTACCTTTTTATTTCCACAGGACGACTCAGTTTACGAAAGGACATCATCGGAACAACTGAATATATCTGTTGGATTTATCAATAGGAGGAGTTTCGTAATTCTGTTGGTGAGTGAAGGGCAGATCACGCATTCCTGCGTAATTTAGCGCACGGCATACTCAGAGTGAAAATTTCAGCATACGTTTCTTTTGAAACAAATATTCTTGGGAAACAATTTATCTGATTCCGTTTATGGTCAAACTACCACGTTCCCTGAGCGTCTGCAGTTTGCTTCCTCATTAAAAAAAATTGCTTCATTATAGAAGACCATGTAAAAGCAACATATAAATGCAGAGAAAATGTTTCTTTTCAGTATACTAGAATCAGGGCACGAAAATATTGAATAAATTTTGTAAAACAGCGTTTTTTCTCGCAACTATTCATAGCACCAGGTTTGTTTCACCACAAAATCTTACGTGTAAAAAAATTGATTTCATGTTCATCGAACACTGAAAAAAGTAGCTCTGATGTGTGCAGCATTTTAATATATAACCCCAAAGAAGATATGAACCTTTCAGAGCCTCGTTGTCTAATACTGACATTGCTTACCAAAGCTTATAACTTGTCATGCTCACTTAACGAAATAACGATAAATATGTTATCGTCACTGTTTAATTTATTTCAGGCTCATATCAGAGAAAATATCACATTTAACTGAGACCTGTCGATGGTATTCTGCTTTTTTCTAATTGATAGATGACCGTCCTAAATAAACAAAATGTCTTCGAACTGTTTCTGGCACGTTTACTTTCATTTGCCACCATAATATTTATATGTGGTTGTTGACGAACAGGTAAATTCAATAATATTGCTTTTTCATTTGACCAGAAAATGATGACAGCGAACGAACAACTGATGGGATTTATGTTTGCGAAAGAATACGGAATGGACGTAAGCCTGATACTGGTGTGGTTCATCGCTACCTTCAGCGTGGCAGCGGGTGCTTTTTGGGCAGGAACCGTTAGTTACCACATGTAAGCCACGAGAACCATATTTTTTTATATTTAATATTTCCTGCAAACAAATCACAGTTCTATGAAAGAGTGCTGAAAAACATGGCACTGAAAGAATAAACACTTCTAGAGCACTTTAACTGCACCTTCCGTCAAGCGTAGAACATCATAGCGTAATCAGGCCCCGTGCAATTCGCCTTCTCAACTGCTAGCCTGACTTCTGTTCTTGGGGCATGCCTCAACCATGCCACTAGGATAATGTGCACGCAACATTAACGGGTTCAAACTATCTTTGAATACCCATCGCAAGTACACTTGCTACGTGCTTTCTACACTGCCATTTATCCTTTTGCAAAACATGCATTCTGAAAAGGTCGGACATGATGAAAATAGGCTATTTTACCTAATAAATGTGGGCCCCACCCTCTTGGGCTGCTAAGCTAATATTTTTCGTTTTCGTATACCAGGATCTTTAACCAGGATTTTTAACGTCATAAACCACCAAAGTGTGCACCAACCAAAGTGTTTTTATGCATATGCATCTACCGTAACGCTGTTCGATTAATTGTTAAAGATGCAAAGTAGAAGGGTTAACTGACCAACATGGCGGCACTCAAACCCGTCCGTAATACAATCTGTAGAGTGAACTCTTGAGCTCTTAGCGTTCGAATCGAAAATTAAATTGAATTTAGTTGCATACAGGGCTTACATCCAGACTGATTGCCAGCACACGTGCGTGCACGTGGCGGCATCTATCCATGATCATAGCAACTATGTAAGTTGAGCAGACCCACTCGACACCACTATCCTCATTACCTAACGCCAATCTTCGCAAGGACTGATACTTTTCGGTACTCCTTCTTCCCACAAACAATAGATGATTGGAATAAACTAACCGAAGCATTTCCTCAACGCCCCTGACCATTTGTGTAAATACTCTTCTTCCATGACTTCCTTGAATGGTATTGTCACCTTGTTGTTCAACTGTTACTTTTTTTAAAGCCATAACTTCTCTGTCTTTTAGCAAAGAAATTGTGTAAAAAACGCTTTGCAACCTTGTTTCATTCTGTTATTTAGTGTGTTTCATGTATGCTCACCCTGCTTGAACTTTTTGTCTGCAGTATTCTATAAATAAATAAACAAGCCACGATGCAAAAACAATCAAATATTTATGAATTTGGTCATTAGCGCTTCAGTGTGAATGTATGGCATCATTTGTGAAAATAAAGAGTGACAATTTCAAGCTAAGCTCGAGCATTAGTCGTAGGTTCTATACGTGCTGCGCTATAACGTTTAGTTCGCTTGTTCTCCGGAAGCTCGAATAAATATTAGTGGCCTTTCCTGAGCATGCTAAAACGTTTTGCAGAACCCCTCTCACTGAATCAGTTGCCTTTATGGGTTGTTAGTAACATGAAATAAGATAACTGTTCCTGCGTATGTACGTGCTCGCACTTTTATTTGGTTGTCGTTTCGTTTCCTGGCTCTTCAGTCACTCATTCGAGGGATTGGATTGGATAAACTTTTATTGATTGGATAAACTTTTATTTCATTCGAGGGACGTCATTGTAAATTTATAATACTTCTCTGTACTAGTACTGTTGTTACATTTTCTTTTGTTTGTCAAAATCACCGGCCTTGCTTAAGGATGCATTGTTTCATCAAGTAAGCCCGGTGGCTCCACGCTGTGGCTATCTATAGTTTTGTTTTCCTGGGCAGTATATGTGAATGAATCCGATTGCAGCTACCGCTATCATGCGCACACTACGAGGAAGCTGGCAGGCATGCCTTCTCGACGAGCAGTAGGCGAAATGCGGAAGCCAGGCCAGCCCTCTGCTGAAGCTGGTGCTGTAGGTGCCGGTGCCAGTGGTGCTGCTGGAGGTGCTGCAGGTGGTGCCGTAGTTGGTGGCGCTGCTGGTGCCGGCGCTGGGGGCGCCGCTCATGCCGGTGTTGGTGGCGCTGCTGGTGCCGGGGCTGCTGCCTGGAGCTGTAGCCGGTGCTGGTGCTGCCGCTGCTGGTGGCGATGTGTCCAAACGAGAAATCGCCGGCACGAAGCGTATGACTGAAAGCAGTGTCGGCGACATCGACGCCGAGCTGACGCCCGTCGGCATTCTCGTCTTCGTGGTTTTCATGTCTTCCTCGCTCGTCATTATATACCTGCTCATCCAGTATCTCGGTCAGTGCACGCTGATCGTTTGTCGCAGACGCAGGATGTCTTGAAATTTGCACACGTATACTCCTTCCGAAACATCTGTCAATGCTAGAATGCCCACATAACAATGACGGATGAGTGCTATTAAAAAAAAAACACATAAATTTATGGCTACGCGATTGTCCCTGATCCGCCGAGCAATGTTACCGTATGGGTTCCTTAAAGTAGCACCAGGCTGTAACCACTTCGGCCATGGTCACTACACAGCGCAACAGGTTTCTCTGCTGCTGTTCGATTTGGAACTTTTAAGAAACAAGGAACCACGAGGCATGCTGTACCGTACATTTAATGTTTCTAACCCTTCGTGCGTGATGCGAAATTTTTCGTCCAAAAGCTTTGCAGCCAGGAAGGGTCAGTGAACATTAAATTATCGGGAGTATGTTATGAAGCAGTGGCATGTCTGGGAGCGCCGTAAAAAATTAATCTATTTGGTAGACCATAAGGAAGGCACAGCTGAAAATTTATGACTCTATGAGAGAATTGCTAGCTTTTGGTACCATTCGGTTTAACGCCGCCGACGCTTCCGACGCCATCGATGCCACCAGATGCCGGAATTCGTTTTGCGCATTATTTGGATGAGAATCGTGCTTTAATGACTTAGGAATGCCATGGGGGCCCTTGTGAAGGTATAGACGTCATAGATGGTTGAACTGTGGCAATATTTAACGACGGGTTTGCAACAATTAATAAATAGAGTGGGCGCGAGAGAAAGAAAATTCGGCAGATTTCGCGTATCGTGGTATAATCAATTATGTGCGAAGCATGCCTCATGAAATTGCTAGGTGACACGTATAAACAGGCATAAAATTATACGAGGTGAATGAGTTTAGCACTTAGTAAGCGTATGACAGATCGATGTTCTTCCTGCACAGACAATTAGGACCTTGCTGTTATGTTCGTGTTCTTTTATATAATAAAGTTTCTTTTTTTCAGTGTATGTCATTATCGGAATGTTTGTGCTGGCATCGTCAGTCGCCCTCATTGGCGTGCTCGACCCTCTGGTCCACAGGCTACCTGTCGGCACTACGAAGTACGAAATTTCTTGTGCTTTCTTGTCGTTTGAAAGAGGTAACATTCCACGTAATTCCGACGGCTGTGCCACGGCCCATCGCATGTAAACTAGCACGCCGCTTCTCGGAGCTCCGGCTGTGGTTGCACATGACTTTACGTTACGCATGACTCAGGGCTCATGCAAGCTAGGCGCTGTCGTATTTATACTGCTGGTGTAACGCGGCATATGGAATCCTTCGAATCTGTTGGAGCTTTTAGCAAAGCTTTTGCATGCAGTGGTAGTTTGCCAATACGTGCCTCGCGTGTAACCCAAGGAGGCTTTCTTAACCTCATTAATGTGACCTCACTGTGCCGTTTAAAGTGTGCAGTTGTCAAAACTATAAAGTGGGTGGTACTCTAGTGCCTCTAGAAAGAGTTAAGGTGGGGAATGTTAGCTGGCAAAAATTAATCCTGAGCCCCTACAACGGCGCGCCTCAAATTCAGAACGTACTTTCGGTCAGCAAAATCATTGTTTCTTGTAAATCATTTTTAGATGCGGAAGCATCTTATACTCGCGCCTTGTAGTGCGCCGTCCGCGCCGTCCGCCCGCTTCTCGAACATTCGACAGCTGACGCGCGCGCATGCGCCGTCGCGCCGTCGCCCACTCTTCCACCATCTGTGCATCCCTTCCTCCTCTACACACCGCGCGTGCTTCACTCCTCCACCATCTGTGCACCCTTCCTCCTCTACACACCGCGTTCGACATCTACAATTCTCCTGATTCTCCAGTGGACGCGCATGTGGCGTCGCGCTTCGAGAACATTCAACAGCTGACAGTGCATGCGCCGTCGAGCTGTATATATACTCAAGGTCGGCGCTCGCTCGCTCAGTTGCCGCTCGTCGGTTGGTTTGTACGGCGCGTCGACGTCCAAGGTCGCGGTGAAATGAATTCCAACGAATCCACAAACACAATGATCGACGTCCCTTCGACCAGCGCCGCCCTTTCGCATACGTGTGTACGTGTTCACTCATTTAACACCCCCTCCTACAACCACGTTAACCAATTTAGCCATCGACCCAAGTAAGTCGCAATTTAACACCCCATTTCACAACCACGTTAACCAATTTAGCCATCGACCCAAGTAAGTCGCACTTTAACACCCCGTTAACCAATTATATGCTCCGCATCCTCCTCAGTGTTCCCCCGAGGGAAGCTGCGGGAAATTTTTTTTTTCAACTTAAGATTAGTTTCCACCCTGTCGCTGAATAATACTCGATCTTGAATTACTTTATGACGTTGATGTGTTTGACTTCGGCCACCTCGGTGGAACAGTGGCTATGATACTCGGCTGCTGAACCGAAGGTCGCAAGTTCATTCCTGACGGCGGTGGTAGTTGCTTCCTGATGAAGCGAAATGGCACAGGCCGGTGTACTGTGCCATGTGAGTGCACGTTAAAGAACACCAGCTGGCTGAAATTCCCGGTGCCTTATACACAACAGTGTGCCATAATCATGTGCTTTGGGTGATAAAAACGCCAGTCATTATTATCATCATTATCTGTGTCACTTTGTGCTGCCGGTTCTTGCAGGATTCCCATGATCCCTTGCTTCTACATCCAACTGGAAGTGCGGCAGGTGTGTGTGATAGTGCTCTCCATCTTGGTTTCTTTCTCGTTCGTCGTGGTCCGGCACCACCCGTTGTCCTGGTTAATGCAGGACGCACTGGGCATCACATTCTGCATCTACATGATCAGGACTCTGCGCATGCCTAACCTTCAGGTGACACGGCGCAGCACATAATGTTTCCGTTTATTTCTCTTTTCCTTTCCCCTGACCTCAGGCGCAGAGCTTCTTAAAATTAACTGGCTTGGACGCTGCGATCGCTCAGCGAACACGGGAATGGTGGGTAGTAGACGGATTTGCCTAGTCTTCGTGCTTGCGGACGGCAAACGTACTTGTGGCTTCATTCATAGCAGTGTTTTGGTTTTCTCGCGAATGAAACAACAAACCGTTTTGAACTTCGTGACCTGTTTTGAATTCGTGAGCCTAAAAGGCTATGAAGTGCAGCTGCAGAATATTTGCTTATTCTAGTTTTGTGACAAAGCAGCTTCAAGCCACGCCAAAACAACTGGAGCTGAAAGTACAAAATTTACACAAATCACGTACTAACCTGAATTCCCACGCTCGCTGAATCACCATGTGTTTCAGCTCCCATAGACACTAGCGCCAAAGTTCCTCGCAGTGTATTATGAGAAGACTCTATGACCTCTGGAAACAGTATCTGTAGAGGAAAACGAGGTGTGTACTCATTCGGGGCATAACGCTGTAAGAATTGCAGAAGGAAACCTTCCTGGGCTTGTTTTCGAATCATGATGGTAGGAACCATGCGAACGTAAAGCACGTAGTCAAAAAAAAAAAAAATTTACGACGACACGAGCGCTCGCGTCATCATCGTCCTTCTTCATTCCGTGCTTTTCGTTTGCTCTGGTCCTACCCTAACTGTAAGAACAAACGAAAAAATGAAGTACGGTAGTTAGCGTCACGGCTTCGGGGATCTACACGCTTACGCACAGCGTGAAGAAAATAATCCACTAGAATATAGCAGAACGAAACACAAGCGCTATGTTTCGTCGTAGCTTGTTGTACGGTTTTGTTAGTTCCTTCACGCTGTGCAGAGCGGTGAAGAAGTTGAGGGAACGTACTTATTCATTATTATGTAGTACGCAAAGTTGTGGATATTGAACATGTATGCCTTATATCAGACAAAATACTAAAGAAGCGCTTTCATAGTTCGCAGTCAAAATCAGCAAGCTCATTCCTGCTTTTATTTTATTTGGCTTCTTATCTTCACTTTTCAAAAATGAAATATGCGCATGTGCATGGTAATTCTGTGTGTGATATAATCCAATGCCGAATATTTCGGACCCGCTACGGTGGCCTAGTGGGAACGGTACTCGATTGCTGGCCTGCAGGTCGCAGTATTTTATCACGGCCGTCTCGACCGCAGTTTCAGGGTAGGCGAAAATGCTGGAAGCACATGTACCTACATTTTGGAGCACGTTGAAGAGCCCTAGGGGGTGACTTTATTCGGAGCCTATTAACGAAAACCACTTTGTTCGAATCAACAACTTCAGTACAGGCGCAATGTAGGACGATGTTCAACAGCAAACATTCTTAGGACGAAAGAGCCATGAGAAGGTAATATCGAGACAAATTGTGACATGAGTAACGTGTTATGACGCTTGGAGAGTGACAGGAGTGATGAGAAATACAAATGATTCTATCGCAACATCTTCTGACGCAATTACCGGTTATCTTTATTGCACTGCAGATTATCGCCATCTTGTTGGTCTTGCTCTTCTTTTATGACATATTCTTCGTCTTTGTCACGCCATTATTTCTGCCGGTAAGCAAGCATCATATATTTGGTATTGTCAATTAATATTTCTAGACTATCTCAGAGCATGAATAAGCCTGTAATTGTCGCATATCTCTGACCAGATGTATTTTCTTTTAACAATATATATATATATATATATATATATATATATATATATATATATATATATATATATATATATATATATATATATATATATTTATATATATTTAATAGTGCTTCCCATGCGTTGACAAACGACGGACGAACACACGAAAATGTGTAATAAACTTTTTCGCACATTCATCCGTCGTTTGTTACCGCTTATATAAAACTATATATAGCTATTACCTAAACACATCACATTCCTCAGTTCTTAAAGTAAATGTCAACTCACTATTTCCCTATTTTCGGCCATTGACTGAGGAATACAGTGACGATAGTTTCTTTTTTTTATTTTTTTTTGTTGCTGTGCCCTCTTACGTTACTATACCGCCGTCATCCATCATCAAAAGATTTCTTTCCCGTTTTATAACTATGGTTTAGAATGCGAAGGCAGCAGGAATGTCAATTAATGTGATTTGTTTTTTACGTTCAGTTCATCGAGGAAGTTTAGCACAACAATTATTGATTTGTTCAAACAAAATACAATACTGATTGGCATTTCTTATTCTAATCGTTTCTTACATTTTGCGCATCACGTGGTTTTTGTGTTACCAATATTTCGTGCTGTATTCTCTCTGATAGGTTTCGGCACTGCAGTTTCCTTTACATGAAGCTTTACATTGTGTTCTTCCTCTCGTAATACACTCATCTTCGGCATGCACTTGCATTTGAGGGTACTTAGAATAAATCATTGAATTGGCAACTGTATTTCTTCCTCAAGTTTCCTAACTGATCGATTCTACACACATACCAGAGGCTTTCGAATGCCTGAATTTTGGATGCTCTTAGATATTTATCTTCACGACACGAGTCACTTGATGTGTTTTGTTCACATGATTATGGTGTCGTGAAGCACCGTGATTTATAGTGTGTAACACGCTGTCTCGAATTACATAGGGCGAGGGATCACAAGAAAAACATCCCAATCCATACCATACTCGCATGCTTGCATTGTTGATTGTGCAAAATTCTAATTTAGCTAATTTATTCATTTTGGCTTGTACGGTATTTGTTTTGCGCACGACTGTTTTATTCAGTGTTTTTTACCACAATACCAGGTCGTATGCCCGACATAGTTTCGGCAATATGTCTGCTTTCATACAGTTGCAGTTTTTCCTCCACAGAAATCGAGCCCTCACAATGCCACCAACAGCTTCGCCAAGTCATCGGGAGTAAGTAGTCATCTTGAAAACGCGCTTTCTTTGATAGATCCAAGTGTTTAGTAGATTCCTGGTTAGAATTCTGAAACCGAACTCTTCGCTCAAGCACAATTGGCACTCCATCTCGCGCATTTCACGCGACAGCGCTATTGTTATAGTGACGCCTACACTTCCCTTCTTCATACTGAACAGTGGATGTCAAGGCACTATTCCGACAATTTCAGCGCGCAAGAAACATCGGGGGACAAAACTGCCGTGTTCAGCGCAGGACTCAATGGTGGAATTACCTCGCTCACAATCACGAGAATATCTCTTGAATGTTTTCAGCGTGATAGGGTTCGTAGAGGTCTGACCCAACATAATGTGAACTGACAATAATTCTAAGACGACTTCAGACCCTTTTCAAAATGGTAAACGTACCTATTCTGCTACGCAATATGAACAGCTAATGGCGGCTAGTAACTCAAGGCAAACAGCCTGTTCGCGCTGACGTGGAAAATATAGAGTCGGCTCTCTTGATATAAACATGCACAGCCATCGGCGAGTACGAGACCATCACTCAGGTAACCCTAAGTAATGGTCTCGCACTAGCAGACACGATGCCATAAGTTAGCATACGAGGGATCATCTGCTAGCTGCCATCTTGTAAAGAGGTCACGTGCTACGTGATGCCTGCAAACAAGCAAAAAAACAGTGTTCCACGCTCAGTGTCCTGGCTTCATTCGGCAATAACTCACAAATATGAATGCACGTGCACGCTCCATTAAATGCATAAGGAGAATGACTACCCCAGTAGCTCTGGTGCTGGAGCACCGGATGCGTTATTTGTAGGTCGCAGGCTCTATCCCTGCAATCGGCAGATTGTATTTTGGTCCCGGTTCTTTCTTCACACGTATACCCTAATCACTACAATTGTAATCCTCTATAGTTTCCTTTGTCATTATTGCCTGCTCTAATCATTACTGTAACTAAGAAAAGCAAGCCTTTAAAATTGCACTTGTCTCTTTCGTATACGTAAGCATTGTTTCGAGCTGTGCGATGACTCACTGTATTGCGCCAACTGAAAGTGTGTTCAGTGCCTGCAACCGTCCAGACAAAAAAGAGGCTTGAGTTGCATATTGAAAACATGTCAAGTGAACCAACAATTAGACCAGGAAAAGCATAGACGGCATAAATTGAAGTCTTTAAACGTAGTTCACCTTCTTATTGTCACGTAAACTAATATTACTCGATGTAAACAAAACATCAACTTCCCCGTCGGTGAGATTTCAAGCGACGAACACAATAAGTCAAGTGCGGTACAATTAAGGAGGGACATGATTGTTAATTTCTTAAATACCGATAAAATTTTAATAAAAATAGGTGAATTAGTGTATATCTTGTGCACCCATGTCTCATGACCAAATATATTTCTCACAATGCTTAGAGTGCAAAATACAAAATATTACATCTGCCATTCAGTCAAAAGATTTTTTAGCTAAGGAAGTTTAAAAGGTAAATAGGCATATCAGAATAATATGGAATCATAACTGTGTGCGATGCAACAAAAATAAATGTTGTAAATCTATTAGAAGAGAAGATCTGACATGTTGAACATTTGCGAGTGAAATCCCTCTTTGATACGGGCTCACTCTCAAATGGACAACGTGCGATAACTTTCGTTTAAATAGAATTAGGGCATCCATTTTTTTGCAGCACTGCCTATATTTCTAATTTTAAACTGTTTATATAAGCGCATTTACCTTGTGGCTCTCCTAGTTTAGAAAAATAGAAATCTTGCTTATCAAAAGGCAAATAAAAATACTTTATTTTAAAACGTTGTTACTGTACTCAATATATACTGTGAGATTTCAAACAGGCACACTGGTGCACCTAAGCACACGGAGTTTCAAAAATATAACCAAGAAATAAAAGCTATTTTTTTTTAGTAATGCGTCCCATAAAAAACGAGAAATTCCCATCTTCTATGCTTTTGCTGGCCTAACTGTCAGTTCGACTCATCTGGACGTCTCTAACATGTCTAAATAGGCCTCAATTCTGCTTGCTTGGATTGTATTTCAAGAGTGGTATACCTCCCGCTGTGCGCAGAAAGGCGATAGTATCATGGTAGAAGTAGCCCGAGGCGGTGGCACCGACGAGCTCATACCGATGGTGTTTCGAGTTCCTCGGCTCGGCGACCACGACCTGGCCGCTTGCTTCGGAGAGTGGACGCTCCTTGGACTCGGTGACATCCTCATTCCTGGTGGGTGGGAAACTGGTATATGCGCATTACGTCACGGAACGTCACTAACGACTTGTAACGTTAGCGACCTATAGTTACACTTCTTCCCTTTATTCATACGAGAATCTTGTTCTGGCAGACTTGATGTTCTCAGGTAGTATCTGAGAAATTATTGCTCGTAATAACATCAAGTGCTATGTGACACCAACAGACAAGAAGAAGAGTGTGCCACATTCACCCTAACGGCTACTGGCGGCGCTGACTGACATTCCCACGTTTAAAGCCCATGTATACCTCGGAGTGGCCGGGGGGTAGACGCAATGGTAGCTGCGTTGTCGAGCATCGGGCGCGTTCTTGGAAAGGTCACAGGTCAAGTCACCGCCAGCGGCATGTTATATATTTTCCTCTACCCTTATCTTTCTCATTGACATTATCATTACTTCAAGCGGCGCCCCCTATACATTCTTTTACATCATTGTCTGTCTCAGTACATGCGTACAAGAACAACACAGAAAAAACTAGCGCTTGAACTCACTCTTCTTTCCTTCATTACCGACTTGTAGAACATTTTAGATGATCGCATGCACCCTGGCTGCACTGTATGACATACCTTCACTTCTCCTGAAAAAAATGTGGGCTACGTTCAATCATTGTGGAAACGTTTGTGTTCAAAAGTCTGCAGCCGCAATCTTTACGTTGGTTATTTTAGGCGACGGAACAACAATAATTCACGATGTATTTCAGCCAGTCCGAGTTACACACCTGTTGGTTCTTGGAGTCAATCAATCGTGAATGCCATATATAAATCAAGTACGTGAGCGCTAGCCCATTCTGAAGCCACATCTTGAAATTCTGTGGTATTGTCATGCGGTACATAATTTCACCTTTTAAATGATGCGTATTTCGTACCTCGTCTATGCTTGTGGGGGGACAAATATAGTTAACCCTTAGGCAACTTTCAGGACTTGTACAACTAACCAATTCTCTGCATCGACCATTCTGAAGCAGACATCTTGAATTTCCTCCTTGATGCTCGCAGGTTTCTTGGTTGCATATGTACACGGTTTCGACCTCATCGCGTCTCAACGCCGCTTCTATTATACAGTGACAGTGATCGGTAAGTGCGTTCATCCTCACTCATGGACAAACTGTTGAGCATTTTTCGCCCCATTAGGTTTGTCAGCGCAGTATTAACAATTCACAACAGTTTTTGATGAATAGTGACGTATATCCATGCAACTTTCGACGTTTTACTGCAGTAGCCTATATAGTCTTACGTATGCCTCGAACAGCCCCCATTTTGTTATGACATGGTCCTAAAAAAGAGTATCCCTATGTTAAAAATTGAAAATAGTCGCAGCCAATGAAATTCCTTGAATGTGAATTCAGTTTTTTGAGTCGTGCATTTAGGTCATATAAAACATGATTTCTCAAAACGGGGTTTGCAGGCCTGTCCCCGGGGCTGCGCGAGACACTGATCAATTTTACCTGGTTCCACAATTAACGAATAGCTTAGATAGCATGCCCATGGCGTGATCCATCTAAGAAACCTCTGATACTCACACCCGAACGCTGATGAAGCGTCTCCTAGTGCTTAGCGAAAATTCGTGAGTTGCGCGTTAAATCCGCCATGCAGTGTGTAGCCAGCTAGACGTCAAAAACAAGCCGCGTGGTTATGCTGTTGAACTGAAATCTCGGACGCCTTATATTACTCCCGTGTTCACATCTGCTGCTTGTCGATAGATCACAAATAAAAAAGTGGGCATGCTGTAGTCATTCACATAAAAAAATCTTCATGAGCAGAACTTTTGGACACAAGCTTATTTAAAGAATAAGCACAAGAATTGGCTGAACTTCCCAGCCGAATCACGGCTGACACGGAGTGTTACAGAGCGTCGCACCGGATTGTTAGTGCAGTGGAAGTGAGTTCAGTGGCACGTTTGTCAACAAACTTTTCAAATCCTTTCTTTTTTATTTGAAGTGTGAACCAAATGAAAAATGGTTGCGTAAAATCTGGGGAGGGGATGAGGAAGGGGGTCAGCTTCCTTGGTATTTATCGGAGCTTAGCCAACTTTCCTGTCATCAACATGCTTTAGAACCACTGTCATGGACATATCATTTGTGAAATCCTAATGTTGCGCACAACCACCACGGTGTATCTCGGTGCTTCATTTCACAAGTGACCTTGAAGTTCGAGGTCAGAGCACCTAGACAAGGGACTATTAACCCACAAACTATATTCAAAGCAGGCTCGGTTCCAGACTTCAATTCTTTCAATTCATATTTTATTTAAAATAAAACTAGACAATACTATTATCTTGCTCTCGCAGAAAAAAACTTTTCTTCCCGTGGTTCCATGTTCAAGAGCCTGGCATTGTACGACGTGTTCAGCAGTGTAAGGTTTCCGTGCACGTTCGGCTGAATACCTCTGTTTGAGTTTCTAAGAAAGCGCTTCGGTGCACTGACACAGATGCAAATGGCACGCTCACTCACAATATCAATTTAATTAGTTTTTTTGTAGCGAGAGATACATCGAACCTATTCTTGCCGTTTGGCTGTGACCTGTGGCCCCACCATGAGCCGAGCCGTTGACCAGTAACCACCGCAGCAGGCAGTGGCGCTCACCGCACTATCTGGTATGACCTCAGAGGAGAAGCCGGTGAAGCCGCGTTACAAGAGAGGAGGAGCCAGCGTTGTGTTAACTCCGTGGTATTCGTGAGCAGATATGGAAAGGAAGTGGCAGGGACTGAAAACCAGGCTTCATCGTCAGAACGTAGCCAAGAGGAGGCAGCGAGCCAAGGAGACGGGGAAACACTCAGACATACGAAGCTAATAATAAAAATTGTTGCGGTTTGTCGTCCCAAATACGCCATGTGACTATGAGAGACGCCTTAGTGGAAGGCTCTAGAAATTTCGACTACCTGGGCTTTTTTTCCGTGTACCCAAATCTGAGCACACGGGCCTCAAGCATTTTCGCCTTCATCGAAAGTGTGGCCGCAGTGGTCTGGATTCAATCCCACGACCTGCGGGTCAGCATCCGAGTGCTTCTACCACTAGACCATGCACCGTGCAGGGTACATGCGAAGCCAAAGGATAAAGATGTAACCATGTAGAGAACCAAGCTAAGCAATAAGATTAACCGTGCCTCACGCTATGCACACAAAGGTATAACTGAGATAAGACACAGCCAATTCTTTTTTTCCTTCATATGTTTGTTTGTTTGTCTTTTTTGTTGTTGCAGGATACGGCGTGGGCCTTGTAGTGACCTTCTTGGCGCTGTTCCTCATGAAAACCGCGCAGCCCGCGCTGCTCTACCTGGTGCCTGCAACGCTGATCCCCGTGGTGGCGATCGCCCGGTGTCGGGGAGAGTTGAACGACATTTGGTACGGATTCAAGGCAAGTCGTGGGCACCGACTTTGTATACTCTTTACGCTTTGTATGTTTTGTACTACGCTGGCCTACAAAGTTTATAATGATAAGCCAGTGTAGACTCTCTTTGCAAGGGATGTCCTGTCTATACTGAACGCGTACAGACTTCTGTCCCTCATTAGCCCATTAGAAGCGAATGTCGTGCTGCAGTGGCGAATACCGGTCCCTAGCTGCGTGCTTGGAGCCTCAGCAGGTGCCTTCCCTGCGTACATCGCGATAAGCGCTAGCGTCAGCACCACTTCCAGTGTAGGCGGGAGCGCCTACTGCTTCGCATCAGCACATGGTTCCCTTTAGTGGGAGATGGTGTAAGTTATTTCTTTCTTCGTGTAGCCACTCGCTTATTCGAAAGATTCTTCTTGGTTACAGCCCGTGACGCCTCCCCCATCGGAGGAAGCCGAGCCGCCTGCAGTCGCCCAAGGGAAGGAGCAGCGGACGGACTCACGGCGCAAGTCCCTCGACAAGTCCGAGGAGACCACTTCGACCGAACCATCCGGCTCCGCTGTCGGAGACCCTCCGGCCACTCGTTCGCCTGCGCAGCCGCAACGTGTCGTGAGGCCCACGATCCCTTCGCCCGCCGGAGCTGCCTCTTCAGTACAGCCGCCCGCTCTGCTGAGCACCATGTTTACCTTGGGAATGCGCTAGGCGTAGAAAGTTGTTCTGAAAAAAAAAAGGCCTGCTTATCACCTCTTTTTGAAGATTCCGACTTTTATTTAGCAGTTCATCACGCATGTTGACTTGTATGGCATTCACTATGTGGCAACGAGCTAGAGATCCACGTAATTCAGCTGTGAATTACGTACGGTGATTTTGACACTCTTGCGGTAAATCGATAGCACATGCCTGTTCAGAATGGAATTTTTTTTATGTTTACTATGATGTATTCAATTCATGACGTATCATAGGGTACATCAAGAGAGCGACCCAATGGGAGCCTTAGTGCGTTCAAATTCAATATGGTAGCAATTGTTTCCTAATAAGAAAATATTCATAAGTAAATTCTCTGGCCAGTTTCTTGTTTGCATTTGTAACTAGAAATAAAATGTTTACTATCATGCGAGATAGTTTAGGATCTTTTCTGGATATTTTAGCTATTTTGTGTGAAGACAAAAAAATGAAAAGACAAGCTATCGCACCTCGAACGTCTCCCTCAATCTCTGAATGACAGTTAACGAGCATAGGAGTTTTTTTTTCTGCACTAAAGAAGACTTTGCACTTTGCCCCTCTCTTCTACAATTGTGCGATTATACAAACCTGTATAGTGTAAGATGTATTCATGCGTGACATTACCTAAGCGGAAGATATAAAAAGACGTACAAAGTAATATATGTGTTTCAATTATAGAGTGCAAGTGTTTGGCGTTTATTGGTATATCGACACATATCTGAAAAGACGGACATTCTTCTTGTTTTGGTTCACCGAGCATAAAAAACTGTTCACAATTGTCTCGTCATAAACTTTAGTCCTTGACGCTCGTCTACCCGGACGTTTTGTCTTGTGCTCGTTCTGAGTATTGTTAATGTAAATAAAAACTTGGACGTTGCTTGAGCTTCGCCTTCAAGAGTAAAACGCAATAGTGTAATTGGCCTTCTTTCTAATTTATAATTCACTAGGCAGGCTGCGTTTCTCGGTGGCAGTCTCCACCGCGCTGTCAAGCGAAGGTCTGCGCAGATTTATCATTGGCTCTCGTAAAATGCATGCGCACTACAAAAACATTTGCGAAGTGAGGACTGTACGCAAAAATTTTTTTTTCGAATGGTCTTAGTACCCACTTCTGCCCAGCTGCCTACTTTGTTGGCGCTGTTGCCGCTAATGATGATAAATCGGAGCTGAGCCCTTTGAAATAAGTAGGCACTTCTTGAGCGCCTGCTGAAAACAATACAGGCTGGGTATACCTGCAGGTGGTACTGCTAGTATTTCAATGACTGCCCTTTCTCCGACGACGCTACTTCATGTATTATGCTATTTACAAAATATATTTATGCTTAGTACAAAATGTGACCAAGATTGCAGACTACTATCAACCAGTTTGTCTTCAATCGGGGGTAATGTCACAGCAGCCACGCTGAAACGTGCTCCATACACAAACCGTTGTTCTGTGGCAATGCGACACAGGAAATTGTTTCAATTTACATGTACATCGCCAAAGTTGTCATTCATACTGCTCTTAAGAAACAGCAGCCCATTTTTCTGGAGCATTTGCGATATATTTTGCGATATAACCTTATGAGGGACCATTATCACCACGATGTTTCTGGTTAGCGGGACAGCTTAATGATGATGATGACCTCATGTGAATGGCGCTCAACCACTAAGGGGGATGGGCCAAGAACCACGAGGCAGGATATTTAAAGTAATGAGCAAAAAAGCGATCTAAAAATTAGTTTCAGACAAAAATGCAAAAAAAAAATGCTTGTCGAGCGATTGGTGACAGAAATAACTACGAATTTTAAACTAAAAATCTGAAAAATTAAGGGTAGACTTACAGGGTAACATTTTTGTTGCCTTGAGGTAGTCAAACACAGTAGAGCATGCATTCCTGTGGCAGCAGCATAATGAAGTGCCGCCAAGTGATAAAAGTACGGTAACAATTACTACAATTCCCAAATTCTGCATGGAGGCACTTAAATATCTTTTTTCTGATAAAGATAATGAGGACGGAATAGAAAAATATGTTCAGTTGTTTCAATTTCGTTGCAAACAATGCGCGACGGGGGCACCTCTAGTCCAACTTGGTTTAAGTAATAATTTAGTTGTAGAACTGCACAGTGCCATCTGGTATAAGTAACTTCTAACTGTCGGAATACACACCACTAAGGTTCGCACAACGTGCAGGTTCATGTCACGGCATGAGTCATATTTATAGTAATCAGTACACACTAATTTACTTTATCAACTGCCTTGCTGAATTCATGTTCTACATGCACACTAGGCTTCCCACTTTGGACAGAAAAAAAAAGCTCTACCGTGCTTAACTTCGCACAACTTTGCCTTTATCCTGATGGAGTGGTACACATCACTCACATAGACTAGCACACACAGCCCAGCTTAGTGCTATAAATGACCCCACCCCCTTCTTACGCGTTTATTCTCTCCTAACTTCTCGTTTGACGATGACAATGCTCGTTTTGACAACGTTGGCTTCAAAGTCTCCGCAATACCGGCGTTTTGCTTGTTTCGAGTAGTAGCAACACTACTTTGACGTTTCCTTTCAAATTATCAGTTCCGTGTTCCTGTTTCGCGAACTAATCACGATTAACTTTATGCATCCACCACATAAGCAGTATTTGGACATTAAAAAACCGTGATAAATATTGGCATAGTCGTGAGACTCCGTGGAGAGCACTCCTGTAGCGTAGTCGCACATTCCATCTGCAGCTCATTTATTATTTTTTTCATAATGCCTTAAAGAGCCCATAAAGTATTGAGTAAAGGGGGGGATACAAAATAAATGGACAAAACCACGTCAGCAAAGACAAGAAAACAAGTCATGAGAAATCATGGTTCAATTGATTAAGTTAGAAAAAAGATTATTACCGGCAAAAAGACGCAGACAAACAAAAGAAACAACGTAAGTATATACCGAGAAAAAACAGTTAACTTCATCTGCGTGAAAACTCTGTACTTGGTCTTTCAAACCAATAAATTATTGGCTAGTGCGCCTAGGAATAAGATGATGCAAAAAATATGGCCAGATTTCACCTTCCCTTCGGTCAATCCCCTCCAAAGGGTGTGTCATGTGCGGAGGCCTCGAAAAAAAAAAAGCTCTGAATGATTTATCATCAACTTCTTCCCCATATATTAACCTCCGGTTTCATGGGTGATCCTCCGTAGTAAGTAGGTGCCAAAAGTCAAGGCACAAGCAAGCAACCAATAGAATCAGTGGGTAGGCGCTAGGAATGTGTGAGAATTGTCATGCTGGATCATCATGAATCATCAGTAAAACGAGGCACTTGATGTGAGCCGGTTAGAAGTGCCACAAAAGGTATTTAGGTTTTCAGTTCTCCACGGACCATGGCACAAGCACGTAATAGCCACTTTCTTCCGCCTATATTAACCGACGGTTTCCTGGCCAGTCGCCTGTAGTCGATAGGTGCCAAAAGTTAATGCACAAGTAAAGAAGCAACCAGTTTTATCAGTGGGTGGGTGCCAGAAATGTTAAAGGAACATCATCATCATCATCATCATCATCATCATCAGTGGAACGAGGCACTGGAAGTCAGCTGGCTGGAAGTGCAACGAATGGTGTTTCGGTTCTCAGATCGCCACTGGCCATGGCACAAGCCCGCAGTCAAACACGATGGCAGCGCCCTAGCTGAGACATACAGCGTCGCCAAGAACTGTCACCTTCCGAAATCGAGGACGTCGTGCCTAGTGAGTCACACTTGCAGCCAAGCCTCCAAAAAACAGTAGCACGCATAGTTTTTTGGACGCAGGCGGAGCTTCACCCGACCGCGACGTAGTACTTCCTGAGGCCGTGAGCGCAGCGACACGACGCACAGGGTTCGCCTGTCACAAAAATGACGTTGATAGTACCTCCAAGAAAAGCCAGCGTCAGCGCTGTGAGCTTAGTCGCAGCCATCGTCTCGGTTTTCATCTCTTCGACGGTAAGTGCTAGGAGATGGACCTGATTCGCTGCTCATTTGCTTGCGCTTCTTGCTTAAACTACACCGTATTGTTCGTGCTTCTAAATTTTTTTACGCTTCTGCAGTGCGCCCACGACTGCTGACGGGATCAGTGAGAGAAAATAATTAATTACACAGGGTTGTCAGAAACACCACCAGGCAAGAAGCGTCAGCGTAATAAACGTTGCATTTGGCACCCTTTTAAACGAGTGGCAACGGCAAAACCAAACAGTAAACAAGTGTAGGTGTAATAACGTATGCTATTAATGCATGCTACGTTTATAACTGCGTCTTTTGAGTTTTAACCGCAGCCTACATTGCCACGAACCTTTGTAACTCCGCAGGTGCAGAACGTATTCTCAAAGCACTAGTGGCGGTGAATTGATGAAGCAATGAACTCATTTTAGTGAATCTATTCTCTGGCTACTTAAAAAAGTGTTGCGGGAACTTTTTTTAGGTCGATGATAAGTAGGAATGAATTATTCTTCGAAACAGTATCGCTGCGCTATACTCCCACTGCCACCCGAAATGCAAAGTGTTCTCCATCCAGGAACCTTAAAGGCTTCGCTGCCTCCTTTTTCGTGATGATCTGACTTTTAACGAAACGAGAAGCACTCGCGGCTGCCCATACGAGATTACCACCCTTCCCCCCCCCCTCAAAAGAAAGGAATGGGTTGATAAAAATTTCTAATAATAGTGGAGTAGGCAGCTTATGTATGCGCATCTGCAAAAGCAAGCTGTACATATTCAGTTCACAGTATTTTTTTATTATTTAGAATAAAGTTCTCAGTCGTAACCAACATCAAAACAACGAATAAAAAGGGACATTACGCTCAGAAGAACAAGCCAATTCACAATCGTTGTTCAGTCAATGTTTTTTCTTAAATTTCTCTGCGCAACACAGGTGCTAATGATTAAAAGAACGTGGCTGATCCCCAATTCTAAGAATCGGTATAACACGAAAGCAAAACGTGTCTTCAAAGAGGTAATTGAGCGTTTATTGTGCATTCTTTAAGCAACAGCAACAAATGGGCACTTAAAGCAGAAAGCACGCACGGAATTAACGTGCATAGGATGATTCATTGATTTATTTATATGTGGAGTTGAACGTACCAAAACCACCATATGATTGTAAGAGACGACGTAGTGGAGGACTCTGAGAACTTGAACCACCTGGGTTTTTTTTAACGTGCACCAAAATCTGAGCAAACGGGCCTGAAATATTTTTGTCTCCTTCGAAAATGCACCCGCCACAGCCGGAATTTAATCCCGCGACCTTTGAGTCAGTAGCAGAGTACCTTAGCTACTAGAACACCAGGCCGGGGCCATACATAGGACGAGGGCGTAATAAGAACAGTCACAGCTCGACACCTAAAGCACGCTGCTAAAAAAGAAAGACGCATGAAACGAGCGCACACGTGTACACAGGACAAGCTCAACAACTGTCAATATTCTTGCTTCATCGTGTGTCAGCAGCACTCTCCTTTTGTAAACGCTGCCGCGGCAGCGAGTTATATGACCTTCGTCTTCTCCCTAATTACGAGTCTGATAAGTCAGCGCGCAGGAGGGATCACGCTCCGTGGAGGCGGCGCTCCGTTGAGGCGACGGCCTTTAGAACGCGCCCAACGGGAGCCTGTCGCACCAACTCGCTACTGATAATGAAAACAGGCTAAAGTTTCAGGGCTGTAGGGACCACAAAACGATGTATGCTGTATACGAAAGGCTTGCCGTTAGCGTGCTCGGCGGCGTACGCCCTATATGGCATAGCGGTTGGCGCTGCGAATTGAGATACTGCCAGTTCGACGCCGCACGGCGGCATCTTTCCTTTCCGTTTTGAATGCGAAGCATTTCTTAGTGAACTTCGCCGAATTTTGGGCGTATCTATCTATCTATCTATCTATCTATCTATCTATCTATCTATCTATCTATCTATCTATCTATCTATCTATCTATCTATCTATCTATCTATCTATCTATCTATCTATCTCTATCTATCTATCTATCTATCCGCCTACGACTTTTAGCTCTCCTGGCCGTTTCGATAATGGTATTGATAACGAACTTGGTATGCCATAACATGACTGTATGAAGAATATATTTGACTAGTAATAACGTGATAATCATGAAGTATGCCATGAATTTCATGATTTACATTTCATGGTCCTGCAGCTCTTGCGGTGGTTTCGTTCACAAGGAATGTTGCAAAACTAGTATGGCATGGCATGATTGCATGGCTAACACAAGGGACAGACACTAACATGAAAATGATGACATGCCTGCCATGTAAGAACGTTACTACATTCCATGTTCATGATGCGCTCGCCGCCATTTCGCTAGTGTCACATATACCAAATTTGGTATTACGGTACGTGAATGGATGATGAAGGTATGTGACTGGTGCAAACATGATAATCATGAAATGCGTTTCATGTGAAAACTTCACTACATGCCACAGTCAAGGCGCCAATACATTTTGACATGACGCGGTGCGCGTGTTCGCCGGCGTTCATTTCGTCGAGTCACGCCGGCATTGCGTTGCTTTGACGCATGCGCGTTGCAGCGCTTCTGGCGTCCCTCCCTCACGAAAAGAGGGAGACTAACCCCCGTATTCTAGAACGCCCCTTCACTCAACGCTCCACCTTCACTTGAAAAAGTCGATTGGAGCGCCATTGGAGCGCCATCTCTAGGCAGGGCAAGTCACTGCATATCAGAGATAATTAGCCGCTATTCTTGAGAAGCGCAGCGTCATTTTTAGCCGAGCAGCGGCGCAGTGCTCAACGCTGTCAAGTGAAGGGTGAAAGTCGAGTCGAGGAGCGTTTGTGAATACGGGGGTAAGTGTTATCTGGGTAACACATAGGCGCGAAATTCAGCATCTCGCATTTCGCGCCGGTTGCCGTCGGACAGCGCCGACACACGCTGGTCGCACCTGGCGTCAAATTATAAGTGCTCACGTTTCGATAACGTAGCGTCGCTCTGCCCAGCATGTGCGTGCGTCAACGCTGCATTGGAGTATAGGCACCCGGCAATGCAGTTTACGAGATCTGACGGTAGCGCCAGAACACACAGCCTAGCGAGTAGGCGCAGCAAAACCGAGTCTTCCAATGCGTAGCCTAGCGTGTAGACGCAGCAAAGCCAGACTTACACGTGCATAGAATTTTCTTTTTTAGTTGTGAGCAGAGGGGTCACGGCTGCTTATGTAAGTGCTCAGAAAAGCGTCCTTTGAAAACGTGCCAAAAAGGGAATCGAAACTTCAGCGTGTCACTGTGTTCAGCGAGCGTTTCATTTTCTTACTATCCCTGGCGGTCGGTAGCAACAATGCTGAGGCGACCCAAAAAGCTTCGTCGCGCCCTCTGATCCACTGTTGGGTGCCTATATTGGGCCCTTTGAGATGCGCTCACGGCCGTTTCGACAGCTCCTCATATACCGAGTTTGGTGTTACGTGACGTCAGTATATGACGAAATATATCACTGGTGCAAACATGATAATCCTGACAGCGTGTCTCGCAAGAACATGACAACCTACCACGCTCATAGCGTGCGCGCGGCCGTTTCACTAGTTCCACATATACTAAATTTCTTATCACATGATGTGGAGAGATGACGAAGGTAAACGACACATTCAAACAAGATAACAATGACGCGGAAGTCATGTACGGCACAATTTACTGTCACTTCGAAACGTTGTGCTGATTTTAAAGTGACATATCCACATTTCTCACTCGTTCACCGCATGTCACCGATTCCCAATCTACGTAGGATCTGCCAATTTTTTTTCTCTTTGCAATCTGTTAGTATACATTTTAGAACCTAATATTCGTGACGGAAAATGTAATAGGAGCAGTGGTGGACCCCGCCATAAAACCCTTCCGTGTTGAAAATGCACCTTGTATACTGAACATATAAGGTTCCCTTTGCGATGTTTAGGAAAATAATGCAGTCCAGCTTTTTGATGAAAAGATCAGCTAAGAGATGGCACGTGTCCGCTCTACTTTCTATATGCAGTTTCTTAGTGAACTTCGCCGAATTTTGGGCGTTCTACTCTATTCATCTATCTATCTATCTATCTATCTATCTATCTATCTATCTATCTATCTATCTATCTATCTATCTATCTATCCTATCTATCTATCTATCTATCTATCTATCCGCCTATACTTTCAGCTCACCTGTCTGTTTCAATAAAGGTTTCGATACCAAAATTGGTATGACGTAACATGACTGTATGACGAGCATAAGTGAGTAGTCATAACACAAACATCATGACATGTATGTTATGAATGTCGTGATTTACAAGTCTTGTTCTTACTGCTCTCTGGTGGTTTTGTTCACATCACATGTTGGAAAACTGGTATGGTATAACATGACTCCTTGACGGTCGTTTCGCTAGCTTCGCACACACCAAATTTGTTATCACGGGACGTGAATGGATGACGAAGTTATACGACTGGTGCAAGCATGATGATCGCGAGATCGTGTCATGCAACAATATGACTACATGCCACGCTGAAGATGCGCCTGTGGCCGGTTTCCTAGCATCACATATACCAAATTTGGTATTATTTACCACGCACGGATAACGAAGGCAAATGGCACGTCCAAACATGAAAATCATGACATTCGTGTTATGTAAGACTTCATGTTACGATCATAGTGCACTCGCGGTAGTTTTGGTAGCTTCACATATATCAACTTTGGTATTGCGTGACGTCAATGAATGACGAAGGTATATGACTGGTGCAAACATGATAATCATGACATGCGAATGATGTAAGAGCATGACAACATACCACGCTCATGGTGTGCTCGCGCCTGTTTCGCCAGCTTAACATGAACCAAATTTGGTATTACATGACGTGAATGGACGACAAAAGTAAATGACACGTCTAAACATGATAATCATGGCTTGAGTGTCATGTAAAACATGACTACATACCTCACTTATAGCGCGCTCACGGCTGTTTCGCTAGCTTCACATATACCAAATTTGGTATCGCGTGACGTGAATAAAGAACGAAAGTAACTTACACGTGCAAATATGGTAATCACTATATGCGTGGCATGTAAAACATGATTACTCGCTACACTCATAGCATGCTCGTGGGCGTTTCGCTAGCTCCAACTGTACCAAGTTTGGTATCACGTGGCGTGAATAGACGACGAAGTTAAATGACACGTCCAGACATGATAATCATGACGTGGAAGTCATGCAGGCCATAATTTACACACCCTTCGTAACGTTGTGCCGAGTTTAAATTGACATATCAACCTTTTTATTCGTGCTTCGCATATCATAGGTTTCTACTGTACGTGGAATCTGCCGATTTTTAACCATGATGAGTCAAACTATTCTTGTATTATATTTCACGCCTCTTGAAGACTGTTCAGAATGGTTCAACTTTGTCTTTTTTTTTCGACAGTCCTTTCAACGCCCTATACGTCCGCCCACTGCATAAAAAATAATTTTGCAGTCACGATTTTCCAACACGCATTTCACTTTAACAAAACAAGTGCTCTGGCTTGTTATTGAAACACTCTGGCTGAAGAAAGAGGGAGAAGCACTTGAAGAGGATGGGCGTTGCGCCTGTACAACGCCCGTCTTGTTGATTTGCGTCTCTGTCTTCTGCTCCTATAATGGAGCGCAACAATTGTTTGAGTGAGCTTCACTGTGTTGCATCGAAACAATGGACGGATAAAAAGAAAAGTTGCAACGTTCTATTTCTATACCTTACGAGGCCCCTAGAATGAGTTTATCTAAGAAGCAGAAGCAATTAACATAAGTAATGGCATCTTTATGGTTGGTCTGCGGTAAAAAAAAGAAAAAAATATGGCCCCGTAACTGCATGTGTCCGTGCAAATGTCGTCGAAAGACGATAGTCTTGCGTCTGGAGAGTGTGAAGAAAACGTTTATTTGATATTCTGCGTGAGAAAATCGGTGAATTGTACTCTGGAGGCGCTGCGTTAAACAGTCTCGATACATGCAGTGAAGGCGAAAGAGCGCATCGAGGTACATCAGACACGAGTGCTATCTAACACTTGAAAAATGAAGTAAGGAGTGCGGTCGCCTGTCTCCGAGGCGTTAAGGTGTAGAATTCAAAGCGACCGGCAGGTGCCACCACCGTGTCGTGTTAGTAAAGCGTTGGAAACACTTGCTTTTTTGAGCATCGCTTTGCATTGTCGGCGCAGGGTGGTAAACGCTACAGTCCTTAGAATTATTTTTGTTTGCCTTCTCTAGTATAAAGATACACATACAAAATATTGTCTTGTTGTAATGATGCCTCACATATGTGCAATTATTGCTTTTTAATTGTGAATGGCGCAAGTATGAACGATGAAATTTGAGCATAATCTGTTGACGCAGCGGATGGGGTTTGCCGTTTGGGGCATGATTTAACGCCGTCTTTGGGGTTTGGTTACGGTGGACAAACAGACAAGTGTACAGACAAACAGAGAGACCAAAATTTTTGCGTTTAACTACCCCAAGGAAGGCTATCGTCTTTAAAAACGCTGGTTTCCCAGGATGCCCGACAAGAGATCGCCGTGACAACCCTGCTTATGCCGAACGGCCGTTCTCTGCCTTTGTGCATGTGGTACTACCCAGACTTCAAACCACTGCCGCAAGGTCCGGACGCTGCGGTGAGTGTTTCAGCAGTCTCTTTGTTTGCCATTGCAAATTAATATTGTCGTTAGTTATTTTCCACATTAACTCTGGCGGCTTGGTCATAAAGTAGTGTCACGTGGTAATGACGTTGACGAAGGCAGCAGTCAGCGTGTTTACCGCGAAACTTTTTATTCGGGCGGGCTTGTGGCCAGCAAGCGGAAACTAAGACTGCGGCAAGCATTGCGCAATGCACACTGATATTGATGTACAGGGCGTCGGATGTCGGTAATGTAATAAGCGGTCAAGAGCATCGACATTTATACTTTTATCATCGAAGATTCCGACGGTATGGTGAACACTAGAGTTAGTTCCAGAACTAACTCAAGCGTTCGCATTGTGCAAGTGATCTCATGGGAAGGTTCTTACATTACTTAGAATGTTTCCGGTCATTTGAGCATGCTTGACGCAAGACAGCAGTTACTATGTGATGAGGCGGTAACATTAAAATAGAAATAAAGCAGCATAAGTAGAGGACAGGGCGTGGAGCGTAACAACACCTCGAAGTGCCGTGGTATCACTTCACCCTGCATGCGCGCCACCTTGAACTGGGCTGACTCATCTTTGCATTTTATGTATATTGTTGTGTCGCAATCGCTACTGTTTAAAGAACGCGTGGATTTGCTTTTTGGTCATGACAGTCGCATTCACACACATACAAAATCCAGAAGCGCGTCGTGTACATATATTGTGTAGTTAGGTCACAACTGAGGCTGGGCAATCCAGAATCCGCCATGCTATTTGCACCGGCGTAGCTAGCCTCTGACGTCATCTCTTTAGCCTCGTATCTTTGTCAACCCAGGTAGTCGAAATTTCCGGAGCCCTCTACTACGGCGCCTCTCATAATGATATGGTGGTTTTGGGACGTTAAACCCCACACATCAATCAATCAATCAATCAATCAATCAATCAATCATTCAATCGTATCTTTCTTACACTAAACTGTGTCAGGAGGCGCTGCTTTGCATTCCTGTCGCAAGATGGCTTGAATACTTGTGCTTTCCGGATGTTAGCGTTTCGTGTCAACGTACACCCGAGCACCCAAGGCTGCTTTTCTATATTGGTGGCTACGTGTCGCAACAGAAGCTGGGCTATCCGGAATCCGCCTTGCTATTCACAACGGCTAGGTAGGGTTTGACGTCATTTGTTTATTTTCATAACTTTGTTACAAGTGAGACACAACAGGAGGCACTACACATTTCCGTCGCAAGACATATTACCCACGCTTTTTCGATGTCTGCGTCAGACCATCGCAACCCAAGCACACAAGACCACCTTGAGTTAAGCACTTTGTGGCATAACATTGGATTCCTAAAACACTTCGGTTCCTAACTCTAAAACACTCCAATAATACTTAGAGCGCAACTTTATTCCGATATATTTCTTCATCAGAGCTAGTTTTACTTGGGATCAATGTGCAACAAATGTTCATTTTTTCATTTCATTTAAAAATTTTCTACTTCCTGATTTACAATTTTTACGCACTCCGTTTTGCACCAGAAGTTTGCAGAACATGTTCCCCCTATTTTTTTCCAGGACGTTCTCAACATCATAAGTTTTAGGAGTCAGAGCAGCTGTGAAAAGCCGTATGGAATCAATTTCAAGGATAAAGTGGTTCTCATTCAGGACTCCGGGAACTGCACTCTGCGAAAAGCCATGCAAATTTACAAGGACGCTGGAGCTTACGGCATTATAATTGCGCTGGATACCAATAAGGTCGTAAGTATCATGGCACACCAAGGTACATTCGACAGGTTTGACGTACGTTACATACAACATTCATCTTTTCTCACCATACAATACTGTTTCAACTAGTTGGCATGACGTAATAATAGGGCCGCTGAAGTTTAGCGATGTGAGTGGGCACTTTCATTAGCAGTAATACTTGCAGGGTTTTACGATTATGAAACTAAGAGTGCTTGTTAGTTACATATTTGCTCAGCGCAAGAGTACGTCTAGTCACTGCGTAACTACAAAAGAAGAGACAAATGAGCGCTTTTTTCTGTCCTTGTCTCTTCTACCATAGTTATGCCGTAACTACTCGTAGTCTTGCGATGCGCAACTATGTTGATTCCAAATCACCAATTAACCCAAGCATCTGTTTCATCAAGTTACATTACTGGTTACACCATGTGAGAGCGATGTGACTTATCTTGCATAAGTGAGGAGGCGACCTTTGCATTTGCGTTTGCAAGTAGTGGAAATGTGTATGTTGACAGTGACATATGTGGCTGGCATTATTATGTTCATGCAGCACCTCTGCAGTTTCAGGTGCTTTGATGGCGTATAGGACTAGCCTTCGCGTTCGTGCCAGCAACCGCTCTACACGCTCAAAAGTGTTGGTTTTTCTATTTTGTCGAATGCGCTTCAAATGACCACCTGCCTTCTGTGAACCACCCGGACATTACCGGCTCCATTCATCCAGAAGTTTATTAAAACTAACAATTTATTGTCACTACGAGGAATAGCTACTCCAAGAACGCAAGCTTTTTTTATGCCCTACGCAGGAGGACATTATTGTCGAGAGTACGGCCTCATCAGTGACGGACCTGGTGATCATAATAGCTGGAAACAGAACGGCCGCATTTCTTGAGGTATGCAAAGAAGTCATTGTGGGAAAAAAGTTTACTCGCCGGCCCTTTCGTTGAGCTAAGCCGCCGAGGTGGCACAATGGTTGCAGTTGATGCCTTCTGGAGTCAAACCCGGAAGGCGTGGGTTTGAATCCGGCCGCGAGTATTGCATTTTAATTAAGGTAAGACACAAGAAGGAGGTTATGCAAACTGTGCAATGCCACTGCCCGTGAAATAACCCCAGGCGAACATAACTATACGCATCCCTGCACTATAGGGCGTACTAATGCGTAGGTTTTGGCAAGGTTAACCCCAGAATATGCATATTTTGTAGGCCAAAGAGATATTACTGATGGCACTGAGGACACGAAATGGGTTAGGCCACAGCATCATAGTCATATAAGTAATAACAGTAATTCTTGCGTTTCAGCGTGGCTGAAACATAGCTTGAGAAGTAGCAGTAAACTAAGCAACAAGACAAAGCCATAATTTTTGTGGTAGGATCTATATCCGAACATGTTTACTCCGACTTGACAATACCAAAATATAACAAAACTACATAGACGTTTTGCCACCTACACAGGTGGCTTTATAAGTATACACTGACGTTAAATGAGCAGATATCATCCAGTCCACTACTAGTAACCTTGTACCCGCGAACATCGAGTAGGGTAGTCGTAGGTAATGCGAGCCCACTTGTCGCGACGAACGAACCAAGATTCGACGAGTTTTCTTCTCCCCCACCTTCGTTCCGCAGCCAGCGTCGTCAAATTACTGAAGTCGAAGTGATGCCCGGTCGCCCAGTAGTGTTCGACGAGTTCTGCCCTAAAGGAAATGCGAGGCGCAGGAGACTTTAGTGACGTCACCTTTTGAAAGCAGTGGCGACTTTGAGAAAAACGCGGCAATAAAGTTTTCATTCAATAGGAAAGAACAGAGACTTAATCAACTAATAATTTATTTTATGCACAGCATGCTGCCCTGAAACACAAAACACAACAGTCCGCCACGGTGCACCAGTGGCTAAGGTGTTTTCAACTGACACAAAAGTCACTGGTTCGATCCCGGCATCAGCGGTCGCATTTTGGTCGAGGCGAAATTGTTGAAGGCCGTGTGCTGTGTGGTGTCATTGCACGTTAAAGAACAACAAATTGTCCAAATTTTGGAGCCCTCCACTATGGCACCTCTCCTAATCATATCGTGGCTTTTTAGACGTAAATCCTTAGATAATAATAATAATAATAATAATAATAATAATAATAATAATAATAATAATAATAATAATAATAATAATAATAATAATAATAATAATAATAATAATAATAATAATAATAATAATAATAATAATAATAATAATAATAATAATAATAATAATAATAATAGTAATAGTAATAATATTTATAACAATAATAATAATAATAATTTAGTAATAATGTTGATAATATTACTTTTATTACAAAACACAGCACATATGGGGTGGAGTAATGATGGCGCAGAACGTAGCCTTTGCGCAGTATTTTTGCATTGTTTGCCCCAATGAACCTGTGTGGCATAAAAAGAAAAAGGGTCCACTGTTGATTTTCATTTTCAGAAATACATGATACCGAAGCAGCCACACCCGGCGAAAGTTTTCACGAAGGATCTGGAATTCGAGCCTGGCCTGACAGTGATTTGGCTCCTGGCCGTCTTCTCTGTGGGGGTTGGTTCATACTGGTCGGGAAACGTTCGGCAGCAGGTGTGAGTAGGCTGTCTCCTTTCCTACGAGTCTACGGTGGGTTCGAAGAGAATATCTATCACACACATAGCCGTCTTCCCAAAGTCGACCCTGAAATTTGGTTCGCAAGCAAGTCGCTAGGAAGAATTGCGCTCTTTCGGTTCATTTTGTTATTTCTGTCCTTTGTTCATCCGATCAAAAGTGGAACAATTCCCATCCACAAGTGATGCAGCAACTCGTGTTCTTTAACTCGTTATCTTAGAAATGGTAGAAAATAATAAATAAGAAAGAAAAAAAAAAACCCGCACAAGGTCCTACTTATTCAGTTAAAACGACTCGAAGGGGATTGCCTTCTTCTTGTTCTTCCCAATCAATGCATTCATCGTGCCACAGAACCCTACAGATTATCTCTGCACCTAACGTGGTTTCGCATGGCTTCCAAGATCCGAGGTTACAAGTTTTGCATTGCCTCCGTGATTTAAATAAACACCTCTGGGCGAATCACGCGCTCGCTACATCACGTGATGAACCACACACGTGATCATTAATTCGCTATCACGTCATAAAATTCAGTGATCTGTGACGTCATCACGACGTCATTCACCACGTAACGTGAGACCACGTGACACGTTGTACTGCTTTTCAAGTTGGTTGGTTGCTTGGTTAGTTATTATAGGTTTACCGATTGCTAAGTTAGTTGTTAGTTTTGGCTGGTAGTTTGTCAGTTTTGCAGTTAGTTGTTTAAACCGTTAGTTAACAGTTGCTTAGCTCGTCGTTAATTTAGTTTTTTACATAAGCAGTTGGTGCGTTAGCTATTTGAACATTTGACATGCACAATAACGTCTGCTGTACGGCTAGCTGGTGCGTCGCTGGGAGAAAATTTATAGGCATAGAACGACAACGAAGAAAGAATATTATAAGTGGGTTTGTGCGTACTTCGTCATCTTTCTGCGCCTACGAATTCCATCCAAGCTGTGGCATGCACTTGTGGTAACTGCGGGCGTGTAGATCATTCTTGCATACAGAGACTGTCTGCTGTGGTACACGCGCTGCACGCAGATACGAGTGCGAGGTGCACAGCCGTCAAATGCGCCGTCGGCGGCTCTCAAGCAGCAGCGCCGCCAGCCAGGGAGCTCCCAGCCGGCCGCAAGGCATGAACGTCATCGAGGAAGATAGCTCGCTCGACATCTCCCCGATCTGGGTGCTGTCGTTTGTCGTATTCATGGCCACCATGCTCGTCGTCCTCTATTTTTTCATCAGATACCTCGGTATGTTCCGCATTTAGTATTCATTCAAATTACTCCACAATTTCACAGCACTGGGTGCACAGTATTCCAAAGAGTAAATGAATCGGTATTGAATAGCGATGCTCTGAACAAGAGAAGGAAAATGCCCACACCTCTCCGTAAGGAATCTTGTGGAAATGGAAATGCATTTGCGCCGAGAAAGAACACCGTTGCCGTCAGACATTCGCCTTCACGGACCTTTGACATCGCCTTGAGAAGGGCTCAGTCAGAGAACGGTCGAGAGTGAGGAATGAGCGGACGGAAGAGAGGGGCGCCAGCTTTCTCGGCTATGCGCTGGCGTTGTACAGCGGCGTCTTCAGCACACATTTTCGAATTTTCTTGAGAGGCGCCCAGCCAGCTAGCGGTTTGTGAGTGAGGCGCGAGGGGGCGGGACAGTGGGGCGCAGGAAGGAGAGGGAGTGAATGGCGAGAGAAGGAGCGACGAAGCACTGTACCTACCCTCCTCTACATTCTCTCACACTACAGGTTCCGGTTGCTAGGGGTGAGGATATATGCGTGCTCATGGCTGTTACAATGGGAGAGAGAGGGAGAGTGAACAGATAACACGTGCCAGAACACGGCCGCCGCCGGACACCAGAGATAGCCCGACAAACCTCGGTACTGATAAACGCTCCCTGGCTTGAACTTGACTTGAAACTGCCTTCAATTCAGCGTGTGCGAAACGCGTTTGTGCTGTTTTGAAGTAGGTGGCAAGCCAAGTTCAAGTCAAGGGGCGTTTCTGAATATGGGGGTAAGAAATGCATTCGCATTTAAAAAGAAACACTGACGCACAGGACAGGTACTATTGGGAAATAAGCCATGTGCAGCCATGAAGGACGTTGGCGTTGCATAATGAAAGGAGAAAAAAACATTGTTCAATGACGAGCGCAGAGAAGGAACGACATACAGTGCTTATTGACTGTTGTTCCACACCTTGTTCTTTTTTTATTCAGCGGCCATGGTTGCCCATTCTTTGTCCTCATCATTTAAGAGCTGTTTCTTTTTTTTTTTGGGTAACGTTATTGGACAGATTTAGTTAACCATCCGCAGCTTCCGTACGGACTCAGCCTCCCGTTGCGAACGGCTGGTTAATAGGGGCCCAACTCAATCTGTCTATCGTTAGTTTTTCCTCAATATACACATGGTCACACAAGTATGCGGAAGTGCACGGTCTATTTCAGCCAACCGCAAGTAATCATGCATGGCATATCTCAAGCATATCTGCATTTTCTCTCTTGTATTTTTAAAATGCACCACACAATAAACGCCAGGCCTGCGCGGAAGGCGCAGCACAGTCACATCGGAAGCTAGAAGAGCGGCCTCTCAGAGTCTTTTCAAAACATTCATTTGGTAACTACTGCAAGCACACTTGCTTGATACACACTAGGGCAATAATAATAAACTTTTGGGGAGGAGGCTGGAGTTGCAGTGCTAATTTCCGACATTCTATTGAGAAGCGTGGTATCCACTAAACACTTGCAAGGAACTTCGTGCCAATTGTTCATGCCGACGATGAGGAATTAAGGCTGAAGGGGGTATGCGCCACAGCTAATAGAGGAACAAGAACAAGCTTTTGTAATGGGTTGGAGCATTGGACGGCCTACTCGTTACGCTAATAACACTGTGTGACGACTGGTTGTTCTTTCGCGGTTTCAAAACGCTTTATAAGTCGTATTAACGCGATTGCTTTCCCGACATCAAGCCTGCCTAAGGCAAGTTTGCCAACAAGTCACAAGCACTACGGTAACTCTGATTTCTCGTATCGTCATCAAATGTGCAAGGAACAATACAAGGGTATTTGAAGGAAGTTGTTTCGTCTTTCCACTTTTTGTCAGAGAGATTTTCGTTGAAGTATCTGGCTGAAGTACTTCGTAAAAAAATTGTATAGGGACCTTGTCGATGTTTTACTGCCTGTAGCATTGTACCATCAGCTATATTGGCAGGCCCAGGACAGGATGTTCTGAAACGTGGTAAAAGAATGCTTGTAGCACCAGGGATGTTCTAAAACGTGGTAAATGAATGCTTGTAGCACCAGTTAAAACGTGGTTACAGGATAGGGGAATATTTGGGCCATGGAGCACACATCGCCACTCGTGTAGTAAATCGGAAACAATTGAACACGTGCTCATAGATTGCTGGAGCAGGGTCTTTTCCCGGGACATATTGCATAGAACCTTGAAAAAATAATTACCGTTAACTCCACATGGCATCCGTTTTCTTTCGGTTAAAAATGAGGCAGGTGTACCTTATGATGTAATCATGCTTCTGGGCATGCGCAGTAACTGGAAAACCCAACGTGCCTTTGAAAACGCGGATGTAGAAGCGCTATTTTTGCGCCAATATTTTTGCAAATCTGTGTGTCACTTTCTTGAAATGCTGAAGGGCCAAGAGGATGTACCAGACTAAAATGGGAGCATTGAGCAATTGTTACGAATTCCAAAGTATTGATCAATAGTCAGCTAAGAGCTGAAGGTACCTCAATGAGTTCTGTGGGTGTATTTTGTGACGCACTTGTATTTTGAACAATATATAAAAATGTAAAATGTGAACAGTCTTGATATGCAAGGCAATAAAATAAAAAAACAGCGTAGCTCAGTGGTAGAATACTGGGCTGGCACCCAGCGGACCCAGGTTCGAGCCCCCACTGTGTCCTTTGCGCTAGGTTTGCCAACAAGTCACAAGCAGTGGCTTAGCTCAGTGGTAACATACTGGGCTGGCACCCAGCAGACCCTGGTTTCGAGCCCCACTGTGTCTTGAATGCTAGGTTTTTTGGTTTCTAAATTCGCGCGATGTGGTTACGGACACCGGCGGCGGCGGTGGTGGACAACTGCGCGTGACCCGAGTTGTGATCTCATAACAGCTTTTGTTGAAAAAAAAAAATGCCACCCGCATCTTCTCACGAGGGTAATTCGAGCAAGTCTGTCGCAGAATGGTGGGGCATCACGTATAAGTTGCGTAATTCGGTATGGTTTGGAAATGCTTAATTGTTATTTCGTTTTTGTTGTTCTTACATATTGAATAAAGGAGAGGCGTTTTCTTTCACGAGTGGTGGGACGTTGATGTGCGATCCAGTGCCTACATTTACAAGGTCACTAGTGAATGGTTGTGCAGCACGAGCAGTTAGTTTTTATTAGCAGACGCTGCCTGCGTCGCCCTTGCGGGACGGGAGAGGATGGGCAGCAAACAGTGGACACGATATACAAGCATGCGGCCTGTTAAGCGAGGCGTGAGCATGCGCGGTAAGGGTGTAGACAACGCCGACGCACGAAGCGTGACATCGTGCAACTAAGAAATGCTCAGCATTTAAAGCGGTAAATGATTTAGAGTTGATTGATATGTGGGGTTTAACGTCCCAAAACCACCATATGATTATGAGAGACGCCGTAGTGGAGGGCTCCGGAAATTTAGACCACCTGGGGTTCTTTAACGTGCACCCAAATCTGAGCACACGGGCCTCAACATTTCCGCCTCCATCGGAAATGCAGCCGCCGCAGCCGGGATTCGAACCCGCGCCCTGCGGGTCAGCAGCCGAGTACCTTAGCCACTAGACCAAAAAATGATTTAGAGTACTTGATACAGTACTATGAGAGAGCTGAAAGCCGTCCCTTGGGCGAAATATTTGATGAGGCCGCATCGACTAAAATGCCACTCCAGCCGGGCCTGGGCTGGTGTTTACAAGCAGAAACGCCCGCTGTGTTTAGGAAAAGCGGTTAACAATTTAGAGAGCTGAAAGCCGTCCCAAGAAAATAAGGCTTGATCAATAGACAGCTGCTTGCGTTTAAGAACGTGGATAACGATTTCAAGCACTTCGTACTCGACTATGGGAGTGCCTGAAGCCGTCCCGTCCGAAGACTCCACTGTAACGATCCTTCCTAAGGCACTAGAAAGGATAACCAAATGTATAATATGAAAATGAACGAACTGGCCAAGCAACAAATTTTCCTAAATAAGCACAGGCCATTATCTTATGCACAAGTCCAGACGGAAGGCTCGTGTTCTTTCTCTGTACAATAGAAATAAATTCTTGGTGATTCGTCATAAAGCATGAATGCCTCATTGTGACATTATTCTTTATTACAATCTTCTGTTACCGGTTGCTCTGATCGTCGATAGCATACACTCTCTATCATGCTTAGTTACTATGATAGCGCCTCATAACACTATGCGGTTATGTGGCATGTAGTGCCACGGCCGGACTAGAAACGCGCGTTCTGTGTACGTTAGAAGTGTTGCAGCTTGGGCTAGTTGTTATGGCATGACGATAGTTATAGCGCGAGAACAAAACGACGACACAGAGACAAGAAGGTCTTGTGTCTTTCGTGTCCTCCTTGTCTCTGTGTCGTCGTTTTGTTCTCGCGCTAAAACTATCGTCGTTCTGTGTACGTTCGCGTGCCTTTCCAGTCCGGCCGTGGTTGTGAAAAGCCTGAATTTTCTTTCTGACAGTTTACTTCATTCACGGTATGTTCGTGTTGTCCGCATCCGTCGCCGTTCTCGGTGTTCTGGAGCCGCTGGCTTACAAGATGCCCTGCGGCACTGGCAGGTAGGCAGCCTCTTACACGTACAGAGAGAATCCAAATTGATAAGATTGGTGCGTGCAGATTCATTGCTTAATATGAATCGGACGCCTTGGTAATGATTTTCCTCGTCTGCAGCAAGCTACGAATAGACATTTTAGATCTCCATGTCAATAGTTCAACCTTCAAATATATAAAACTTCAACTGACTGAATGTGTGACGTAAAGTTATTCAATAACTGATTAGCTAACTTGTTTGACGTCATGCAAAACACTGAAGGGTCCGACTGTAAGAGAGGGCAGAAGGCCATAACTAACAGTTGTTTCCTTTACGAATACAACCGGATAGCAAAGCTTCCTAAGAAATGGGGCGCATACGAATATGTTTCTGATATCGCTGCTGGCATTCACTGATGGCGGTAAGTTGGGGATTGGGTAGGGAGAGCGTCTCCTGCGCTCGGTGGCGGGAATAACGACTGAACGAGCGAGTGTGCGGTGCGAGCGAGCCACCTGCCAACATGCCTGCAGTGTGCAGCACAGCGGGAGTGCACCTGTCGTTTTTTCCGGCGCGCTTGTGCGGCGATGGGAGCTTCGCTGGTGACGACGGTGACAGCGACAGCAAAGTGCGGGTGTAAGGAGCTTCGCTGCTAAAAGAAAAATGAAATAGCTCCTGATTTGACCACCCAGGTTATTTACCATAAGCTTTTCTTCGTTTTACTCAACAGCCTGTCTTCTGCTCAACGCACCCACTGTAGTTCACTGACATGTGCAGGCTTCCGGATGGCGCCGTACCCTGCTTCCACGGTTCGCTCGAGGTGCGGCAGGCACTCGTGCTTCTCGCCGCCATGGCGGTGCCCGCTTTCTGGATCTACATCAGGCACCACCCGCTCTCCTGGATTATGCAGGACTTGCTGGGCGTCTGCTTCAGCGTGTACATCCTGCGCGTGGTTCGAATGCCAAACCTTAAGGTAGATCCGAAGGACGGCGGTACGGGGAAGTTGGAAGGTTGCGATGAAAAAATCTTTACACATGGGTTGTGTGATCGAGATGACGTTTAGACATGTAGACTTCTCGAAGAAGACAAGTCCACTTACGAAATGTCTGCGCAAGCAAGCAGCATGTGTTTAGAAATTTTTAGCATCGTGGCCTTAATGTAGGTATAACGTACCCTCAGTGCGTCAGTGGAGACGGATGAGCGCGTTCAAAGACGTATATATCCCCCCCCCCCCCTTCTTTTTGCGTTCCATTGAGGAAGTTACGGTCGCTAAGTCCCTGGGTCATTTCTTCTCCTTTTTCTTGAGCCCCCCCCCCCCCCCAAAAAAAAAAAAAAAAACTTCTGTCCCCAATCAAGTCACAGATCTATAGTGAGCACCCCGACGATATAACGATTTTGCCACATGTGTTTTATACGTGTTGTCACGTGTTCTGTACGTGCGGTACCTTAGCTTTTTGACACGATGTTATTGTGTATCAGTTTGATTGGAAAAACCATGGCAGGTGCGTGCATGTAAGTTTATATTCAGCCATTCACTGACAACTTCGAAGTTACTTAACGAGTGTCATGTGAAGGCAAAGCTTTCTTCATTGCTAATTTCATAGTTTGAAGCACATGCATAATGTTATACTATTCATTATTGAGATCCCAACGCCGGCAAACCTGTTTCTATGTGATATGCAGCCAAGTTCTTGATGCTTCAATTGAGGAGGCTCGCTGAAGGTTTCACATACTGTGTTTCGTGAATCATGGGTCGCAGATAGCGTTATTGAGTGCGTATTTTATTTTTCAGATATGCACGATGCTTTTGTCGATTCTGTTTTTCTACGATATATTCTTCGTATTTCTTACACCGCATTTCATTCCGGTGAGTCGGGCAGTTTATATTTTTTGCGTGATTTCATATTTCACGAATATTGTAAAGAATACTATAATTGCCTGTACACGTGTCGTCCAATCACCGTAAAACGCAGAGAATTACTTCTACGGGCGTTCACAAGCTGATGCCGAGACTTAAAGACCGTCACGAGGGTTCTTGTATTTTACTCCTACAGAAGTACGTTTATATACTGTGACGCATTATACCAATGTCGCAGCTTCAGTCCCTGAATGTTGAAAGTTATTACATTTTACCTGCACGACTACGGACTGTGCACCCAGACTAAGCATAACTTAAAAATAATATCAGACGAATGATTTATTTATTGTGTTAAACAAACATGTTATTCTGTTTCCTGGGCCATTTTTATTGTTGTGTTTTGGTATGTAAGCAAATGTACAATTTAAAATATTGCCGTTTTCCGCTCCTGCCAAGCAGTGCGCTGAAACCCTATTTTTGGATCGGCAGGCGTGATATGTGTACCACTTTCTTTAGAAACTGCACATAATAATAATAATAATAATAATAATAATAATAATAATAATAATAATAATAATAATAATAATAATAATAATAATAATAATAATAATAATAATAATAATAATAATAATAATAATAATAATAATAATAATAATAATAATAATTGTTATTTTTAATATTCACATTGGCATAAAGTCAGTACAAATACAGTTTTTGGCATTATGTTCTGTTAGTCCAAACAATTAACCTACCTTCGACATTTACAGCCAGCAATGATGCACAACACAACGACGAGCTTCGTAAACGCCACTGGGGTAAGCGTTTTTCTGTTGTTAGGTATACGTAAGTTATTTGTACGCAGCGCGTTCTCCCGTCACCTGGAGAATGTGCTACGTACATAAGTTTCTTGTACCTGACACTGTCACCAGGTGGGACAGTTAGAGTGCTCCAGCAAGTCTGTCAAAGACGCCATTGTTTTATTTGGGCGTTCTTGTGCTCGGCAAACGAAAAGTTGGAGTACAAGCAACGCCGACTAAATTTCAAGGCCGAAAGGCTGCCGCAGTGACGTCAGAAGTTGGGGGCCCAGTTGCCCAACTGAGCATGCTCAGTAAGACTTTTATTTCCACATCTTTTATTCGGCCCAATCAAGCCGCAGCAGCTGCGAGAGTGAGAGCGTTGGTTCTCCTAAAACGTAAACGAAACACAGGCTTTCCGCCGCGTTCGCGGCGTAACTGGGCCCCCACCCTCTGACGTCACTGCGGCAGCCTTTCGGCCTTGAAATTTAGTCGGCGTTGGAACAAGCAATGCCTCCTGTACACTGATAGCAGCGAGAAATGTCGTCGGCTGTCGGATGTTCTGAACAGTCGTCAAATGGATCGGCGTCTCATATTTGTGAGATCGAAGTTTCATGCGTCATCGTTAATGGCGAGGTTTGTTCCCGAATAAACTATAGTGTTGGCGTTGCGTGCTAAAGCTTGTCGGAAGATGCTATAAAAACGGGCTCCCATACATACGGGCGTAATTTGCGGAAGGCAGTGTAAGGTGCCGGTTACATAAAAAGAAGGACACGAAATGAAGCACTTGTGAAAATTTGTATCACCCTTGTGACACGCTCTCGTCAACCGATGGTGTGATAGGAGAGGGTATGCGATCGTAAGCCTAGCTAGCGTGAACACCAACAACGTCCAGCATAAGCGTCTCCTGCGTAGCACTCACGATACGGCTGAGCTCTTCACGGTGCGCTTCTTTATGACACCTTATCGAGATCACTTCGTGTTACACTCAATATATGAGCCTCACGTGACGACATAGTTCACTTTACTCACGGTGGTAATTGGTAATTTAATGGGGACTCCAAAGAGGAAAACGATTTTTTTTCGTTAGCAGATCACCCATTAACAATTTCAAGATCACTGCGCTCGCCTAAACAGGACGTTTGGTAATCGACAAAACACGGAAAAAAAGTTCAGGTTGGCAACCCCTTGAAATTATTGCACCAAAGGCCGTGATGCCTTAAATATTTACGGTATTTACCAAGGCCTACGGAGCTCTTAACAAATAGATATGAAGTACAATCTGTTCTGATGTAGCCCGAGCCTTAACACACAAAATTTAGAGAAATTTCGTCGATTTCCTGTGGGCGAAATGCCACAAATTCACTTTGAATTTCAAGACTTAACGAGCAGAAATTTCGAAGCGAAATTCAAGAGCAGTAGTTTGATCTTGATTTCCTCTTCTTATATTGAACTTATAGTTCTGAGACTAACGACAAGAGCGTTTTAAAGTACACTATCAATCTAAACCAATTCATTGTCTTTAGCAGCTATTGTTACGCTGATAGGCCCGACAATATGGTGATTCTTTCAATGAATGATGGTAGAGGTGAAGGTAAAACTTCATTTAGCTAACAGAACAGCTGCAAGGGAAACCAGCCTGGAACGCAAAAACTACCTTGTACTAGAAGATTGAGGCACACGCTGAGAAACCTCGAGCGGCCAGATCTAATTCAGATTACCACAGACGTATTACGACTACGATCATCGCATCTAGGCTGTGACGCAGGCCATGGTCCAACTTCTTAATTTAAACCTTGTTAACTCTTTCATTGATTGTAGCTGAGAATGGGTTGCATGCACCCGCCATGATAGCTAGCTCGCTTTACGCTGCTAAACTAAAAGACGTGGGTTCGATTCTCGGTCAGGGCTGCCTCATTTCGATGGGAGCCAAGTGCAAAGCTTATGTGAACCCTAAAGCATCCCGAGTAGTTTAAATAGATGCGGAGTCCCTTCTTAAGGCGTATGTCCTTATCACATCGTGGTTGTGGCGCGTTAAACTTGAACAATGATTATTAATAATATTAAACGCGAAGCATTTCCTAACGAACTTCGGCGACTTTGAGCGTTTCTATCTATCTATCTATCTATCTATCTATCTATCTATCTATCTATCTATCTATCTATCTATCTATCTATCTATCTATCTATCTATCTATCTATCTATCTATCTATCTATCTATCTATCTATCTATCTATCTATCTATCTATCTATCTATCTATCTATCTATCTATCTATCTATCTATCTATCTATCTATCTATCTATCTATCTATCTATCTATCTATCTAGCCGCTTACGTTAGGGTGCTCTGGTTCTCACCCCCTTAACTTGACGTGATTAGCATGGGAGAGTGAGATGATTTGACGAGTATGACGCGCTGGTCAAAACATAGATAATGTCACAATCCTGTCGCGTACATCGTGAAACACTTCCTGCCAGACAGTGGCACATACCCACGTGCGGGTATGTGCCGCTGGTATGGAGCTATGTGCCACAGGTGATTGACACTTAGTATCTATCCATGAACGACGAGAACTCACAGGGACAAGAAATACGCGACATAGGTAGCGTCGACCCGAAGAATGTGAGGAATACATGTCAGGGTCTCAGCTGGAATTGAACCCAAGCATTCTACGTGGCAATGTAGAATTTTACCACACAGCTACGCCAAGTATCAGAACTACTTTTCAAATAGACGCTAATCTGCGTGAAACGTCAATAGTGCATGCTGCTGCCTATCCAATTTTATAAACATTACATATGTAGTCCTTTGATACAGACAGTAGGCCGGGCTAACGTCCTTTGTGGTTAGATTGCCATGCGCTGAAGCTGATTTATGTAGCAGTGCCTAGGGTCAGCATCCTCGCGAGCATCAGCGCTTCATATCATTTTATGGTGTTGCTTATAGGCATGTTACAGTTGGGATCGGTGCGCGAGTGCAAACAACTGGTTATATAAGTATCTGAAACTCTTCAACATATCTCTGTGCGTGTAGCATTAGTGCATATATTTAGCGTCATTTCATGACGTGTCGCTCAGTAAAAAAATTGCAGCACTGGTCACCTTCCCTCCGCATGCTTCGAATAACGTTGATTCTCAGGTACGTGGGATCTGCCGAATTTTATGCTTTAAATCTACGTTATTAGGACAATGTGTTACTGAACCCGTGGAGACAGCGTATAGGCGATTGCCTCCTGCTGACACTGATCGGCAAACTCACTCGCGAGTCATTCAGACTTACTAGAACTGGTATGAAGTGGTGAATCTGGTTGAGGAAACGTTTGGTGGGTCTAAGTACGAGTGAGCTGTAAGCACAAATTACATTTCTTGAGTGAGTACCAGTGAGCTCCACGTTATAGGTGCCGATATACGGTGATAACTACTCCATTTCAGCATTACTATCAGCCTTGCGCCCGCTCACGATTGTACACACGTCTTCTCGAACATGTTTCGATGTAGTAGCGTTTATAGGCCAGGCAAATATTCATTGAACAGGGTTGCAAGTTACGGGGGGTGAGCGAGAGTGTGCTTTGATGTCCCACTCGCAGAACTTCTTGTTAAATTCTCGGTAAAAACAAATCTCCTGAGTAATCTCCCCCCCAAAATACACTCTTACCAAATTGGAACCATTTTTAGACATACGAGAACGAAAAAGTGTCAAGTAGAGCCCTGAATATGCGAGGCAGTACTGTTGACGAGCATCGAAGCCATGGTCAGAAAACGATAGTCTTACGTTCACGGACTCATGAGTCGATTCGCCCAGACTAAGAGTGGACCGTGATTCTGAGTCTAAGTGAGTCTGATTGAGAACAATTTCAATGATTGTGAGTTCAAGTAAAGTTCATGAGGAAAGTTTTGGTGAGTCAGAGTCCGAGTGGGTCTTACCGGTTAAAAATATTTTATGAGAGCCCCAGTGAGCTCCGCAATTTGAGCTGACCTTTACGTGCTGACGAGCACTGGATTCGATTCCCATTTGACATAACATTTCTGCGGGGTGCAATAACTTCTGGACCCCATATCAAGAATGTCAAGTAAGAGGAAAGTCAAGAGGACCAAGAAGATTTGAAGGGATGAGAAGTCGTCCTTCGCCAAGTCCTTGCCTCCGCTTGGTGAATAGTGCGCGAACAATTCAGTAAACGGCGCGGCTACCGCTAAACGGTGCATGGGATATAGATAGCATGACGATGTTCTTTTGTACTGGCCGTGACTATGCGTTCAAGTTTTCTTGCATGTTCTTCTAATTGAGATGCAATCAATTGTCTCATTTGATAGCGATACGAGTAATTAGGCTCTCATGTGAACGGTAGCAAACCTACTCCTCCTAGAGTTTCGTACTCTACACTTGTCTGGCCTCCCTTAAATGTTTGTATAAACGTTTCAACATATACATATCTTCAAAAGTCTGCCCTTGAACATAGTAATAGAAATGGTAATTAAAGCCTAACTTTTTTTTTCTTTTAGCACAACGTACTTTATTATTATCATCGAAGCAGCTACCTATATTTTGAGGATGTCCAGGCTGTTTAAGCCTGTTTTAGTTTTCGTTTTTTTTGTCATTGTTAGATAAATTTGTTGTAAACTTTGGGATTACCAACGTTAATTTCCACAAGAAGGTTCTTGCTTTAGCCGGCTCATTCATTTGTGCACGCTTATTTTTCATTTCAAGTAAGCTTGAAAGTCCCTTAGTACAGCTTATCCCTTCGCTTTTAGACATGCTCTTTATTGCGATAAATATAACGTATGAATTATTTGCCCGCAGAAAGGCGACAGCATTATGGTTGAAGTGGCCCGTGGTGGTGGCTCCAAGGAGCAGATACCGATGTTGATGCGAGTGCCGCGGTACGGAAACCAGGATATATCTCCATGCCTGAACCCGTACTCGCTTCTCGGTTTCGGCGATATACTCGTACCAGGTAAGCAACGGCTCTCTGCCAATAGAGGAAAGTTGTCTAATAGAATACGCTAACTTAGCTGGCGTTGTGGGCGTAGCGTTTGCATATGGGCGCCATATGAGTTCTCGAATAGCGTTTGTCCCCCAGAGACACTTAGCATGGTGAGGAAGAGCAAATGGGCTATGCGGGCCGCATTTAAAATTTTCTGCGGGCGAACCGCAAACGCTCATGGTCATTAGCGGTATTAGGCACGCGCAGTGGCAGCGACTACAATTAAAAGCGTAGGTAACGCTTTACGTACGCCATTCGGAAACTCCCCCATGACCACAAGCAGTCACTGTATGAATGGTTCCTTCGAGAGTATATAGTCCTATGACCGTTCGAAAAGCCCTCATTTGAGTGACCTGCCTAATTCTGCTCTCTAAAGAGACAAGAACAAAGCCTTAGTGGGTCACAGAACAAATCAGGGTTAAAAACTTCTTAGTCAAAATCCACATGAACAAATGGCCATGGACATGTGCATAAAGGCAAAACAACCTCCTTGGTCATAATAAAAAACAGTTTTTCTAAACTGGTCATAACCGACTCTATTCCGAAACAAAGCAAGCATTGGCAGTGAGATAGGTGGGCGTAAATTTATGGGTATAACGTACATGGCTGAAGCAAGCACAGGATGAGCTTGACAGGACTTAGTCTTGCAGTGGGCATAGTTAGACCTATTGTGATAATGATGATGATGATGGTTGAAGGCGGACAACTGAAAAAGCGATTGGCAGATGGAGTGTTCGAGCAGCCTATAATAAATAAAAATAATTTCATGTTGTATTGGCGAAGTGTATGGAACATAGAGGCTACAAGGAGGTGCGGGTAAGCAGCACTTTTTGTTTAAACAAAGCCAGTATATAGCTAGGCGATCTTGGTAACGCTTGGGCGCGCACACAGTGGACAGGCAAACAAAAGGTGAAAAGGAAACAAACCAACTTGCCCAACTTTCCATCCTCTTGCACTGACAAGGGTTCATTGTAGGTTTATACTAAGCATTAAAGGAGATAGTCGGCGCATGTTCCTTTGCCGCAGTACTCGTACAGCAGTTGCGTATGTTGTGTAACAGGAAGTCTTGCACGTGTGTAAATAAATAAATACGAATGACAAGTGTTAGAGTGCAACATTACTCAAAATAGCCGAAATTGTGTGCCATTGGAATAACGAATTAGACACTCCTGTTAAGCTCTATTTACGTGGACGTAAGCACTTGTAGGGCTTGCATTGTGTGCGGCAAGATCGCACGAAATTTTGGTACGCCGCGCGAATTTGGTCTGAGCGAGAGTTTCGAGGCTAGAAAGTTGAGTCGCAATCATTTATGTCTTGTCCACGGCGCTTTAAAGTACCAAGAAAACATGTGTCAACGTGGTACAATGAAAGCGTGCCGAAATGTAATGCTGTGCGTGCCCATTTACGCAGGACTGCTGGTCGCATTTCTGCGTGGCTTTGACCTCATCTCTGTTGGTGGCTGTCTGTACTTCCCGGTGGCCCTAATATGTAAGCATCTTCTAAAGCTTTGTGTCTCGCTCAATTATTATATTGTTTCTGAATGTACAGCAAATAGAGGGAGGGAAAAAATTGGCGGATCCGATGTACAGTAGGAATCAATGATATGCGAAGCACAAATGAGAAAGGTTGATATGTCACTTTAAAATCAACCCAACATTACGACACGGTTATTAATTATGCCATACATGACTTCCATGCCATTATTATCATGTTTCTACAAGTAATTTTCTTTCGTCGTCTATTCGCGTCACGTGATACCAAATTTGGTATATGTGGAGCTAGTGACAGGGCCGCGAGCAGGCTATGAGCGTAGCATGCGGCCATATTTTAATGACACGCGTATGATGATTATTATATATACCTTCGTCATCCAATGACATTACGTAACGCCAAACTTTGTATATGTGAAACGAGCGAAATGACTGCATGAGCGTAGCATGTACTCATGTTTTACATGAAACGCATGTCATGATTATCAAGCTTGGACGTGTCAGTATATGTAAAAATAGAAAAACAGCCTCGAGCGCATTATGAGCGTGGCATGTAGTCATGTTCTTACATCTCACTCATCTTATGATTATCATGTTAGCAGCAGTCATACACCTTGCTCGTCCATTCACGTCACGTAATATGGAATTCCGTTTATGTGAAGCTAGCGAAACAATTGTGAGGGCACCATGAGCGTGTCATGTAGTCATAACTTACATGACATGCATGTCATAATTTTCACGCTAGGGTTTGTCACTTATGTTCGCCATGCCATCATGTCATATATTAGCAGTTTTGCAATATTGCCGCGAACCATGCATTGGGTTTGTTTATTTGTGTTTTGTTTTTTCGGCCTGGCTGCGCCGGCTTGTGCTATCGCCGTGTTCACAGCGTTTCGAACAAACGCTACCACAGCGTTTCGAACAAACGCTATCGAACAACGCTTCAGGCGTTGTTCGATAGAAACAACGATTCAAGCGTTGTTTGTTAGAAACGCTGTTCGAACGAACAGCGTTTCTAACAAACGCTATCACGGCCTTTCCCGATACAATTCGACTATTCGAGAAACCCTCGCGCCGAGGGATATAAATTCCCGCACAGCCGATGCCGCGTCATTCGATCGCCGACGCTCACTAGCGTGCCCGTCGTTTTGCTGGCCGCTGCTTCGCCGCCTGTGTATTTTTTTCAGTTGTTAGGGGAGCAGAGGTTCGCTCCAATAAATTTGTTTTCCTCATAGACAACTGCGTCGTCCTTTGCTGCGTGACATCTGGTGGAGGTGCGGGGTACATGAACCCTAAGCAATTGCCAAGCCGACAAGCACGCCCAACTCGTGTCAGCCGCCGACAGCAAGGCCTTCAGCCAGAGTTTGGACTACTCCGGGATTAAAAAAGGAAAGAAGACGTGAAAATCACGATGATCAACGCAGGCACCATGACCAGCGCTACCAACCCTCCCGTCGTTCTGCAACAACCTCGTGAGCCCCCATCATTCCGAGGATCTCCTGGTGAAGACCCGGAAGAGTGGCTGGAGAAGCTGGAGCGCATCCGCATCTTTAACAGGTGGGATGACGAAGAAACTTTTCGTCATGTCTTCTTCTATTTGGAGGATGCAGCTCGAACGTGGTTTGAGAACCATGAAGGCTCCCTAACCGACTGGACTGTCTTTAAGAGCGAATTTCTCAAAACATTCCCTACGGTTGTGCGGAAAGAACGAGCCGCCCTTTTGTTGGAGACGCGAATGCAACACCCTAACGATGGTGTTGTACTGTTCGCTGAGGAGATGAAGATGCTGTTCCGGAGAGCTGACCCCGAAATGGCAGAAGAGAAGAAGGTGCGCTTTCTGATGCGGGGAGTTAAACAAGAGTTCTTCGCTGGACTCATCCGCAACCCCCCTAAGACCGTCGCTGAGTTCGTCACCGAGGCTTCGATGATCGAGAGGACCTTGGATATGCGTTCGTGGTAATACGATAGACCACTCAACACCCTTTCGGTGAACCCGGTAAACGCCCCTGGATTGCCGACAGAAGACTTGCGGGAGACCATCCGCGCCGTCGTTCACGAGGAACTGAGGAAATTGTTCCCAGCAACGCCGCAGCCCCAAGTCGCCTCCCTCACTGACGTCGTCCGCGAGGAGGTTCAGCAAGCACTGGGGAATTCCACGCCGTCGGACGCATCTTGCGAACCACAAGCGATGACCTACTCCGCTGCTGCTCGTCGACCCCGACCCGTCCCAACCAGTTATCAAGAGGCCCCGCCGTACCGCCGCCCAATGTCGCCCGCCCGACCCCCTGTAACCCGAAACCAGGCGCCCAAGAAGACCGAGGTGTGGCGAACGCCAGATAATCGTCCGCTGTGCTACCACTGCGGAGAGGCTGACCACGTCTACCGCCGCTGCCCGTACAAGAGGCTGGGTTTGCGTGGGTTCTCCGTCGACGCGCCCCACCCGCGAGCCGCCCAGCACCCATTTGAGATCGAAGAATACTTGTCGAACACCAGCCGTGGACCATCCCGTTTCAACCGTCTGCCGTCGCTCTACCCGTACCAATCCCCCAACTGTCGTAGCCATGCTGACTTCGCCCGTGGAAGGTCCCCCAGCCCACGAGGAGGAAACTAAAAGCAGCAACTTCTGGAGGTGAAGTTGCACAACGGCGAGAAAATGAAAACCCTTCAACGACGCAAGACCGTGATTCACGACATGCCCTCATCCCGACGACCCGACGACACCCTGACGAGACCCCCGAAAACGATGACAGCTACGCTGCGCGACGCGTACCCGAAATGACGAAGCCTGCCGCTGAGAAGACGACGATGACGACGCATAGTGCCCGACCATCAACACGTGCAAGCTGCGATACGACGCCCCGACGCATCCGAAATTCGAGGAAAGCGGCATCCGACGTCCAGTTGTCCATCGACGGCCTTGACGTAGTCGCCCTCATCGACACGGGAGCCGACTATTCGGTCATGAGCGGGCCATTCGCGTCCAAGCTAATGAAAGTTATGACTAGATGGGACGGTCTGCACATACGCACAGCAGGAGGCCACCTCGTGACCCCAAGTGGAATGTGCACATCGCGCGTCACCATAGACGGCACTACCTACCCTTCGGAGTTCGTCATTTTGCCTAACTGCTCCCGCGACGTAATTCTCGGAATGGACTTTTTGACAGACAATGGCGCAATAATTGATCTGCAGACCAGGTCGATAACGTTTTCTTCCGATCACTCACGACGCCGCAGCCGAACCTCGGACACCGTGCTGCTGTAAGGATCGCCGACGATCACGTCACCCTGCCACCCCGCGCAAGCTTGATGATCGCCGTCTATTGTGAAGGTGCTGCTCTTGACGTCGATGCTATCGTGGAGACTGACCAAAGGTTGCTTCTAGACCGCGGTGTGTCTGTCGCAAGAGGCATTGCGCGGTTTAAGCAACGCAGATCCCACGTTTTGGTCACCAAATTCACCGAGGAGTACCAGCATCTAAACAAGGGCGCTGCAATCGCGTTCCTCGAAGAAACACAAGAAGCGAGTCAAGTGATTGCGGTCGCCACCTTTGAACGCGCACGCGCAGATGCTTCCAGGCTGCCACATCCTTTTGACCTGAACCCGGCGCTGTCGCAAGAAAATCGGGACAGATTACTGGAGTTGCTCCGTCGCTACAGCGAGTGTTTTTCTTCGAACTCGAAGTTACGTCAGACACCTTTGGCGAAGCACCGGATAATAACCGAAGATGGAGCCCGACCAACCAGACAGTCACCGTACCGCGTTTCTTCACACGAGCGCGAAGCCATCCGGACTCAAGTTGATGACATGCTCAGCGACGACATAATACAGCCATCAAAAAGTCCGTGGGCTGCGCCGGTTGTACTCGTGAAGAAAAAAGATGGCACTTTAAGATTCTGCGTTGACTACCGGAGACTAAACAAAATCACCAAAAAGGACGTGTACCCCCTGCCACGAATCGACGACGCCCTCGACCACCTCTGCCACGCCAAGTACTTCTCATCCATGGATCTGAAGACCGGCTACTGGCAAATTGAAGTGGACGAGAGAGACCGAGAAAAGACTGCATTTATAACCCCGGACGGTCTATACGAGTTCAATGTGATGCCGTTTGGGCTGTGCACGGCGCCCGCAACGTTTCAGAGAGTCATGGACACTGTGCTAGCAGGCTTGAAGTGGCACACTTGCCTCGTATACCTCGACGACGTTGTCGTATTCGCCCGGACTTTCGATGAACACCTCACAAGGTTGGAATCTGTACTCGAGGCCATTCGTACGTCGGGGTTAACGCTGAAGCCTGAGAAGTGCCGTTTCGCGTACGAGGAACTCAAGTTCTTGGGTCACGTCGTGAACGCCGCGAGAGTCCTACCTGACCCAGCAAAAACATCAGCCATTGCGAACTTCCCAAGGCCGAAAGATAAGAAGGGTGTGCGAAGGTTTCTCGGACTGTGTGCATACTACCGGCGCTTCGCCGCAAACTTCGCACGCATTGCAAAGCCACTCACGCGCCTGACGAAAGAAAGCACCCCTTTCAGCTGGGAAAACGACCAAGAAAAGGCATTCTGCGAGCTGCAACAACGCCTGCAAAACCCGCCCGTGCTCGCTCATTTCGACGAAAACGCCGAAACGAAAATGCACACGGACGCCAGTGATATCGGTTTGGGTGCCGTCCTCGTCCAAAAGCAAAGCGGTTACGAAAAGGTAATCGCCCATGCAAGCCGTGGTCTGTCGAAGGAGGAGAGAAACTACTCGGCCTCCGAGAAAGATTGCCTGGATATCATATGGGACATTTCAAAATTTCGCCCATACGTCTAAGGTAGACCATTTAAGGTTGTGACAGATCATCATGCGCTGTGTTGGCTCGCCAATTTGAAGGACCCCTCTGGCCATCTTGGGCGATGGAGCTTGCGCCTGCAAGAGTTTGACGTTACAATATTCTACAAATCCGGCAGGAAACACTCCGACGCCGACTGCCTGTCCCGCGTCCCCGTCGACCCACCACCACAGGACTCCGATGAAGACAGCGCGTTCTTCAGAGTCGTGACAGAGAGCGACCTAGCCGCTCAGCAGCGTGCCGACCCTGACCTCCGCGCCATGATCGACTACCTCAAAGGACGCAACGTCGCCGTGCCTAGGGCGTTCAAGCGCAACTTACCAGCAAGCCTCAAAAACTCCCTCTTAGAGAAGAAGAATTTCAACCCCGGTACGAGAACGAATTATCTACTTGTCATCCCCGCAGACCTTCGTGACGAAATTTCGGAAGCGTGCCACGACGACCCGTCTTCCGGACATCTCGGAACAGCTCGCACGATTACAAAAATCAAGGCGAAATACTTCTGGCCCCACCTTACATCCGATGTCACCCACTACGTCCGGAGCTGCCGTGACTGCCAGCCACGAAAAACACCACCGACGAGACCAGCCGGACTTCTGCAGCCGATCGCCGTCCCAACGAGGCCCTTCCAACAGATCGGAATGGACCTTCTGGGCCCGTTCCCTACATCTCGATCCACGAACAAATGGATTGTCGTTGCGACAGACTACATGACACGCTACGCAGAGACCACCGCTCTTCCTAGGGGAACTGCGCAAGAAGTTGCAAAGTTCTTTATTAACCAAATTGTGCTGCGACATGGAGCCCCTGAGGTCCTAATCACTCACCGCGGAACGACCTTCACTGCGGAGCTCATGCAAGGAATCTTACGCTACAGCAACACAGATCACCGAAGAACGATGGCGTACCACCCCCAAACGAACGGACTAACGGAATGGCTCAATAAGACAATCGCGGATATGCTGTCTATGTACGTCGACGTTGAACATAAGACGTGGGACGAAGTCCTCCCGTACATCACGTTTGCGTACAACACGGCTATTCAAGAAACCACGCAGATGACACCGTTCGAGCTCGTCTACGGAAGACGGTCGACTACGATGCTCGACGCCATGCTTCCGCACGTAGAAGACGACGACCTCAACGCCGACGTCCAAGGATACCTCCAACGTGCGGAGGAGGCCCGCCAGCTCGCTCGAGCTCGTATAACGGACCAGCAACTGGTGGATGCCGGACGCTACAATCTCCGACGCCGAGACGCCGAGTACCATCCTAGACATCGTGTGTGGGTTTGGACTCTCATTCGACGACGTGGACTGAGTGAGAAACTTCTACGACGCTATTTCGAACCCTACCAGATTCCACGACGTGTTGGCGAACTAACGTACGAAGTGATCCCCGATGGGGACTCCCGTACATCACGACGACGCACGCGGCTCGAAGTCGTCCATGTGGTTCGCTTAAAACCTTTCTACGGACGATAGAACTTTTAATTTGTGTGGACTGTCCCTTATGTTAGCATCGGGTCGATGCACTCTTAGAGGGGGGGGGGGGGGTAATGCCGCGAACCATGCATTGGGTTTGTTTATTTGTGTTTTGTTTTTTCGGCCTGGCTACGCCGGCCAGTGCTATCACCGTTTTCACAGCGTTTCGAACAAACGCTACCACAGCGTTTCGAACAAACGCTATCGAACAACGCTTCAAGCGTTGTTTGTTATCGAACGAACAGCGTTTCTAACAAACGTTATCACGGCTTTCCCGATACAATTCGACTATTCGAGAAACCCTCGCGCCGAGGGATATAAATTCCCGCACAGCCGACACCGCGTCATTCGATCGCTGACGCTCACTAGCGTGCCCGTCGTTTTGCTGGCCGCTGCTTCGCCGCCTGTGTATTTTTTTCAGTTGTTAGGGGAACACAGGTTCGCTCCAATAAATTTGTTTTCCTTATAGACAACTGCGTCGTCTTTTGCTGCGTGACAATATGGCATGTGAGCGAAACCAACGCAAGAGGAGCAAGGCCATGAAAAGCAAATCATGAAAATTACGACAAAGATGTCATGACTTTCATGTTATGACTAGTCACTAATGCTCGTCATACAGTCATGTGTTGCCATGCCATTTTAGGTGTCGATACCATTATCAAAACCGTCAGGAGAGCTAAAAGTCATGGGTGGCCAGATAGATAAGTGATAGATAGATAGATAGATAGATAGATAGATAGATAGATAGATAGATAGTTGCACTCAAAGTCGGCAAAGTTCGCGAAGAAGTACTTAGCATTTTATAGGAAACGTCTAATTAGCATATAGGTATAAATTAAAGGTAACCATGTGGTCATTTAAATGAGGTTTATTTTTTGCTCTTCAGAAAATCAGAAAATTGCAGTAAATGTCTTGTCAGGGGTTCTTAATAGAAAGACAGTGTCGTTGAACGTATCCAATTGTGCCCTGTCAGTACAGTGCCACAACACGTGCAATGCTTTAAAAAATAGTCTTTAGTGCTGTTTGTTTCCCGTTCCAAGATGATTCACTTAAACCGTGTATATAACAGCCACGATTTTTCAGCCTGGCTTTACGTTCTGAGAGCTCATTCAGATGTAACATTTTAATGAATATCACATTTGTAAGATATATCAGGCTGGAAGCAGTCGTGATACATTCGCGAACGATCGGTCCTTTTTTGGCTGAAGATACGTGACGTGACATTGCCGCAAATATATATATATATATATATATATATATATATATATATATATATATATATATATATATATATATATATATATATAGTCCAGTAGATCCTCCGTGGTGAGCAGTCACAACGTGGTTTATTTCGACGTTTGGCCTAGAGTCTGGCCTTCATATGTATGTATGTATATATATATATATATATGTGTGTGTGGTGTGTGTGTGTGTGTGTGTGTGTGTGTGTGTGTGTGTGCGTGTGTGTGTTATGGTGTCTGGTTCCCCACCAACACTTAGCGGCAATGTTGTTTTGCTTTTTTTTCACGTTTCGCAGGCTATGGTTTAGGCCTTATGATGACGTTCGTCGGCCTCTACCTGATGCGCACGGCCCAGCCCGCACTTTTGTACCTTGTACCGTTCACAGTAATACCTACGCTGGTGATTGCACAGTGCAGAGGCGAGCTCCACGACTTATGGAACGGAAAGATGGCAAGTGTTTCAAGTTGTTTGTGTGCGTCTCGTTTCCGTATGGTGATGTGTTAACCTTGAACAATAGAAATGGCTAAAAGAGCACTGACAGAGCCTAGTCCGCCTTTTCGTCCCTTTCTTTAGTTCCGTGTCAGTGTAGCACTACTTCATGACTACGACTTCCTCGCCCGACAGACTGTTCTTGAATACAATATACGAAAAAGAAAATTATAAGCTGGACCAAAGCCGAAAGATCGGAAGTGGAAGTTAGGGATAGCATTGGCGCTCATGGTTTTTGGACGACGCTACATACCGAAGCGTCCTGTTAGTCTCACACAAAAGGCTAGCATTACTAGTGACAGTGACTGTGGCTACGCAGTCGATTCATTTGGTAAGTATTCGGTGTTGCGACATGATTATTCAATGAGCACTGAGCGTTCCTTAGGCTTTACCAACACTGTAAACCAATGTGTACTACTATAGTGGTTTCAAGCAAGCAAAGCTGTCTTTTGAGTAACAATAATTGAAAAGTTGGGGTGTGAAGAAGTTTTTTTCTCCACAAATAGCTTTTAAAGATTGATGTTTTATGACAATATTGTGTGGGGTTTTATATACCAAAACTAGATTATGATAATGAGAGATGTCGTAGTGGGGGGCTCGGGAAATTTCGACCATGTGGCATTAATTACCGTGCCCTGAGATCCCAATGTACATGGTCTTCTGCCATTGCGCCTCCATATAAGTGCGACCGCCCCGGCCAGAATCGAACGCGTGACCTATGGATCAGCAGCGAAACACCCTATCCCCTGATCTGCCGAGGCGGACTTGATGTTTCAACAAAATCCCTCTTTAGAAGGCAAGGGCGTTATGCGTTATCCAAACACCCGGGGTCTATATGGCGGCGTGCCAGGAAACAACCAAGAATTGCCGATTACAGAATTGCGGAATATTGGGCGAGTTTAGAATAAAAGATTTGTGTATTTATACGCCAGTTCTTTATATGTAATGCCAATTTACATGAAACGAAAATATGCCCACTGTCAATGATTAGCGGGTTAAGGTACTTACCTATAGATATACCGGATGCTTGGTGTAAGACATGAAAGCGCAAACGCTTTGCTAAATAACTTTTATAGGAGGGATTTCAGCAGACGTTGTAACTCTATAAGGAATTACTATTATGGCTGTATAGCAGTTATTTCGCTGAAAAAAAATATTGGCAGAAATAACCAAGACGAATTATCTCTGATGTGCAGCCTCCAACATTCAGAACTGGTTGGGCTTCTCAGGTTAGAAACACTCATGCACATACCTGGGTATTTATTTTGTATCCTGAGAGCCCATGCCTGGCTGTAATATCTGTTGATTATTTCTTGGTTTAAATGAAATGAAGCCTGTAAATATAAAAAAAATGTGCAAGCGCCTAATGTATTTTACAATATGCTTTGTTGTGTGTGTGTGCGTGTGGCTGGGTGCGTACGTGCACTTATGATGATGTCTTCTGTAATTGCATGCTCCCTGACTGGTAAGTTTTATATTTTAAGGTTTCTTTAGTAATAGGATGTAAGTGGCATTGGTGCCATGCCATGATGACAGTGCTGGCCCGTTGGCAAGACTTCATGGTATGGGTGTTTTGATCCGTGAAAATGCATTTTTGCTGAGGTGTGAAGTTGCTAATCATAGACGCGGCGAAACCACCTGACTTAGTCTCTGGGATGAACGTAAATAGCTTAATTATCCGTTTCGTTTAGACCATAGTATTAACGAATGCAGGTGTGCGAGCCTCGGTATTACACTCTGACAGCTCCGACAGCTGTTTAGCAGAGGTGCTGGTGTTGGCACACGTGACGCTCAGGCAAGAATGCTATCGGCCTAACACTGTCTCGCAGGCTGCCAAATTGATTTTACGGGTGCAGTGTCCACTTGGTTTCGTAATTTGAGCAGCCAGGTGAACTGCGTATTTCTGGAAATTTAACACTATCGATACTGTACTGCCAGCAGCGCAACTAGCATAACAAAGAGGTAGGCGTGTTGTGAGCGTGAGAACAAAAAGCAAATATTCACCCTGGCAGAGCTAAGTCATGGCATTAAAAAAACGAGCCTCAATCTTACTGCTAAGTTGATTATTATAATGTCATGTGCTTATTCATTATCTTTGGCGTTATGGGTTGTTAGTTGTCACTAAAACATTTTGCTTCTAAATTTTTATTCTTCCAATCAAATCCACTATCAATTCCAATTGACTAAATGCCGCGTATCTGTTTTATGCATACGTTTCTAGATTTTCCACATATTTCTTAACAATAAGCAAGAGTAACGACTGGTGTGACGTAATTATTTCTCGTTGTGTCTTTATTCTGAGTCCTTCGCGTGCCTTTCTTGATCAGTTTTATCGTTCAACACTTCTCTGGCATTGTCCTGTTTGCATGACAGTAGCTAAGCGGCATTTAAAAATCTCGAAATCTCTGACCTCAAAATGAGTAGAACGCAGATATGAGGCTACATTGAAGCGAATAGACTTGAGGGTATATACACGCGAACAAGTTACATCTAACCACCTCGTAGGAGCGTGCAGCGCTTTTGGCATCTGACAAATTTATATTTCATTTCAGTGCCATTGGTGAAGCCCTGAAGATTTCTAGTTTAGAAAGAGTGTTTAATGGTGTAGAGCGCTTGGTAATCTACCACGGAAGAGCAGAAAGCCGTCCCAGACAAGCCCAGTGCTTAGGTAAAATTGTGAATGCTTTAGGGCGCTACACGCAATGTACTATGGAAGAGCCAAAGACTATAGCGGCCAAAAAGAATACATTTCGTTAAGAAATGAAAGTTGTGCTGTACACCTAACATAGAGTAACATACCATGTTACTCTATGCACTTAACTTGTCCATTCACAAACCAAACATCGAAAACAAGCAAAAACAGTGCATACATCTACAGCTCTTATGGTGCAAAATTGTTGGTTAGCAAACAGCAACAGCTGGATCTAAATTGTATTAAACCGCTAAAGCCTTGCTAACTTATTCATCATTACGGTATTGCGCACAGCTTAGAACACGAACACTGAAGCACACGAACTAGAGCCCAAACTTTCGACTGAATTTATTGGACTGACATATCATGCTTTTATACAATTGCGCTTCGTGGTGGCAAAGAAACAAAGGTTGTCATAAGTCATTTACAAAATAAATAGGAAGTTCATACCGATAACCGCTCATGCCGGGAAAATGCACCCCGATTGCATCTCCCTGCTTTGTTTCTGCATTCAGTTGAAACTTTGCGTTTGTGTCCTATGATTTAGTGGGTCTCCTAAGAGGTGCGCAGTAATAAATTATTATTTCATTAAAGATTAATATATAATAAATAATAACGAATGAAGGAATCAGTCAATCAAACAATCAACGAAAAATTTTTTGTTTACATCATTTGATCTATAACGTGAAAAGGGATAACTGGAGAAAAAACCTAAAATTTATCGGCTAGACAAACCTCCAGCCCCCCCCCCCCCACCTCAGTAGACATTAGTGAAATTAGTTTCAAAACAATACAACAGGGCATGTTAAACTCATCAAGCGCGTAATTCTTGTCATTATGGCGTAAGAATGAATAGATGACAAACTGGCTTAAGCTGGTATGCCTGAAAGTGTCATTTTTTAACATTCATTCCTATCACTTCATCGCAGCCGGAAGAGCCCAGTCTCTTGGAGGGCGACGTTTCAGGCACGGAGCAACCCTCAAAACCCATCGACGCCTAGAGCAACCTGATGGCTCAGCTCGTGCAGACGGTGTTTTAGGCTGCAGTATCATACAGAATCACATTAGTGGGCGGCGCCATGCAGTGTTTCTTTACTCACGAAAAGTTGCTCCAGCGATCACGCCTACGTACCGCGTGAACAATTGTTTGGTCATTTCTATGACTTATCATATGCATATTTGAAGAACGATGCGTAACATTCAAAATTTCTTTATCATAACTTCGTCATGCACCTCTACCACTCTGCTGACACTAGAGTGTATATAAATATGAATCCCTGCAAAATACCTTCCTAAGACCATAAATACAGTGCGACAATCCACGCAATTGACCATAAATACAATCGAAAGGTACAATAAAAATCAATCATATTTAGTGTTCATTGTAACCGTTATCACGCAGTCATTAGGGCTCCTACAGGACGCAAATCTGACAACTTTGGAATGCGGAGATGCGATGCTCTCGTCTCTCAAAATACTCTACATACATATAATTGCACATTAAACAATGTAGCGAGCTAAACACGTTGATATCCTTCTTTCACATTGATAGAATATTCATACCGAAAACTTATCCAAACAGTCACTTTTTTGTGGTACTACCCAGAAACCGCACGCATCGCCTGAAAACAATGTACTTGAGATCAGCACCATATTATCATTCATGTGGGCTCTCGCTAATCGATGACTTGATGGGCTTCCCACACTACCCATGACTTCCACACATCGTGCAATAATAAAAAAAGGACTAATAAAGACACTCTCCTTTTCATGGCTTGAGCATGCCAGTGTATGAACATCCTAGTCAATATTATTGATTTAAATTGGCGATACTTGTATTTGCGATCTCTGTATTTTCTCGCCGTTATTTTCACCCGTAGTGAGTGTACGTTTTACTGAATATCATTGTCTCCTGTGTTCGCATGCTATAAACATATTTCAGCACGGATTCTGGATTTGTTTCAATTTGTTTTTACGAATTCTTCGACATCTTTATTTTTGTAACCCCCTTTTGACCGTGACTTGTAAAACAAGTTTGCAGTATAAAATAAATAAATAAATAAATAAATAGATTATAAAGAATGCTGTGTTATGTAGGATAGACGACTAAAAAGAAGTATGCATGCCGAAAGGTCATTTTAACAATGCCCTTGTTCGGGCGAGTTGGCCCATACTGCAAGAAAATTTGACGACGCAAATCACCGGTGGTGCCACGCTCTCGTACACTTTCTTAAGAAAGGACCAAAATTGAGTTTTTACCGTAAGCTCAGCGCACAGGAGCTTTTAGCCTTTTCCAGAACTGTAGGCAACTGAGCAGAAGAGAAGGAGCATGAGCGTGCCACCAGTGAGGTTGTTGACACTCTCTGATTTGCGTGGTCTGATATTCTTGCTGCCGTTTTAACGTTCCGATGGAGAAGGCCGGCCAACATAGTAATATTTTAATAATAATAATAATAATAATAATAATAATAATAATAATAATAATAATAATAATAATAATAATAATAATAATAATAATAATAATAATAATAATAATAATAATAATAATAATAATAATAATAATAATAATAATATAACATTATTATTATTATTATTATTATTATTATTATTATTATTATTATATTATTATTATTATTATGATTATTATTATTATTATTATTATTATTATTATTATTAATATTATTAATATACTTGTTCTTGTTTTGTTGTTGTTGTCTCGCTTTTAATTACATACTGCAGCACAATGTCATCACCAATTTCTGTAGTAACGTCTTAGATCTGTGTATTTCTAATAATCAACCTAACAAAGTATCACTCTTTCACATCTCTCTCGCTCGTCCTGACAAATTACAGCTACCACTCAAACTAACACTGTGCTTCACCAGAAAATTCAAGCTTTCCCTCAAAAATTGACAAAACGCCCAGATTCGCCCCCAAGCGAGTTCTCTACGTTGGCTTGTACTATGAGTTGTCCACCACCGATTGGTCACATGTAACTGAAAAACCCAATGTTGTTGATCAAGTCGATCAATTCACGGAACTTATCTTGACCAGCATGCGCAAGTTCCTTCCCCAGTATACACCTAGTCATTGTAAATGTCCCTCCTGGTGCTCATCAGAACTTATGAGGGCACGCACAAAGTATAAACGTTCTCCATCAACTCATTTGAAGGAAGAACTCTGTCGTTTTTGTACTCCTTGTAACGTCTTTATAAAAGGGATCACAGTCTATATGCTTCATTTTTAGAAGAAAGCACGTCTGACCGGCCGGCTGAGTTTTGGAAGTATGTGAGCAAACGATCGAGCAAAAGTGGCGAGTCCTTCAGGATAGTGGACCCAAATGAAGTACAAGTTCAAGCCGTTGCTGATTATTTTGCCATGCATTTCTCATCTGTTTATAAGTTTCCAGCCTATGTTGCTAGTAACGGTGAACAGGTTAAAGCAGTTGGCACAGCTGATGCTGTGTCACTAGATTAAGCTATGAAGATTCTATTTCAGAATTCATTAAGCTCTTTAAACGATCCTTTTCAGCTGGCCCACATGGCATAACCTCTGCTATACTAAAAGCCTATGGCAGTACACTTGTGCCTGTATTGACTATTATACTTAATAGGTTTCAACTTTTCCTAGCATGCAGAAAACTGCTCATGTTTTCCCAGGGTGTAGGTCTCGCTGCAAAAGCAACGTTTCGAACCACCGCCCTGTTTCCCTTCTTTGTGCCGCATCAAAAATTTTTGAGCTGGCTCTTTATAAAATATTGTCTTTTGATGTAAAAAAAAAAAGTTCATTAATTGGGAATCAGCATGAATTTCTCGCTGGCCGCACAAGTGTCAATAATCTTGCCGGTTTCATGATGTTAATCTCCACGCCGATTTTGCAGAGAGGACAGGGTGACGCTATTTACAGTGACTTTAGCAAAGCTTTTGATGTTGTCAGCCATTTTCTGCTTGCGGATAAGCTTGCACACTTTGTTGTTAATTCTTCAATTGTGAATCTCCACCATAGCTATCTTCTTGGTAGATCATGTTATGTTGCCGTTAAATGCCAAATGTTCTCTTTGTATAAAGCTTCTAGTGGTGTTCCTCAAAGGTTGGTACTGGGCCCACTACTCTTTTCAATTTATGGTAATGATAAGTCTTTTGTCATTCGGAATTCTTCTTTCCCTTTGTATGCCGATGGCATAACAATAAGGAAATTCGCTCAGTTATGAATTGTCGCTTGATGCAATCTGATATGCATGCAACCCAGCCGGGACGCATGTTCGCTGTGCTCCTGCCAGTTTTTCGGTAAGCAACAGTTTTTAAAAACGATAATCTTTCTTGAGGACCTTCGACAAAAAAAGTTTGGTCTGTCTGTACATTTGTCTGTTTGTCTTCCCTAACGATACCTCAAACGGCACCAAACGGCTAACCCCATCTGCAGCGCCCACCAATATTGCTGAAGGTTTAGCGTTCATCGTTGTGCGATTTCCAATTAAAGAGCAATTGTTGCGCATATCTGAAGCGCCACGACAACGCTTCGATGTTTTCTATGTCTACCTTTATACTAGAAGAGGCGCACCCAAGTAAATCTAAGGTATGCAGCGTTTAATCGCGCTGCGCTGACAGTGCGACGCGATGCTCAAAAAGGTGTTTCTAACGCTTTGCTATGACGTCACGGTGGTAGCACCTGCCCGTCGCTTTGCGTTCTACACCTTGTCACCACCGAGACTGGTGCGAATCTTTCTCCGCGGGCTGCACGCCTTGGTTTTCGAAGATAACGGCCAGATGGCGCTCGTGCCTAACATGCCTAGATGCGCTTGTTCGCCTCCGCTACACCCTCGAGGCACTCCAACGCAGCGCCTTCAGAATACCATTCACGAATTTTCTTGCGCGGAACATCAAATAAACGTTTTCTTCACTCTCTCGTGACGCAAGACTATCGTCTTTCGACGACATTTACAGTGTAACGTGTAGATTCGGGCCAATTTTTTTTCGCCGGGATAGTTGCTCCAAGCGTGTTCATGCGAAGTGTGTAACCTGGTCTGATGAAGAACTGCAACTTCTGAAGTCTCGGTCTCGCTCCTTTTGCTGCAATATGTGTGACCCGAGCCTTGCTGATGCTAAGCCTTGCGAAGAGGACTCTGCGGCTTGCGGCCGTCAGGAATGTAGCTCAGAAACCGGTTCCCTCGCCCGGTGTGCCACGGCGGGTGGCGATCTCGCTGGTCTGTGCGGTTTCCTCCTGGACGCTTTGGGGGGAATGTCGTTCTTCAGTGATGAGGTATCCCAACTACGCGAGGAAAACAAGCGCCTGCGTGAGGATCAGTCCCGGAGCGCGGAAGGGCAAGCCCGCATCATCACCTTTCTTCGGGGAGAGCTTCGCTTCCTGCGTGGGGTGATGACGAACTGCACGCCCACTGTGCCTGTGAAGGCAGCTGTGGCCCTGCCAGCGCTGAATAACGGTGACCGATCTGCGATTTATGAGCGGCCTGCGTACTCTGGACAACTTCCTTCAAATATACTTTCTCAGTAGAATTTGCCGCCAGCTCAAGACGCGTCCCAGCGACGCAGCGTGATTCCTGCGACAGCCTCTTCTGCAGCTCTTTTTTTCGCCCGAAGGCGACAGAAAGAAGAAACTTGCTTCGTTTGGCATGATGGCCACTTCGGCTATTTCTGTAGTTCAACGGTCTCATCGGCAGCAGCAGCCTAATGCTATTTTTGTGTCTAAGCTTAGCCCGGACACCACCGCTGCTCACAAAAAAAAAAGCATATTTCGATGGATCTGTCTTTCATCTCTTGCCGGCGTCTTCAAACTAAATTTCAGACCTATTCTTTTATTCATATCGAGGTTGACAAAGGAACTCTGCAGCGCTTGAATGACCCTTCGATGTGGCCGCAGGGATTCCTTTTCAAGCCTTTCCGTGGGGTGCTGCACGACCACATGCTGCATACCTCTGAGCGAGTGCGAAGTTGAATGTGCAGTGCAACTTGTAGACGTTCTCTACCAGAATGCCCGTTGTCTACATACCAAGCAAAACTAGTTTTTTGATAACGTGCTTTTGTCTTCTTTTATTATTATCACCATCTCTGGAACCTATCTGGGTCATGGAATTTCCTCAGCTGAGTTCCCCCCCCCCCCGACATTCACCACCTTCCGCAGCGACAGAGATTTCAGTGCAAACAAATATATAGGCGGTGGCGTGCTGTTTGCCATTGACAGTTCTCTGAAAGCTGTTAGACAGAAAGACCTAGAATCTTTCGCAGAATCTACTCTGTTACATATTAGCCTTAAGCGGCAAAAAAAATCCATTCATTGGATGTTTCTATTTGAACATCCAGCATTTATCCCTGCCTGTTATATGATGTCACGTTTTCCATTGAACGTGTGATTTCGTCTCATAGTGGGCACAAGATTATTCTGGGTGACTTCACTGTGTATGGAATTGACTGCAGCACGCTTACGTTTTCTTACTATAACCACTTCATTCAGAAAAAATGCAGCCTGCTCTTGAGTTTTCTGGCGTTTATTAATTCTCTACTGCAACACATCGTAGTCGTCAATTGCGAAAACAACGTTCTGGACCTCGGTGTGTCAAACGATCAACCCGTTCAAGTTGCACGCTCCGACATCTCTCTTGTTCTTCGTTGGAAATTTTACCTACCACTTTATGTAACATCATCTGCATGTGCCGGAAATACGAGCTACAGTAGTCATTTTAACCAATCTCCAAGAGCTGCTTTTAAGAGAGCTAACTACACGGGCTTTTATTACTACTTGTGAGCCGTTGATTGGTACCAGGTTACTAACAAACCAAGTGTTGATGAACACATTGAGCAGTTTACGGAGCTTGTATTAAACAGCATGCATAAGTTTATGCCACAATGTACGTCCTAAACATCATAAATAGCCCCGCTGGTTGGCGCACAAGAAGGCTATATGTTCTCCATTTAGCAAGTGGATGCAAGCGCTCAGCTTTTTTCCGAACTCTATCGAAACGCCTATATAAACGGGACGACAATTCATATATTGCATTATTAGAAAAAAATCGTTTTGACAGGCCAGCTGAGTTTTGAAATATGTAAGCAAACGGTCTGACAAAAGTGCGGAGTCGGTCAGGCTATTTGACTCGGACGGTGTCGAAGTGCATGCCGTTGCTGACTGTTTTACCACGCATTTTTCATCCATTTGTAAGGCCTCAGACTTTTTTGTACAACAGCCTAAGGCAGTTGGCACATCTAGTGGTCTATAACTGAATGAAAAGCTCATCTGCTCATGCATTAGGGGCTTAAAAAAGTCCTTAGCGTGCGGCCCAGATGGCATTCCTTCGCCATATTAGAAGCTTAAGGTAGTATATTTGCCCCAGTACTGACTATCATACTTAGCAACTGTCTGAGCACTTGCACATTTCCGAGCATGTGGAAAACTGCGCGTCTTTTTCCAGTGTTTAAGTCAGATTGCAAAACTGGTGTTTTTAATTATCGCCCTATTTCCTTATTGTGTGCCACATCGGAAATCTTTGAGCTGGCTTTTCACAACATTTTGTATGTTAGCGTGAATAATTCAATAATTCGTAATCAACACGGGTTTCTCCCTGGCCGCTCAACTACCTCAGATCTTGCAAGTTTCGTGACCCAAAAAGACGATGAAGAACAAGCGCGTTCCTGCCCACACATTCTCTTTGTGCCATCCCATCTAAGCACATAGAAGGTATTCGCTACACGTCATGACGATGATGATGACGCTCATAAAGCTGAAGAACAAACGCGTTTCAGGTCCCTCATCCTCTTTCTGCCATCACCAGTAAGCGCATGCACTCTACACCATGTATAGCGCACCTACTATACGCCAAGACAATGACACTGTTAACGACCAAAAATGACGAAGATGACGATCACAGACAACGACGGGCTCGTGTAGCAGATGACGTCTCGATATGATCTACGATGCATTTCGTAGGACTGGAAAATGACCAACAATCAAGAAGGGGCCACGAGCCCAGACTGAGTCTTTGCCAACTTTAGAATAGATCCGATGCTACAAAGCAGTAATAAATAAGACCAAACGAAATTTACAACTGAACATACCAGTTGCAAGCAATAAACATTGTGTATAACTGTACACCGCTGAGCACTCGTTTACATGCGTGAGTAGTCAATCTATTGGGTGATTCATGGTAAGAGCAAACGATGTCATTGCTTATCCCACTCATCATCACTCACTTTTGTGCATTAGCCACATGTTTTCATAGTTTTATTCATGTTGCTTTCAGGTGACAGACCAAGTATTAAGCGTGATGCTGTGCTTTTAGTGCAGAACTGAAGGCTGAGCTAATTAACGAACGTGAACATCACTGTGGTTTGTCTCTCCTTTGTTTTGGTGCACGTCGCGATTGTGCTGTGTTTCAGCATCTTCAAAGATGCAGTACTGTAGCAGATTATCTTGATCGCTTTCAGATCATGTCCTATATCAAAGACGTTCTTGATGCGTTTTGAAAGCCATGCGCTTGATGTTACCCCCCCCCCCCCCCCACCAAAAAAAAACAAAAAAACTGGATAACTTCACGCGAACGCATGTAACTGTACCAGTGGCGTGGAGCAACAGTGTAGCAATTTCTGCAGCATTGGCTAGAGACCAGGCGCTCTTCTTTAGGGGTTTTATTCTGTCACAATTAATTTCGATGACAATGCCACTTTTCGTGTCGCAGAACCTTGCGTGTCTAATGATTGATACGATTATAATGACCCACCTTTTGGCCACTGCTCAATACGCTCAGCGCGCACCGAAAGCGGCATGTACCAAATGTTATCACTTCCTAATATGATCCCAGATGTATGTACCCGTTGACCCTTTTCTAATTCATGACTTTCATAGCAGTTCGCTGGTGGAGTGCGTGGCACCCTTCAGTGATATTAGGGGTTGCCAAATCTATCCCGTACCTTGACGCAGTCGAACATGCCTCGTCATTGCTCATCGTGAAAAAGCATGACCACGCGCGTTAGTTGACAATAATGGCGTTTGTAGTAGTAGTGATTAGTTCCTAAATAAAATTACAAATGCACCCAAATTCTTTGTGCCTGATTTGTGACATGATGCAGTGGCTTTTATGGTGGATGGCGGATCATTGGCGGACCGGTGCTGTTTTGCCGCAGTTAAAGCAGTGATTATTGGGAATGACGTCTCACCGTTACAGTTTCTGACGAGTTGACAACGCATTCCACCGCTGTAGCCAATCAAATTCTCTAACGAATTTCGTACTGCTCCCTCAAGTATTCAGGGAAATGCAGGAGATGAGCATCTACTCCTCCGTGTGCACATCATCAATAATTAGTTCAGCAGCCCTGCCTTATTCTGACCTCGCCATTGAGTCTCACGTACCTTCGTTACAGTTTCTTCTCGTCTTTTTCGTGTTATTCTGGTAATATACACGCAAACAAGTTTTTTATCATCGTCAGGTGCCATCGGTGTGCCCTGATTTCATGCACGAGGGGTTTGACAATTGCGGGAAACCAACCAAATATAGTAACCACCTCGCCACTACGGCGGCTCGGTGTGTGACTGGCTGTAGTCATGTAATAAGGCGAAAACTTCTTGGGGGACGCCGCGTCGACAGAAGGACGCATCCCAACATTCAACGCAACGATTGTTTATTAACGTAGCAGCACCACAGGGACAAGCATGCCGCCGCTTTGCCCGTACGGTCAGAGAAGCAACGAATGGACCAAGCTTCGGTTTCATAGTCTCCAGTGGTGACGTAAACCTCCGGGGAAGCTGTGATGACGCTGTCCCTTATCGAAAGCCTGTTGCAGCAAATGGTCGTATGAGACCGGGATGACAAGACCCATGCTGCGCATGTTTGTGCGCAGTGATCGCCACATCGTTGATGTCTACTATGGTCACGTCCATTAGTCTGTGCCCTGGAATGATGCCAGGTGGCCGCTAAAGTCATGCCAATTGACAACGGTCGTACCAGACTCTACAGCGCTCGCGTTTTTGCTTGTGTAGTATCGCTTTGCTCAGCGTATTCAATCATGCAAGAATGCAGATACACGTGTTACGTTCCATTCTGATCAACCCCATCTCAATAGGAACAAGCGCCCACAGAACACACCGAGTGACTTAGATTGCCCCCAAATTTTGTGCATTATGTGATCACACCCGGGAAATATTAGCCACGTCATCTAAAGAGTAGACGGGGCTAGTCAATATGGAACACGAGGGGCACATCTTCGTGCCTGCATGAGTTGGCGGATTGTGGCTGGGTTACAGGGTAGACGCGTGTATGCGTCTGTTTCCTGCATGCACCCTAACGGCCAAAGTCCGCAAATTTAGAATGGGCCAGTGCGAGCAGCGCAGCTTCCTGTGGTCACTCAGTGGACGTTAATATAGAACAATTTGAAACGTAGATTTTTTTTGTTTAGTCTACTCGTAAGAAGTAGACCTCCAATGAAGAGAAAGTAGTAAGACAATTGTTGTGGTTTTACATACCAAGATCTCAATATTACTCTATGAGACGCCATAGTGAAAGGTCAAAAATGTCGTCTAGCGAAAAATAAACGAGGATGAGAAAAAACAAAAGAAGGCAAAAAATGCCACCTTGCAAGAGTCCCGTATAACACACGGACAATAGACAAAAGGGTAAGCGAATGAATGGAAGTGTAAAAATAAGGAGATACATGTAGTAGGGCCTACAGAAATCGCTAAAACATCATCGAGAAGGCAAGAGTGCGTGATGGAAACTTGAGCACAATTCGATAAATGACCGATATAGTGTTGGAGGATTAACAACTTCAAGTTGATATGAAAGCCTACAACAAAGAATGCATTCTATCGAACAGACAAGAAAAAACCACTCGTAATGAAAAAGAAGAGAATATTTTTCGACAAAGATCATATCATTGTCACCTAAATAAAAAGCTGGTGGTATGCGGGTTGATGAATACTGGGAGGAGGGAAGTGAAGGAAGCAAGAAATAGAACCCCGCAGAATGAAACAAGCAGCGAAGACGGAGAATAAAAAGGAAAAAATGGAGGACTATTAGCTTAGTAAGAATGGGTCGAGTGGTCGGGCTCGTCTATAATGCAGTCGAAGGGACCAATTTTATACTTACGCTTCGACTGCTTGGGTGGGGGGGAAGCATATTGCTGCACCACCGTGCAATGCCTCCTCTTTTGTCCAGCCTTCCCACTTGCCCATTAACAGCGTTTTCTGTCCACCAAGGCTGGCCGTGAATTCAAGCACCTACAAAGTGCGCGAAATAGGACGACAAAGGGAAACCGAAAAATAATGAAGGAGCGACTACGAGCTGACAGCACTTTTGCCAGTGCGCAGCTGTTGTATGGTGTACTACCATAAGGCGGTGTGCTGTCTTCCAAGCAAACCAATGAGCAGGTCGCGGGTTCGAATCCCGGCTGCGGCGGCTGCATTTCCGATGGAGGCGGAAATGTCGTAGGCCCGTTTGCTCAGATTTGGGTGCACGTTAAAGAACCCCAGGTGGTCAAAATTTCCGGAGTCCTCCACTACGGCGTCTCTCATAATCATATGGTGGTTTTGGGATGTTAAACCCCACAAATCAATCAATCAAGCAAACCAATGAGAGATCGGTGGTCGCTTTTACGAATACTCTACCGGTGGGGCGCCCCCATCAAACGGTGTGCCCAGCGCGCGTAATTTCAATTTGCCTTGCAAAACTTCCCGTAGTGTTTGAGCAAAATGATACTATAGAAAACTAAAAGCATCTGCAGGATCAAAGCATATGTAACACATTCCTATAAATTATAATAAGCATCAAGCTTCTCCTGCATCGAATGAACTTGCACAATTCATTATTTAAATAACAAGGATAGAAATACTATACTTGCTTACTGTTTTACCTCCATAAGCAATTGAAAAAGGACTTCGCTGTTCTATCTATGCATATGTGTACACCTGCCTAGCTGTCAAACTGGTCGGAGTTATTGCAATGAAACAAACGAGAAGGTCTGGGAGGATAACATGAACCTCATCAGGTGAGTTTCACGACCACCACTCACCAGCATTAGCCACAAAAGTAAGTACTATCTATCTATCTATCTATCTATCTATCTATCTATCTATCTATCTATCTATCTATCTATCTATCTATCTATCTATCTATCTATCTATCTATCTATCTATCTATCTATCTATCTATCTATCTATCTATCTATCTATCTATCTATCTATCTATCTATCTATCTATCTATCTATCTATCTATCTATCTATCTATCTATCTCCCCTTTTGTTCTCCTGCTTCGTGTATTTTTGATCGCCTTACAATGACGTCATGCTATATATAGTATTTTCCCCCACCAATTTTTTGTAGCTGTCTACTTCTCTCACAATCCACCATTGCATTTATTCTGCTTGTATCCATCCAAGATCCGTCTTTTTTTGTTTTTGCGTGTCTTGATCATGCCCACTTATTTTTTTCCACAGCTTTTATTCGGCTTGAGGAGTGGCTTTTATTTTCGAGTCGTTTTGCTTTTTACTATACTATAATACATCTATACTGAAGTGAGATTGAAGGAGATCCGTACTTGGTTGCTTTTCCGCCGTTCACCCACGAAGTGCGCAATGCTCGGCTCTTGTCTTTTTATTTATTTACCACATTTACCCGCACTGCTAAGAAGCTGCCCGCAGCCCTGCTGTATCGCAACAGAATCGAAAGTTGGGCTAGCTGGATATGCGTGCTATAACTATAGCTGAAGTGCACGAAAAAACAAAAAAGTTTCTTCGTGCACTTATACTACAGGTATGATGTACTGCGTCGTCGTTAATAATTGTGGGAACTCGACAAAACAAAAAGCACTTCGTTCGAAAGTAACACGCTAGACACTGTTAGACTCTGTTGACGAGCACAGACGCAGAGAGTTTGGCGTACTCCTGAGAGACTTCGTTGAATCTTTAATGCCTAGATAATTGAGGGAAGAAACATTGCCGAATGGTCGTATTACGCTTTGTTCTGTTCATTTTTTTTTTCTTGTTGCTGATTCCAGGGCTTCTCTTCAGACGGCTGGGCTGCCTCCATGGTGGCCGAGCCGGTATTCATCAGTTGCTATGGGATAACCAAGCATCAAAAGCTGAAACTCACAGGGTACCCACTGCCACTCCCAAAGTTCAGCAAAGACCATAGCGCCGTACTGAGAAAACTACAAAGGAATACTTGCAATCACAGCACACTGATGCAAAGACTTTTGAAACGTTAGATGAATATATCGGTCAAATTACGGCATGCATGACTGCTCAGCCCTCCTTATGCTCGCGTGCCTATGCAATATATGCACTGTTGAGTGGAAGCTGGAAGTATAGCACTTCGAAATACCATGACCGACAAAACAGTAGCTTTCATCTTAACGCACAACCAATTCACGCTCACATACAAAAAGAAACCATAACCGGAGGGTCCTTTATTCATTTTGCCTAAGCTTACTGGAACATGAAAGCGGTTTTCTTCTTCGTCTCCATGGGCTCATTGATTGTCTTACGCACCGTGGACATTGGCAGCGAGCACCACATTCCGCGAAGCTCTATGATGGTGAACCGGAGCAGAGTCCAAAAGTTCACGTTGGATGACTGGGATATTTTTTGCAGCATTCACAATACAAGGACCAGTGCTCCAAACATTTGGTAGTAATGGTGCGAGGGCATCCGCAGAGATACCACCATTGCCGCAAAGCAGATACGGTGAGATTTAACTGGTAGAGAAGATGTACGGCAGGCTTTCCCACCTTCTGGAAGCCAAGGCAACTCTATTCTGTCATTGGAAGTGGCGGAATCTCGATCGTAGGTCGCGGCAAAAAGTGTCAAATTTGAACAAGGAAATCAAAAAACATTGTGACACGCTGTGCAAACAGCAGTGAGACGATCTCTCTGAGTCCGTCGATAGTCAAATCAGAAATGGCTAATCCTGTCACCTTCTGAAGCCCTTCTGGGATGAGTACCGCAATGAGGCCTACCAGAAACACACTCTAGCACATGCCCTACACGAGGCCATTGAAAAACAGGAGGTTGACGAACTTCTTACCGGATTAGTATCTAAGTACCTGCCGGTTGAACGAGAGGGCAAAGACGACGTGTTTCCAAAATATGGCGCCCCCCCCCCCGTCTACGTGAACTTGACGAAGACATTTCAGAGGCCGAAATCAAGTGAGTCAATCAATAGCTCAATCGCAACACGACACGAGGGCCTGACAGGATCAGGAACAGAACTCTCAGAAACCTTGACGACGCATTCATAGAACGTCGAGCTGATTTGATTATTGAAGCATGGGAACGGGAAGGGTCCCTGGGGAATGGGAGCTAGCCGGGACCGTGCTGATCCCCGAGCCAGGAAAGTCTCCTAGCGCTGAAAATCTTCGCCCCATATCTCTCACGTCATGCATGGGTAAGGTGGCCGAGCACGCTATTCTCAACAGGCTTAACGACTACCTGGAGAGAAATAAGATTTATACGCATCATATGATCAGGTTTCGTACCAGCCTTTCAACGCAGGATGCAATGCTGCTCATTAAGCACCAAGTTCTTGATGGTTGCTTTGGAAATACAAAATCACTTCTTGGCCGAGACCAAGCGAAGGTCTTTAACAACATCAGGCATAAATTCATCATTAGGACGGTGGTGAAGCTTGAGCTTGGGACCAAGCTATACGACTACATCAGATGCTTCTTGTCTGAATAAAAAACGAGACTGCGCATCGGGAAGTTCTTCTCCGAGGACGTACAACTCGGATAATGAGGGACGCCCCAGGGATTTGTTATTTCTCCGGTGTTGCTCAATATCTGCTCGATTGGACTGTCGGAAAGACTGGCTAGCGTGGATGGCATCAAGCATACCAACTACGTCGACATCATGATCTGGTGTGTAGGTGGCAGTGAAGGCCGGCTGCAAGATTCTCTTCAAGAAGCATTCACCGAAGTGAATTCATACCTGCGCCCGCCAGAACTTAGATGTTCACCCGGTAAGGCGGAGCTCCTGCTCTGGGGAAAAGAACAGGGCGTCCAACCAAAAAGACGAAAACCTGTCGAAGAAAGCGGTATACACATGTACACCAGTGACGGGGAGAAAATCTCGAGACCAGACACCATCAGGATCTTTGGAATGTTTATTGAAGCGAAGGGTGGCAACGACACCACTCTGCGGAAGATCGTCGCCAAGACAGACAACGTCTTTCTATTCTTCAAAAGGATCTCCGGGAGACACGGATGCCTTGAGGAGGACAATTTGTTTAGGCTCATCAATACTCGTGTGCTCTGCAACATTACCTACGTTGTTGCCATGCACAACTGGCGCAGGTGAGAATGGGACAAAGTCGACGTTATTATCAGAAATATCATCAAGAAAGCGCTGGGACTTGTCATACGCACACACCGAAAACCTGCTCACAGTTGGTGTACACAACTCTGCTGCCGAGATAGTGGAAGCGCAGCAAAGCTCGCACCTGGCTAGGTTTCCACTACGATGGCTGGTCAGCGCATATTTGGAAAGGTGGGTTTCAACCCAATGGAGCTGGAAATGAATAGCGAACGTATACCGAAGCGTGTTAAGGAAAACGTCATTATTGCCCCAAACCCGGCAACACACACCCTGTACTCAACGAAGGACGTCGTCGGGCGAGGGCAACAACTCTACTGAAGCAACTTGGAAAGGGTGGTGTAAATACAAGCTTCGTTGACGCTGCAGCATATCGAGATGGCAAAAAGTTCGCAGCGTTGGTCTTAGACCAGACTGGCTCGACTCTAACCAAAACAAACCCGCAGGAGGCCGAACAAGTGGCCATCGCACTCTCTCTGCTAAATGATCAGTGCAAAGAGGTGCACAGCGACTCCAAATGGGCAGTCAGAGCCTTACAAAAAGGCCGCACTTCCACACAGGCCGCCAGGATCTTGAACAGCTCCACCACCGTTCGCACTGTCCCTCACACCATGTATTCATTCCCGCCAATGTTGGCTCAGTATAAGGCGTCACACTGAACTCAAATGAGTCGGCCCACACAGCAGCACGCTGTTATCGACTTGGTCGACGGCTCCAGTGCCGATGACGCGGCACATAAAGACACCGCTACTATACTCAACGAGATTACAAACTATTACTACATGGCCATACGGGCTTTCCCGATGACACATTCAAAACTCAATACAGCACAGGCAGTCCAGTTGCGTTACTTCACGCCCATTCATAGCCGTGATTAGCATACCTTAATGTAATTTATCCCCACTAATTCCCCGATCCCGCCTTTGCCGCTTGCGGGTAGGCCGCTACACCAACACACATGCTCGGGGAGGGCGGGTCGTTAGACCGACTTATAGCAAAGCCGAGTGGGATGCGCTTGTGCGCAGCCTAAAACTTCGGGACCAAATTCGTGCAGCCCAGTACGCCCTCGACAGGGTCATCAGGATAGACCTGTCAATCTCCACGTGGGAGTAGCCGGGTGGTATGTGGCAACCCTGGCGTCTGCATTGGACTATAATAAAGTAGTTCTCTCTCTCACGTGCCCGTCACGGAAAGCTTTGTCACCCTATAAGATGGAGTTATCGCAGGCTTTCTTTGCATACGCTGATTTCCTACTACCTCCGCGATCAGCCCACTTTAAACTAGCTCTACATCATCTGATGACGATGTGAATGAAGTCATGATAACGTCAAGAATTTTAGCATTGTGTTGGTTTAAGATGTCATCACGTGATGACGTTTTTTTGCATCTCCTGTGAATAGGACGTCCACAGAGCTGCTCTGCTGCCGGACGCCGACGGTCAATTTTTGCGTTCGATCATTGCCTCCGTGATTTAAGGCTTATCTCGGAAGCAACTATTTGATGGCCCATCTAACGTTTTTGTTAAGTGGACTACAACTGCCGGCCATGCGCCTGTTCTTAGAGCTTTAGCAGGACTCCGGCTTCACTAACGCTCTTAGTGCGAACAACTTAGATTGCTAAAGCACACGCTATAGCGAATAATTATCTAACTTGCAAGTAGTGGAATTGGAATTTCTAATAAAAAAAGTGCGCTACGTAGATTTCTTTCACAAAAAACTATGAAGGAGTTTAAACATCAGGTGGTAAAAGGAACATTTCGAAGGTAAATCAAGCAACTTCGCTAGGAGATATGTAGAGGTTCATAAGAATGCCCATATGCCAAACAACATTGCGGTATCGCATTCGTAAGAAAAAGTGCATTTCCCCGCTTGAGGCTGCTTACTGGTCGAAACAACCGTATGAAATGTGAGACCAAGGGCACGGCGTTTTTCAACAGGACGGCGTATTGCCTTCCTTGTTTCCTAATGCATACATCCGATTTTTGCCTATGCACAAGTTTGCTTTCACAGGTTTTAGGCTTCTGCAACTTTTTTACGGCCAGCTCAATTATCACTAAGGTACACCTTTTTTGCAAATATTGATTAACTTCGAAAGCTCCACTATCTCTATATTGTTGGTTTATTTGAGGTTTTCATGGTTTGTCGTGTCGGAATGACATTTTTCATCACCTGGGATAGCTTGTCGTCGTCCTGTCTAGTGACTGTACCTGCGAATTCCACTGTACGCTCTTTGATTGAATAGTAAGTTTATTGTTCATTGCGCCAACGCTAACGGCGCTCACCTTTAGAGCCGCTAATCTATTCTGAAGCGATGCTCTGAATTCATGTACTTTTTCTCTCACCGCTAGCTCATTAAGTGGCTTCTGGCTTATCATTTTATGCCTTTGTTTTTTTTTAAATCTCAGTGAAATCGAGCACTTATCATTCTATGGTCACTGCATAGGATCTTGCCAACTACTTCTACATCCTGTACAATGACTAGGCGTGCACACAGAATGAAGTCTATTTCATTTTTAGTTTCGTTATTAGGACTGCGCCTCGTACCGTTACGGTTAGTCCGTTTTCTGTGGAAGGTATTCAAGATCCGTAAGTTATTACGTTCTGCGAACACTATTAATAACTCCCCTCTGGCTTTTCTAGAGCCGATGCAATATTCCGCCACTGCACGGCCTCCATCGTGTTTTCCTACTTTCGCATGAAAATCACTCATCAGTAGTGTACTGTGTCATTACTTTATTAAGTGCTGACCTTGCGTCTTGGCAGAAGTGTTAAACCAGATGATCATCGTGACTCAATTTAGGCGTGTAGGTCTGTACCACCTTTGTGGTTTACTTCTTGTGTGCGTTATTTGTGAAACTTTCCACCCTTTCAATGATGTTATGGCATTCCTCTATGGGGCCAGCGATACTTTTGTCTACAAGAAACCACACTTCTAGTTTTTTTTTCTGTCTACTAGTCTATGGTATCATATGGCGTGTACATTCTTCACCACTGTATAGGCTTCACGTTTCCCCCTAACTTCGCCAAGCTCTACTACAACCCATTTAACACCCTCTAAATTATCGAACAGCACAGCTAGACTACCCTCGTTACACAGCGTCCAAGTTTTGAATGTCATCAAGTTTAAATTCCGATTACACCTTGTTCGGACATAGATATTCTTAGCACCCTCTGCTGCATCGTAAGTCTGATCGCCACTTTAGACAGTTGCATCGCAGTGGCTAGGAAGTGAGGGTTGAGAGTTAGTTGATGCATTCACATGGGAGATAGTGGCCAAGTACTGCAGCAAGGTGGCCAACCCTGTCATGATGAGAAACTGCATACCGGCAGGTGGTCACAAGGGAGGCCACACTCCAAACATTTTAGGGGCAAAGCTTCTTATGGCGTGGGTCTGTACATCCTCTGATGTACGTAGTAGTATTAGTAGTACGTAGTCACCGGTGGCACGTAGCTGCTCTAGAGCGGGTATGTGTCACAGGGGATGGGAGATGGGAGATGGCGGTACTTGAAGTGTTCATTAGATGGACGCAAGGATGGGCGCATGGATGGACGGACAGACAGACTGGCAGACGGACGGAAGCACGGAGATGCTGACGATCGCTTCGCCCCACACATCATCATTCACTCCGTGGCTATGCTGTGATTTTTTCGTTTATTTCTTTAACGATTCCTTCATACTGTGACGTTTCCTAAGTAAATATATGACGGGAATGGTCCGACATCGGTATTCGAACTGAATTTCAGATTTGCTTGCTAGGCTGCTGCGTGAGCACTTTTCTGGCACAGTAATTCTGCTCGGTAATTTTTTGAAAACATAACCTATGAAGGATTCATATGTCCAAGGTGGAATCACCTTAAATGTTTATGAGGCATGTCGTTGTGAACACTGCACACCATCTTTAGAGGGCGACATTGTCATTTGCATCAGCTTTTCTAATATGTACAAAATTTGAGCACCTTGTTAATCATTTTCGAAAAAAGTGGGACATGTGTGGCCTGCTGTGCACTGAAAACAGCTGCTTCAGAAAGAAAAATTACATTCATCAGTTTTTATGCAAACGTGCTGCTGCCAACAAAGGCAGAGCTTATAAATACGTACTGTCTTTCACAAGAAAGTGAACTCACTGTTAATTGTGAATTCCGCTCGCTAACGGCACTCGAGCAACATATATACTCTGGGCATGCCTGTACCCCTCTATTTCGTGTATGTCGAGGAAGGCCAATTGTTTACTCAGCAGAAAGAGAAGCCCCTGCATAGAGCAGACTGAAAATTATATACCAAGATAAGCTGCACACATTGATAGCCTCCCCACGCATTCGAAAATATATCATTGAATGGCTGTCGATTTTGCAGTGCTGAAGGTCATCAAGAAATTGTGTAGGTATAAACGAACAAAACACTACATTAGCACATTTATGAAGTTGTGAGTATGAAATAAACTTTTCTGAATTGACTCGTATGCCAAGTCGGGTGGAAAGCGCGTTAAGATCTGACGAAAAAAGGGTACAGCGTTTCCAAAGGAAATGTACCATTACCGCTGCATACGCGCCAGCCCATTGACTGATAACCATTTTTTTCTCTCTTTCTCTTCTCTTCCCCCTCACTCTCTCATCTTTATGCCCATCTTCCTATTCACCGAGCGTATGGCAGCAAACTGGGCATGTGCCTGGTTAACTTCTGCTGCCTTCTTTCTTGTTATTCTTGTTCTCCTCCAACAATATGGGTACAGACTGCCACCTTGCGAATGTCATGAAAGCAAGGGAAATACCATTTTATAGAACATCTATATGGTTGCAGTAGAATTATGAAAGTAATCTATTCAGTAGCTTCGATAGAAATGATTACAACATTGAGAACGAAATCGCGCAGATCCCCCGTACATTGGGATTCAATTTTATGCGAAGCATTCTTATAGAAGGTGACTGCGCTGTAATATTTGATTGAGCAAAACCTTACGGAGTGGCGGTCAATATCTGTACGAATGCACGAACAAGCACAATTTAAACAGCCACGTATATATTACATAACCTGTTGTTTGCACTTGCGCAATGATGCCAACTGGAACATGAGTATAGCAATACCAAAAGCCCTAAGCTGATGTGAAGCGCTGGTGCTCGCGAGGTTGGTAGCTCTGGACACTTCTACATGAATAAACTTCAGTGGATGACACAGAACTACAAATGACGTTAATTCGACGTGACTTCTGCATCGCAGATCACAGGAGGATTGATGTAATGTTAACGAAATTGGATAATGAGCACTGCAACCACAATTGATGTTTCACGAACATTAGAGTCTATTTGAATTGCGTTAGGCTCTATTTGATTAGGGTCTATTTTCCACTTCCATGCGCTGTCATAAAAAAAGGCTTGCGTGGTGCATTGTGCACCCACTTAAAATCACTCGAAGGTACAATCCTTTTTCTTTTTTGCCATCTTCATTGACTGTATTGATCAACCCGCTCTTAAAAAATGGACGTTATATGATTGGCGTTTGCCCATATTTTTTTTAATAAAAAGGTTTAGTTTTTAGGTGTTTTCGGGAATGCTATGGTTAAGCATGTCGCGTCAATTTTTCACGTCTGTCGGGGATCATCATACCCAACGCTTCTCCAAAATTCCAAAAATACACTAGAAACAGGGAAATTACCCTACGGTTGCAAACTTGCAAACTTGCAAACTGCTTTTGCAATACGCATATATTCTGGGAGTGTTTAATATGGCAGGGCGGCCAACCACACGGTATTTTCAGAATATTTCAGCCAGCGCATAGCAATTTGAACATTTTGCGCTTAATTGATAAGTAAAAATTGTTGAAGCTCCACGTAACAAATCTGAAGATATGAATCGATGATCAGGTTGATTAATAGGGTTTCTAACAAAAGGAAGGGGACGCAGAGAAGACAATCTACTGAGGCTCTTTCATGCATTCCTCATGAGTCATATAACGTACGCTACTGCCATGCACTCTTGGTACGGATTCGAAAAGAAGAAGCTGGAAATTCGAATCAAAAAAAGCTTAAAGAGGGTGTTGGGCATCCCCGTGCGAACAAGCACTGGACAGATTATGCAGGTAGGAGTTCATAACACCCTAGATGAGATCATTGAAGCCCAAGAGACTTCACAGCTAATGTGCCTGTCGTCTAAGCCGGCTGGTAGAAAGATTCTGTCCGTCCTAAGCCTCAGTCCGGCGCTCGTAGAGGATCACTGTCTTAAACTGCCGGATAAACAGCGTACTACCATCCAGGTCTCTCCATTTCCGCGAAACGTCCATCCTCAGCACAACGTAGGAAGGCGCCGGGAAAGGACCGTTCCACTTCTGAAGAACATCAGGAACGATCCTCATTCAGTGTGTTTTGTCGATGCCGCTCAGTACGGTCGCTCAGCTAGGTTTTCTGTTATTTCCGTCAATAATATGGGCTCTATTATCAATGCTGCGTCAGTTAGGGACTCTACTCCCTCAAGAGACGAACAGTTGGCTGTAGCCCTTGCCCTCTTGGATGACAGTAGATCGCAAATCTTCACTGACTCAAGGCCGGCAGTGAAGGGTTTCGCCTCTGGTTCCGTCTGTACTGAAGTATTTAAACTACTTGAAAAGAGGACACTTTCTCCACATAACATTACCTGGTTTCCTGCACATCTCTGACCCCTACTGGACTCTCTAGTAAAACTGAACGACACTGCTCACTCAAGGTGCACGCACTAACCCTACGCACTGGGGAGGACGTAGGTCTGCAGGTGGGCAGTGAGATGTTCAGGGACGCTTTACTTACATTCAGTGAAGTGGAAAAACACTACAAGTTGAGTAGGCAGTGATTCACTCCTCCACACAACAAGTTGTGTAGACCTTAGGCCATCACGTTTAGAATGCTGCAGACCAGGTCCTATCTAAGCCTACTTTTCCTCAGCATAGTCTCCTCAAAGGCTTTTAACTCTAATTGTCCAGATTGTGGTGAGGTTAGTGTCCTAGCACATATGCTCTGGCAGTGCCCCTCGTTACGGGGCCCAAGTCGGCTCACAGAAGAAGATTGGGACTCTGCCTTACGAAGTTCAGAGTTGCTACCACAACTACGGGCTGTCCAGAGCACTCACGATGCGACGGTGAGGCTAGGCCTCCCCGTTCCTACGTGGGAGTGGCCCGCGACGTTGCTCTAGAGGAGCAGCGTTTTTCAGAACCCAATAAAGTTCTTTGTCTCAAAACATTCAAATTAGAATTTTCTCCATTGCGATGTCACCAGTTCAAACGACGAAAGATAATGCCTGAAACATCCTTGTGGTAGGTTTGCTTTTTCAAAGTTTTTTCTTGTTAGTCGTTTATGATATATTGATTGTCATGTGGGGTTTAACGTCCCAAAACCACCACTTGATTATGAGAGACGCCGTAGTGGAGGACTCCGGAAATTTCGACCACCTGGGGTTCTTTAACGCGCACCCAAATCTGAGCACACAGGCCTACAACATTTCCGCCTCCATTGGAAATGCAGTCGCCGCAGCCGGGATTTGAACCCGCGACCTGCGGGTCAGCAGCCGAGTACCTTAGCCACTAGACCACCGCGGTGGGGCAGTGTTGGTCGTTTCTCACCTGTCCATCACAAGGAAGGGCTCTAAATTTTGAGACGCTGGTTAATTGGCTTCAGTTATTTATGGGAAAGATTTAGATGTGTCGTCACACGCGATATTCGTGGCCAGTGCCAACGCGTTTATTGCGAAAAATTCTCATGATATAGTGACGGCATCCTCATGATGCCATTGCGGCATCACTTATTGCCAGAATTTCTGGTATCATAAAGTCAATGTGACGTGATGTGTGGTATCACAGCGTGACGTCAAGTGATGGCATCGTCAGATCTTATCGTGACATAATAATAGGTGAACCAATACCAACGGCAGCCCATGCGTCTGAACGTCACAGAGCGCACGTTATCTGTATGTTATCATTGTTACACAGTGCTATTTCTAGGTGTAGGATAAACTGTAGGTTAACGAAAAGTTGTGTAGAGTGAGGTGGGGTAATTTGTACCGCGGCGTAGCATATTTTTTCGAAATTGCTCTGCGACAGTGTCATGCAACCCCTCACACATGCTGGCGCTTACTTCGTCGTGGTGCTGTTAAAGTGTGTGTTGAAAAGCTTAGCCTCGCCAGTGAATAGAAACACGGTGCGAACTGGGGCCCGACCACGCTGTCGCGTTCCAGTGTTGAAGGCGAGGCTCGATTAATTGATTTGTGAGCTTTAACGTCCCAAAAACCACCACACTATTATGAGAGACGCCTAATTGGAGGGCTCTGCAAATGTCGACCACCTGGGGTTCTTCAACGTGCACCCAAATCTGAGCACACGGGCCTGCAGCTTTTCATCTCCTCAAAGCGAAGCTCAAGTGTCTGTCAAGGTATTTTAGGGGCGAAGCTCCTTATAGCGGCACCCGTTCATCCCGCGTCCCGTCGTAGTATGTAACCAGTCTTACGCTTTGACCTGCAAGGTGGTGCCGGTGGGAAATTTTCGACCTCCAAGGTGGTTCCAGTGAGAGATTTCTTCTGTGCGTTGTTGAACAATAAAAGATAGTGCTCAATGCACATGTTAATGGCTGCTAAGGTGGAATGAGAGACAGGAGCATTCGGCCTTTAGGTAATGCGCACGCTGCGATCCCCATTAGCAGCTATTGGCATGTACATTGAACACGATCTGACAAAAAAGGGTCGCTACATTATACTAGCTGGGTGTAAACTCCTTGGTTTTAGAAAAGTTTAGCGAGCGTTGGGCCGCATAGCCATGAATACAGTGAACTAGTATATACCATGAACTCGAGGTGGTTAAAGGTGGGAAGTAAACCCGAAGCGCAAGCCGTAAGAAAGTGTGCATGTGCCACCTCCCGTTTTGTCCTTGAAATGTCCGCTGGATGGCGGTGCTTCTATATGGAGAATATATCATGAAAAAAGATGCGAGATGGTGGTAGTTGGAGTGCTGAATAGATGGACGAACGGACACGCAGACAGATGCATGGATGGACGCATGAACCGACGCAGGCGCGGAAGCATGGACGAACGCAGGGACGGACGCACGAGCAGACGCACGCACGGACGGGTGGATGGACGCATGGACGGTCACACAGACGTACGCATGGACGGACGGAAACAAGAACGAATGGACGGACGAATGCTTCACCCCACTCCCCATCATTCACTCCGTGGATATGCTGCCATTTTTTGGCAACACTGACCTCAGAACAAATTTATTTTGGTAAAATGTATTGGCAATTTTTCAAATTTTGACAATTGTTCTAATAAGCGGAGCTAAGCGGTATCAAAAAACGCAAAAATAGCAATAAAATGATGCAAATGATTCACAGGTCAACGAGAAAATGAGGCCATAAAAAGAAAAACAAGATAGATGTAAGCTGTATGTTATACTACTTGACAATTATCAATATATTGTCATACTTACTACGAGATACTTGCTTGCTTGCTTGTTCCTTTCTTTTGTGGCTCTCACCCACTAAGGGGGATTGGCCAAGGAGCCGGTGGTTAATGCAAGTAAACACCTATAGATTTTCTAGATTAGGGGAATAAGAATACTGTGTTTTGACTGTGAAATTAATTTGGCGCAATGTTAAAAAAAAGAAAAAAAAAGAAAAAAAGGGGGGGGAGAAATAATAGAATTTGTTAAATATCTTTGGTGGAATCGTTATATGAAATTCTCCTGAAAGTAGAATCATTGCAGTGTATCAGCTAAATAGTAAGTGGTAGTGTGACTAGTAAAATTCGAGAGCTGATGGCTGACTCAGCAAGGTAATCTTCTTGTGTTATATATGAAATCGCAGAGAGCCCCGCAGATGTTCCTGTCGCTATGTCCCAATGAAATGGCCCCAAAAGACAAAATATTGGGAGTATTAAGTGATATTCCTAATTTTCTGAATAAAATTTCGAAGCAGTTTTTTCTTTGACTTTTGAATCGGTGACATGTGATAAGAAAATGGTCGATATGTTCAGGTTCGTTACAGCTTGAGCACAGAGGGGATGGCACCAGACCAGACCTGTTTAAGTAGAAATTAAGAGGTGGTACACGGCAACGTAATTTTGTTACCAAGACTTCCAATTTACGCGTGGGACACCATTTATTATTCCATGTGAAGTGCAGGTGCGAGAAATCTGGATTCGGTATCATGGTTTTTGATGAGTCTTCAAGAAGGGAAAGTTTTCTAAACCTTGCTGCTGTTACATAAGCTGTAGGAGGCATGATTGGCACAATCGGAAGATCAAGAGATGTTCGCGCAAGTTTGTCAGCCATCTCGTTTATAAATATACTACGATGGCCTGGCACCCATATCATTCGCACTAGACGGATGTTTGCTGGGATTAATGATTTAAAAGTCTCTAGTACTGCTGATGTCGACGACGATGATAAGAATGAACACACAGAATACGAGTCAGTCACTATCACAGCTGTCGAATGAGTCACAGGAAGTTTACGAATAGCTAGTATAACGGCCGTTAATTCCGCTTCAAATATTGGTGTATAATCTGGGAGGCGTAATGAAAATGACCAGAATAATGAGAGAGAAAAAATACCCACACCTGCCTTCTCGCCACTCATAGATGCATCCGTTGCAATTACTGTATTAGTACCTAATTGAGACAGGTGTTGTTCTAATAAACCAATCAAATATTTAGAGGGCAAGTGTTTAGCGTTCATGGGAAAGATATCGTCAAATTCTATTTGCACTTGGCCGATTGGTTTGACAGATGGTGTGATCTCGAATATATTAACATTTAAAGCATCTAGAAGTGTTTGAACAAATAGCACTTGGGGTTTATATACACGGGACCAATGCTCATTGAAAAAGACACCAGGCTCGGCAAAGAATACAAATTGTCGCCTTCTTAAAGTGGATTCAGAAAATTTTAAATAGGTGTTTACTGTTAAAATACGAAATCTGCAAGCAAGGGTGGGTATCCGAGCTTCTTGATACAAAACATTGTTAGCTGTGAATTTTGGCACACCTAAACAACTACGTAGGGCTTCCCGCTCTAAGAGAATGAGGGGGTTTATTTTGTATGCTGGTCCACCAGAGAATAGTACACATCCAAATTCAAGAATCGGACGAACGTACATGCGATAAATCATGATCATCGTATCTCTGCGAAGACCGGAACGAAGGCGGCCAAGCCTACTTATCATTCCAACAGCGCGTGTAGCCTTAATTTTAATATATTCAATGTGGTCACGCCAGCTCAGTTTTTGATCGTACAGTACACCCAGATATTTAATACAATTAACCTGGGGTATTATTTCTTGATGGTACTGAAGAGAAATAGTAACTGGTGCGTCCAACGGAAAAACTATTATAGCACTTTTAGTTACGTTCAGGTTCATATGAATTTTCTGAAACCAGGTTTCTAATGTTGCCAAATAACACTGTAAAGTCGAATGTAGTGAATAAATATCGTTGTCAGATGCAAAGAACGCGATATCATCTGCATATACATATACGTGTACCTTATCACTCTGTGGTATTGAACTTAACAAAATGTTAAATAGCACAGGCGATAGAACAGAGCCTTGAGGAACACCTCTCGTTTGGCTATACTTCGGCGTGGAAATACCTCGTTGGAAGCAATAAAATTTTCTGTCTTTTAAAAATTCGTATATCCAATTTGTTATGTACTGCGGGAACGTAAGACCTTTTAGGACATTGATAAGAATAGCATGTTCAACACTGTCATATGCCTTGGCTAAATCAAGGGTTACTAGGGCTGCATATTGTCGTCTGTGCCGAGCAAGCTTTATACGAGCCTCTAAATCAACATGCGCCCACCATATAGAGTAACCTGGTCTAAATCCAATCTGGCACGCACTGAGTATCGCATTATCTGTTATGAACTTCGTAACTCTAATGTAAAGTATTCTTTCTATTAACTTAACCACGTGTGATGTTAAAGCGATTGGCCTAATGTTATCTATCTGCATTCCTAGTCCCTGTTTTTTAAGAAGCGGTATTATTTTTGCAAGTCTCCAGTCAGGAGGTATCCAACTATTTTCAAGTGAATAGTTGACAACGTTAAGGAGGTCTTCAGGAGAGATGTCGAATAATATTTTTAACATTTCCGAAGTGACGCCATCTGGTCCAGGACCTGTGTTTGGCAGAATACGAACGATGTGCGCAAGTTCATCCCTACTTACTTCAATAAAATCATTTTCGAATGACGCTTTTACACACTTTATTTTGATTTGTGATGTAAATCTCTTCTCCAATTCTATTGCAATTTCCGTTAATGTATTTTCCAAATCAGTTGGAGAAAAAATAACTGAGTCAATATTTACGTGTGCTGTAATAGTTTTACGATTACGGAGAAATCTGAATAGAGCTTTCTTGTTGCCACTCTTGGATAAGTAGCTGTACCGTTTTTCTTCATAATCGTCTTTCGCTAATGAAACTGTTCTCCTAAAGGTAGCTTTAGCAAATAAATAATTTCTCCAATTAGTCGGACATTGGTTGGTGAGGAGTTTTTTCCATGCAGCGTTGCGGCGTCTATAATCTCTGGCGCAATCCGCATTCCACCAGGCAGATATGAATTTTCCCTTTGTTGAAGATATAGTGAACTGTGATTTTTTAATTGTACACTTTAGGGTGGAACAAAGGCTCATAGCTTTCATATTTGTTTCCGTATTGGGCAAGGAAGACAGCGTTGACTGTAAGTTCTTTTTAAATTTAGAGTAGTTCACAAAACTTTGCACCTGGCGATCCACCTTCACTAAAGGAATGCTGACTTCAAATACCAGGGGGCAGTGATCACTACTGGTAGCAGTATCAAGAACAGTCCAAGACAATAGTGTCACACTTGAGCTAGCAAATGTCAAGTCTAAGACGGACCTCGAATTACATCGAACGAATGTCGGAACTCTGGAGTTCCAACAAATAAGGTTATTCCGGTTAGTCCAGTCCCACAACCGTTTTCCTGATGAATCAGTGCGGAATCCCCATGAAACGTGATGGGAATTGAAGTCTCCCACAAATAGCATACTGTTTCTGCAAAAACTCGCAGTCACGTCAAGGGCTCTTTCATCTTGTATTCCAGCCGGAAAGTAGTTGTTGACTATAGATAGTGGCGCGCATCCGGGAAAGTGAATTTCCAGAACCAATACTTCATAATCGTGTGATATTTGTTGGTAAACTAAGTGTGCTTTATGGCAAATTTTGGATGAAATGAAAAACATTAATCCTCCACCACGTGAATCTCGGTCCAGTCGAAAGCACTGATAGTCTTTTAGATAGAAGTTTTGATCAGAAGACAGCCAAGTTTCTTGTAAAATTATGACGTCTGGAGATTGTTGAGAAATTAGATATAATAAGTCTGTAGTTGCAGAGAGAATTGAACGGCAGTTCCACTGAAGTACTCTAAGGTACCCTATGATGATAAGCAAGCAGTAGCAACTGCTTGATCTAAGATACTATCTTTTAAGAAGTCCGCTTTAGTCCTAGGTTCCTTCACACTCTTTTTTGTTTTCGGATGAGAAGAATTATTAAGTTTGCTAGTGGGTGATCTGGTGCGTTTCAAAAGGCGAGCATCCATATCTACATCTCGATTAATTATTGATTCTGAATCAGATATACCTTCCTGCTCAGTTGTGTTAGGACTGGAAAGCATTGCCTCATTATCGATAGAGACATCTGACTGATGTTCGGCAGGTTTACTAATTGAGGCACTAGGAGGTTGGATAAGCTTAGTTATTCGATCAGATGTACCCGACATCTGTGAATTCATAATACTATTGAGTGAGTCGGACAGATTGAGTAAAAATTTTTCTAATACTTTTTCTACGGCCTTTTCTACCATAGCAGAAATGGACTGAGAAAGTGATGCATCCATAGAAAGAGGTGGACGAGCTGCTATACCGGCATAACCCTGACTCCTGCTTTGAATTTCTGCAATTGCTTCTCTACGAGAGCATCGTCTCCTTTCAATGATTTCAATCACCTGAAGTTCCTTTGATCTTGCAGGGCAGTTAGGATCGTCTGCAGCGTGATTTGCCTTGCACAAACAGCATGTCTTATTGTCTGATTGACACTCAGCAGTACTATGACCAGCCCCGTATATGGCTCCGCATATGCGGCATCGAGTCTCCGATCGACAACCTTTAGTACTGTGCCCAAAGCGCCAACATTTAGCACATTGCAGCGGACGGGGAGCCAAAGCTTCGACCTTATAAATAAGCGGCCATGCCTTGATCTCCGAAGGGCGATCTGTTCCAGCGAATGTGGCAATTACAGTTTCAGTGGGGACTTTCTGTTGGTTTTCCTGTTTGGTACAGCGGTAAACAGAAATAACACCTGCTGGGGAAAAGATGTCCAAGACTTCTGCTGGGCTTAGACTTGCGTCTACCCCCCGAACCAATCCTTTGCAGCAAGCTAGATGAGGTGGGATAAAAGAGCTCACCGGATGTGATGCAAAAGTAGTGCACTTCAGAAGGTCTTGGATGCAGGCCTTGTCTGGTGAGCAGCATAGTATCCCCCCGCGTCCAAACTGACGAACCTCTGTTATCAGTAGAGAGTGGGGAGTGATCGCACGAAGTTCCGTTTGGATTGTCTTGGGGTTTTTCATGCGGATGAACCCACCGGTGGTCGGCACCAAAGCGACAGGAACGCTACGGGTTCCATTGCGGAGAAACAACTCCAGAGGAAGATCTTGAGGGGGAACAGAGGCTGACCAGAGGGCAGGCCTCTGGCCCGGAGAAGAAACAGACATGAAATAAGAAGTTACACTTATCAATGCACTAAAACAGTTGCGGAACAAGAGGTAGATCTAATAAAATAAAATAAAAGTAACCGCCGGCTACTTGACCGCAACCCTGAGGATGGAACAAGGAACGCAGCCGCAGGCACCGCAGGCGGAAGAGGGCAGCTCTAGCTCGCGCGATGGCGATACGCCTATCCGATAGATACTTTTTTTCTACGAGGCACTTTTTAGGGCTTCTTCTTCTTTTTCTTCATTGTAACAGTAGTAGAGCAGTAGTAGTAGCAGCAGCAGCCGTAGTAGTAGAAGTAGTAGTAGTAGTAGTAGTAGTAGTAGTAGTAGTAGTAGTAGTGGTGGTGGTGGTGGTTGTAGTATCCAGTGCAGTCTATACACCTCATGCCATCCACACAAATCTCTTTCAATATACGTAGTTTTCCCAATGCTATTCAAAAAATGAAACGGACTGCCTGCAGGCATTGCAGAGTTCTCTGACGTAAAAGCATTTGAAAATTTGCTTGACAGCCACATTCCCTGTTATATAATAAATCGCGTCTTCATGCTCTTCGCTTGTTGTCATGCGATATGTTGATAGTCTTGGTATATTTTAGTTGTTGCTAGGCACATTCCTTGTCACTAGAGCGTTGTCTATAAATAACTTCCTTTTTGGGGCGAAGCTCCTGTTTAGAAAAAGTTTATTCTTTCATGGGACGCAACAAACCTAAGAGACAAGCGTCTGTATAACAGGTACAATAACAAACAAAAGACAAAGCCCAACATACACTACACATTTAAACTAAAGTGTCCAAGTCCGTAGGATGTCCATAGTCCATTGTACTAATAACTGTACATACACTACATAAATGCACTAATCACAATATGGACAATGTACATGATGATATATGTACAGAATTTACAAGACTTGGTGAAGATGTTAGAAAATATGTACAACAGGTATGAATATTCATAAAAGTTACATAACTTACAGCGTTAGAATGAAGTGCATATATAGGAGAGCTCACACCCATATGAAACACACACAAACACATAAAAATAGTAAACACATAGTGATTACATGCATCAATCAGACATTGACAGGTGACCTGGCTATTATAGCGGCACCCGTTCGTCCCGCGTCCCGTCGTAGAATGTAACCAGTCTTACGCTTTGACCTGCAAACATTTTGACCTCCAAGGTGATGCCGGTGAGAGATTCCTTATGTGCGTTGTTGAACAACAAAAACTAGTGCTCAATGTACATGCCAATAGCTGATAATGGGGTATGAGAGACAGGAGCATTCGGCTTTTAGTTAACGTGCACGCTGTGATCCCCCTTAGCAGCCATTGCATGTACATTGAGCACTATCTGAAGGGAAAGGGTTGCTACATTATACCCGCTGGGTGTAACCACTTTAGTTTTAGAAAGGTTTAGCGAGCGTTGAGCCGCAGTGCCATGAATACAATGAACTAGTATATAATATGAATGAACTCGAGGTAGTTAAAGGTGGGAAGTAGGAACGAAGTGCAAGCCGTAAGAAAGTAAAAGCCGAATTCTCCTGTCTCTCATTTTCCATGCAGCCATTGGCATGTACATTGAGCTCTATCTGCCAGGAAAAGGTTGCTACGTTATACTCACTGGGCGTAACCTCCTTGGTTTTAGAAAGGTTTTGCGAGTGTTGGGCCGCAGTGCCATGAATACAGTGAACTAGTATATACCATGAACTCGAAGTGGTTAAAGGTGGGAAGTAGACCCGAAGCGCAAGCTGTTAGAAAGTGTGCGTGTGCCACCTCTCGTTTAGTCCTTGGAATGTCCGCTGGATGGCGGTGTTTCTATATGGGGAATATATGATGAAAAGATGCGAGATGGTGGTACTTGGAGTGTTGAATAGATGGACGAACGGACACACAGACAGATGCATGAATGAACGCATGAACGGACGCAGGGGCGGACGCACGCACGGACGAGCGGATGGACGCATGGACGGTCGCAAAGACGAAAGGAAGCAAGAACGAATGGACGGACGAATGCTTCGCCCCACTCTCCATCACTCACTCCATGGATATGCTGCCAATTTTTTTTTGTTGGCTGCCTCCCTTCAATGGCCCACGAATGTGGGTCAACAGCGTGTTTAAGAATTATCAAAGAAACAGGAAATTTTATCGGCCTACTTCCAGCCACTGTGTGTGCAACGAAGACGTGACAATCACTTACAGACACCATATTTGAAATAGCACAACTAATAAATGAAAAATTATATTTATGCGGTATATAAGAGATAGAAATAAATAAAAAGATGACACAGGCAGGTTATTCTAGAAGAAATGGTTTGCTACCCTTTACATGGGTGGGGAAATAAGGGTCGTAAAGAGGATAGAGATAGAGAGATATAAACATATTAGAAAAAATGCACATTCACACACATGTAGGGCGTTCCGATCACAGTCGTTTGGAGAGGCCTTTTCTGCGACAATATGACCTGTTGGTATAGCGCAGGATTACTATATTGCACAATAAGTAGAACCTGGAACAATCAATATGAAACAAAAGTACTAGTCTAAACGCCCAAGAGAAAGAGATACGAATAATAGCTCATTATATGAATTGCACAGAAAAGCTGTGTGATAATGATACGACACGATTGAAACAAGCGTCGCATGTGCGAAACGCCAGGAAGAACGATAGAAGTACCAGGATACCTAATTATAAGGCTTAAGCTTGTCCTGTGCGCTAGGAAAACGCAGAGTGCTCATCCCGAGTGGACGAAACTGCGAATTCCCACGTTCGGGATCGATGAATACTCGTCCGATGTTGGACCGGCTTAGTGTAAACAACGTGGGCTCCCTTTCAAAACACGCTCCGAACAAGCAACTCTGCTGACCCATCGAGCTGCACTATCCCGGTTGTACGCGTACTTGGGAATCTGAAAGAAGCCCCCGAATGTTTGGAAAAGTGGGCAGGCCTTATTGGAAGCTAAGTGAATCGAATTAGCCGACACTTTCGTGCACATCCTTTTGAGTACGGTATCCCGACCGAAGAAAGCAAAACACGCTGCTCTGCGTGCGTAATTATATTATTCGACGCGTCCATGCTCATTTTGTGTTGTTGGTTTAACGCAATAGCGTTAGACAGCTCGTGTCGCATAAATTCTGCTGTGGGCGTTGGCACCGTTGGTTGTGGACGAAAAATCGTCAGTGAGAAAAAAAAAAAGAAGAAAGAATCAATTTTCGGTCCTATTGAAGGATCGAACTCTGGCTGTTCGTGTGTCAAGCAGGTGTAATAACGCAAACCCATAATGTTACTTGCATGCGCTTCGGGAAAAACCACTATACATAAATGCTATGTAGTGAACGGAGTCAATGCATTTTGTTCAACAGGTGTCATGAAGAAAACAAGCCCATTCGGCGATTTGTAGGCGTACTTGGGAGGCCATCAAACTACGTCGAAAAAAATGGCAGATCCCACGTACAGTAGGAATCGATTATATGCGAAGCACGAGTGAGGAAGGTTGATTTGTAACATTAAAATCAGCACAACGTTACGAAGTGGAAGGTAAATTATGCCATGCATGACTTCCATGTCGTCATGTTTGGATGTGTTTATCATGTTTGGATGTGCCGTTTACCTCCGCCATCTGTTCACGTCACGTGATATCAAATTTAGTATATGTGGAGCTACCTCGCCTTTTTTGGCGTCACGTAATGCCAAGTTTTGTATGTGTGGAGCTAGCTAAATGGCCACGAGCGCATCGTAAATGGCCCAATATGCTGCAACGTAATGTTGACGCGCGCCAACGCTAACCACAGCGACGCTACGTCAGCAAAACGCGAGCACTCTATAGTTTCATGGCAGGCGCGACCGGCGCGACCAGCGTCCGTAGGCGCGGCCCGACAGCAACAGGCGCGAAATGCGACATGCTGCCTTTCGCATCGATGCGTTACCCTAACAGCACTGCGTCTGCCTTTTTTTTGTGACGGAGAGACGCCGGATGCACTGAGATGGGCATGGGTCAAAGCAACATACGTCAGGACCGGTTCCTGGCGTGGCAACGCCGGCGTGACGCCACAAAACGAACGCCGGCGCGCAAGCGCGCCGGATTATGTCGAAGTGTATTGGTGCCTTGACTGTGGCATGGAGTCATGTTCTCAGATGACAACACCTCGTGATTATAATGTTTGGGCCAGTCGCATACCTTCGTCATTCATTGACGACACGTAATACGGAATTTGGCATATGTGAAGCTAGCGAAATGGCCGCGAGCGCATCATAGGTGTGGCATGTAGCCATGTTGTTACATTACACGCATATCATGATTATCATGTTTGGATGTGTAATTTTCCATGTCATCCGTTCACGTCGCGAAATACCCAATTTGGTACATGTGAAGATAGCGAAACAGCTGCGAGCGCATCATAAGCGTAGCATGTAGTCATGTTGTTACGTGACACGTATCTAATAATTATTATGTTTTCAGCAGTCGTATACCTTCGTCATCCAATCACGTACCGTAATACCAAATTTGGCATATGTGACGCCAGCGAAACGGCTGTCAGCGCATTATGAGCATGGCATGTTGTCATGTTGTTACATGACACGCATTTGATGATTATCATGTTTGCACCAGTCGCATATCTTCCTCGTTCATTCACGTACCGTAATACCAAATTTGGTATATGTGACGTTAGCGAAACGGTCGCGAGGGCATCATGAGCATGACATGTATTTGTGTTGTTACAAGACACGCATGTGATGACTTTCATGTTAGGGTCTGTCGCTTATGTTCGCCATGAAATCGTGTCGTACCATACCAGTTTTGCAACGTGTCATGTGAACGAAACCACCGCAAGAGCAGCAGGACCATGGCATGTAAACAATGACATTCATGACATACATGTAATGATTTTCATGTTATGAGTAATCAAATATGCTCGTCATACAGTTATGTTATGCCATATCAAGTCTGGTATCGATACCATCAATGAACAACCAGGAGAGCTAAAAGTCGTTGACGACTAGATAGATAGATAGATAGATAGATAGATAGATAGATAGATAGATAGATAGATAGATAGATAGATAGATAGATAGATAGATAGATAGATAGATAGATAGATACGCTCAGTCACCGAAGTTCGCTAAGAAATGCTTCACATTTAAAAGACCGGAATATTGCAGCCATCGCCACTACAAATACACAGGAACATTCAAACAGCTCTAAAAATGGACAACTATGTACATTTAGCGGAAAACATATCATGCCTTTTCCAGAGGCATTGATCTAGCAAACAGCAAACGCTAGATAATACTCTGCCATCTGTGAGGCATTGTGAGACTCTTTATGGCCTACGAGATGGCGAGCGCGCGGCGTGATGTTGGAGGCCATGCGACTCTTGCTTTAGATTAAATCCTGTATGTACCATTCGCCCACCCGCCCACGTGTGTGTGTGTGTGACAAAACATATTTATAAGTATGCACTCAGCGGTTGAAGGGCACACTTTCGCTATCGCGTTGAACTCTCAAGGCGAAGCTTAAGGGTCCCCCATTTATTCTTCGCCTAGGCTGTTCGGAAACACCAACGCTGTTTTTTTTTTTTTCGGTTATGGCTGAGGAGTACACCCTGAAAAGCACGTTAGGAAACGTTTGTATTTAGTAGTTTCCAGCGCATTTCGCTATCTTCGCGTCATTTTTCTACTATCCAGCAGATTTTAAAGCGAGTGAATTTTCCCGTAAATAACCGGGGTTACTTTCTGGGTGTATTTACGTTGCTAACTCGTCGATGCCGTATCGTCACCTCGTTGATGCCTCGATCATGACGCCTCGTTGATGCCGTACATTATGCCACAACTATGGCAGTCATATGCAAAATTTAGACAAACCTTACGTATTTCGATTACGTTGGAACAATATTTTAGAGCCACTTGGTGGTACTTAATCCCCCAGCCATGTCTGTCTTGTAATTTATTTGTTTATTAATTTGATTTATTTACACTTATTTATTCACCTATTTAAAGTACCCTAAAGGTCAACTGACCTTAAATAAATTCATCCAAGGCACAAGATAACTCTCAGAAAACATTGACAATGATTTCGAATTGCGAGTCTTCTAATCGGTAGGTGTGCCATCCCTTCAAAATTAATATAGCTACCCTCTAGTTATGTCAAACATGAACGAAGTGTAGAGCGGAGCAGCCTTCTTTATCTTTATTCAGATTTTCTCTCTATTTGCTCCTCTTTCTTTCCCTCTTTCTAGTTTTCTCTCTCTTTTTCTCTGTTCTCTCTCTCTATTTATTTCCACCGCTATTTTTACCTCTTTTTTTCACTTTTCAGCTGTTTCTGTTTATCTTCATATTTTTCTCTTTATTTTTCTCTCTTTCAGTCTTTCACTCAATCACTTCCTATTTTTTCATTTTTATACGTCGTTTTCCCTGCGTTGCGTCATGCGAGAACTGCATACCACCGACCAGGCCCCTAAAAAGGTCCACACTCATCAAGGACCTCGAATAACAAGACGAAGAACATATCTCCTCAGCCCATGCGTGCGCTCATTGTGCTACAGATGACAATGCTCTTCATAGTTTCGCCTGCGTCACGCCAATCTACAATGACAGCATTCAATGACAGCATACAATGACAGTCTACGATGACATCATCCAATGACAGCTACTATGAAAGCATGGGGCAGCCTGTGCCACAAAAGAGCCACGCACTTAATAGCAGCACAAATGTCTTTCAGAGGGCGCCAGAGTAGGAACCGAATTCGTAGAATCTGCGTACTGCGTGTGCGTAACTTTGTGTTACCGTTCGTGGTCCGTTAATAGCACTATGCCCCTTGCTGTGATGTCTGGTTGTTACCATTGTAATTAGCAGTGCAATTCGCGGTTACGAATAAGTGCAAATTGCCGAACAGTGTCATGCCTTTTTTAAAATTTTTTCCGTGTTTTTGCAAAACAAATTCACCTAATGTGGCAATGCACACGCACATATAAACCACATGGGCTGATACCACATGTTGAGTGGTCATAGTTCACCATTGTAGTGTGTTGGCGCTAAGCAAAAGTATGAGCGAATAACAAAACAAGAGGATAGGACGGGCGTTGCGCAAACTTTCAACTGTTTATTTTCGCAAAAACACGTCAAAAATAGGCACGTAGACATTGAATTACCCAGGACTCCACGACAGCGGGACTTTTATGAAAGAAAGTCATTTTCGAGCGATTGTGTTTTGCGTGTGTAGCTATAACTATTCTAGCGATTGTCAATAATGTGAAAGGCTACCTAGCTGAAGGTAAGAAATATAAAGGTCAAGTAGTTGTGTTATTTATATGTAAAATATGCCTCAATAATTTTTCTGTTTTTTATACGTGCAGTGCGCAAAATGATAGCGCTAAGGCACTCTCAGACACGTAGCTTTCCTGACTAAACATATCAACTATCCTACATTTTGTTCAGAAGTGAACGAGAAAAAAAAAATCCCGATGCGCGCATTCGCGCACACACAATATCCCCACACCACTCACCAGTACGAGCTTTTAGATTTGAAGCAGCTGTTTTACTAGCCTGTGTAACACTCTCCATCCGTGTCCGTGCAACATGCATATCGCACTGCGTTGCCCCCACCACAGTTGTTCGAACAATGCCCAGTAGGTGAAGTCACAGCTGCACGTTGACATCAACTCTATTCCTAACCAGGAGCCGCTCCCGGTAATGGCGGTGGTATCATTACTTCTCCCCGAAAAAAATATTAAAAAATGGAGGTGACCTGTACAGAGACTGCATGGTTACGCTTATTCAGAGGAGGTCGGCGGGGATTCCTTGGGATACCGCAGCCTCCACCGTGCGCTGGATGAGCCGGCGTTGGTCATCTGGCTCGGCGGAACGCATGAGACTCCTACGACTCTGGGGTGTTTGTGTGACACACCTAGGTGGTCCTGCTCCTCCACCCGCTCGCAATACCCTTCTCTCTCGCTTCACCCTATCCACCACCCGCAACGCTCGGCCGCCGGTCGAATAGAAAATCTTTCGGCTCGTTCATCTGCGATGAAATTTACACAATATTCAACAAGCCTCTCGTGTCGTCTTTCAAAGAAACACCTTGAATAAGAATAGAAATTTGCGCTGGTTGGTTCAAGTTACCAAGTGCTGCAGTGCGGTCACGAAAGGGCTGGAAGAAGAGCATACGGAAGGGGAAGAATGGAAGGAAAAGAGGGTACAAAGAGCACTGACAACCAACTGATGGTATTTCTCGCAACACACATGTTCATAAATACAAGCAGGCACACGCTAGCGCTGGAAACAAAGTTAATGGCCCTGCATGTTGAGCACTGATTATGATCAATTCTATCACGTCTAAGCCACCGTTTTTCAAACGAGCACGCATCGAGGCATCCATCCTGCAGAAAGAGCCAGAAGAGTCCAAAATAGCGCGGAACAACAAAACAGCGCCACACGCGTGCTCGTGGACGTCATGCGTACGTGAATTCTTGTTCGGATGTCGAAGAAGTCAGGGAAGAGATTTTGCTTGCGAAGGCTACGCGGAGCAAGTTGCATGGGTTTCCAAGTTGCAAGGGTTTCGAGCTCGGCTGCTCGCCTCATTGTGTCGCCCAGCTTCGAAGTACTGGTTTTCTCCACTGTAATGTACTGTATAAAAATTATTAGCATAACGTTGTTCTTCGAACACCCAGAAACTGCCAGTGTTGTTATGGCATCTAGTGAGGGGCCTTCTAAAATACCCACTTGTCAGGCAATCAACATCTTGTGACAATTGGAGCTTGTCGACCCCGAGACTGAATTTGAAAAGTTCGCAAAAATGCTCACCCTGTCCGTGAAGCTCACAGCGAAGATCATACTGGACGCACAAAAGGCAACTGCTCAGCTTACTAACATTGCGCTTCGCACATTCTCGGCGTACTACAAGGAAACGACAGCAGCAGTTATCAACGACGTGGACGAAGACATCACAGACTGTAGCCTTGAGAAACTGCTACCATGTAGGTGCCTCCCGTTCTTGTTTTTTATGGTTTTAGATGGCCCCAATGTGTGAATATTGCATTTACGTCGAAGATATTGCCTACACCTACACATGTAAAGTTTGGGTACCATAGGCATTCTGTTAACCCTTACGTGCGTATAATTCTACAATCCATATCTGGGCAGCGCACTAAATGAAGCACACAAGAGAAGGAAAGATGACAAGCGCATGGCAACTAAACATTTATTGAAAAGAAAGTATATATATATATATATATATATATATATATATATATATATATATATACATATATATATATATATATATATATATATATATATATATACATACATATATGTATGTATCCAGAAAACATGAGCCACGCAAGATTACATTCCTATCTCATCGACGAAACAAGTTTATTTGCTCTGATAATCTAAAATCTTGATGGGAGCCGACCGACTGAAACAACGTAGTGGGATAATCGCGGTTAATAGTGGAAGCTCCTCAGACTCGCTGGCCGACGTTTCGGTTTTCAAAGGCGCCGTGTCATTCTTGGCGTGTTCACTTTAAATGGCTTAGTGGTGACATCATCTGCTAGTGGTGGCGCGTGTCCTTGTTGATAATCGCCGTCCTGAAAATGAAAAAAAGAAACTATAAAGCAGAGGAGTGCTGTCCTCACTTCACTTGAAGTCAGGTGGTAAATAATAAAAATGTTTCGAAGAGTGGGAAAAAAAGAAAAAGAAGAAAGAAAAACGCAAGAGTTGGAGCGGTATGCTGCAAAAGTGATGGCTGCGTCAGACATGAACAAATCAGAGCTTAAAGCTTCGGAGCCCGCAGATGGTCGCCGCGTCTAGCTGTCACAAGGGGTTGCCCACAATAGCAGTGACGTCTGTTCCCGAACACCTATGAATAGGACGCACAATAGGAAGGTAGTTACAAAGAGGGAGAGAAGCAAGCGGTGTACTTTTGAACACCAAAATTTTGGAGGCAAGCGGTACCGGATGGGGTCTGAAGAGCGCGTGTTTCATGGGGAAGGCCATTGTCAAAAATCTGCTTTCACTATCTCTGTAGGCGGTCCACTCAGCGGAGTTTATTCAAAAACTTGGTGGCATGTTGGCTGACGAAAAGGAAAATTGAGAATGCAAAGGGAATGAGCAACGAAAACTGCAACATGCACCCACACACAAAAAAAGGAGGGATTAGGTGGGACGTTACGGTAAACCAACAGAAAAAAAAGAAGAGAAAAAAGCGAGAGAGAAGAAAGACGCAAAGACCTTTCTGTTTTAGCAATGTCCTATACGATGCGCGGTAAGGGTGGTTTGTAGAAGCGAGAAAAGAGGACACAAAAAATGGTATAACGGCTATAGAAAATGGAAACCTCTTAGTTGTGTATAGACACATACATGCCCCTAATCCAAACTGAAAAATTGAAAGACAACCTTAACAGTACAATATACTGGCTAGGAGCGATTCAATCTAGCACTGATTATGTTTATTCGAAGGTTGAACGTATCTTGTCTTTGCAAATATGGCCACAGAGTGCTATGGCCTTCAGCGTTTCCAAATCGCGACGTGCTACATTGATGCCTGATGGGTGTAGGGACCTAAATTTGTGTATTATATATGATTCCATGTAGTTTCTCTTCCGTGGTGACCGGAAATTATTTTCTAGAACATCAAGTTTTGCTTCATCAAAGTTGTGGTCTTGTTCGTTGAAGTGACCGGCCACTGCTTCGCGTAAAATGTGATTTGTGTCTGCACGGTGGTCATTTATTATTACGTGAATCGGCTGCCCAGTTTGGCCTATGTATTGTTTTCTACAGGTGGCACATTCAAGAAAGTATATTAGGTTGTTTGAAGTGCAGGTGAAGCTGGATGTCACCTTGTGAATGTAATCAGATGCTGTGGCTTTTACGCTGGTTGCCGGCTGTATGTGTTTGCAGGTAGAGCATCTAGACCGGCTGCAGGAACCAGACGTTGTCCTACACTTTGTTTTAAGTTCTGCGTTAACAAGCATGTCTTGAAGGTTAGGGTTGCGTCTGTAGGTGACTTTAGGTGGTTTGGGAAAGATATTTTTAAGTTTCTGGTTGGTGATTGGAATCGGATCGTATTTTGTGAGGGTGTTCTTTTTTTTTTTTTTAGGGAGTCCATCAGAAAACATTGTAGTAAGAAGAGGTTTACTTGCTGTGGTTGTGTTTTCGGAGCTTGGTTTGAGTGCTCCATTGTGGTCCAGTTCCCGTGCGTCCGTATAGGCTTTGCCAAGGAATGTGTTAGGGTGGTTTCTGTTTGATAGAGTTCCTTTTAGGGTGGTAAGTCTGCTTACGTAGTCCTCATTTTCTACGCATATGTGGCGTAACCTTGTTACCTGACTCTTGAAAATGTATGCTTTGTTTACAGTGTCTCGGATGGTGGCTTGTATATTCTAAGTATTGTTGGTTGTCGTATGTTTTTTTATACAGAGTTTCACTTAGTAAAATATTTTCAAGCTGAATGGTCGTGTCAAGAAAGTTGATGCGCCGAGTTGAGGTATCGGAGGTGAACTTTGTTGTTGAATGAAGCGAGTTAAGGAATGAAGTGAACTTATCTAGGTTGTGCTGCCCCTGTCCCCACATAATAAATATGTCATCTATGTACCGAGTGTATGTGTCAAGTTTGTTCTTACAAAGAGACAGGTATTTGGTTTCTAGAATTCCAATGAATATATTTGCATAGGTGAGAGCAAACGGGGTATCCATGCTTGTTGCCTGTATTCGGAGGTAGAAGTTTTGCTCGAATTCAAAGTAGTTATCTGAGAGTAATAATTCTAGTAGTGTTAAATATACTTCAGTACAGTGTAGTGCGTTCTGTCGAAAGAATGTTAGCTCAACTGCAGCTAAGCCCTCGGGGATAGGGATATTCGTATATAAAGTGGTAATATCTAATGTGACGAGAATGGCGTCTTGCGGTAGGGTACCGTTCTTGCTAATTTCCTCTATTATTCTTAGTTGGTGGGGTGTATGTTGCACAAATGCCGGTAATGACTTTGGAATTACACCTAGAAAATGGTTGAGAAATATGAGAGGTTCGCGGTTAAGGTGTTGTTGTTTGATACTATTGGTCACCCTGGAATATTTGTACTGTATGTTAAGTATTTGGAATCAGTTATACTGAAGAACTTAATTGGAGTCCACATATGAAAAATATGGCTGCCAAAGGAACACGTGCACAGGGGATGCGTCGTAGACTCAACAACAAACGTTCAGGTTTATGCCATGATGTTCTCATCATGATTTACTGCATGTATATTCACCCGATAATAGAGTTTGGCTTCGTCTTGTTTTCTAGTGCACCTGCATACAAACTACGGCCACTGGTTTTTCTAGAACGCAATTCATTGCGATTATGTCTTATACTTCCAAAATTTGTATCAAGCGCCTGCTTTCTCTTCGTACTCGGTTTAGCATCCAAACCATGCGTACATTTCTAAAGTTTTATGCATCGCCATTGAGGAGATCGCAATATATTTTTAATCATCCGATGCAATTTTTCAATCATCAGTGGCCAAGATTACAGTGTCCCCAAGTCATTTTCGCTCAGACACAATTGGAAACATTACAAGTGCAGCTCTGTGAAGTACTAATCATAAGCAGATCCGTAATGACAAGTCGAATTTAATTTGACGGCATATTTCCCAAGAATTGCAAGCATTTACCCAGCAGATACATAAATTGCATCTTGAAGGAAGCATTTATCTAGATTAGAAAGCGGCTGCAGTGGTAGCAACTGATGCTTCAGTTTGTGAAGAAATGGCAGGGGTGGGAATGGCATCATTATCTTTGAATTGGTATTTTTCAATTCGCTTACCTGACTTTACTCCTATTTATCATGCAGAATTACGTGCCATTATATAATTACCCCTATCCCTATCAGAAGCCGTCATTCTATAAGGCAGCCTATCTGTCTGCTCGTCATCAACTGCATCAAAATTTTCGATTTCTTTAGGAATATTTTATTCTCTCATTCTAAGACATATACGTATTATTCTCTTGGTGTGGGTACCAGGGCACAAAGGTATACCTCTAAACGAACAAGCGGATGCATTCGCACTTTTATCATAGATTGGTCCGATAATGTCTATTTCGCCTGACGTTGGCGTTTGTAAATGCGGCGCGTTTTGAAGAATTTGCCATATCGGACTACTTCGCCAAGACTGCGTTATCAGTTTCTGAGTTCCCTCACCTCAAGTATCGTTTGAAGAATCGATGGTGTTATTCCAGAAGGACCGAGATTGCAGTTACCAAAATACGATGCCGAGTCCCCCATTGAATTTTTACCTACACAGGTATGGTCTGGTACAGTCACCTTTATGCCTCCATCGCAATAAGCGGGAATCTCTTGGTTATTTTTGCTAACGTGCAGATTATTCACCAATCAGAGGAAAAGACTTCTAGATGAACAACTTTGAAGGTTGAGATTAAATGTATCCCTTCCGGTTCTTCTTTTCTTTGGGGCCACCATGCCGGGTTTTAGCCACAGGAGCGTTTGCAAGGCCGTTTGCGATTTCTTTCTGGAGACGAGAAGAATCGAATGCCAAGTTCATCGACAAAAAAAAAAAAGGAAAGAAAAAAGTTATCAAACTCACGCATGTTCATTGAAGGCTTCAGCGTTTTTTTTATTGTTTGTGAATTGATCTAACAAATGGATTCAAATCTATCTAATGCTCAACATTTCGAAGTTATGAACATTTCCCTTTAAATAGCAAGGCACCGTTCGTTTTATGGCCGATACCCCATGGTGGGTTGCGCCAGGATAAAAGCGACAAACAAACAAACTATAATTCTGCGGATGGTATTTTGTGAATTTTCGGAAGTAGATAGAACCGCCCCACTGCTTTACTGTTTGATTTCAAGAACCTAAATTGTGATAGAGTTATCAGTTCATCCGCCAAAATAGATCTAAGCCGGTCGGTGATTGTGAGTGTGCATTGCTCTGTTGGATCGTTGCCTAAATTAGGGTAGGGTTCAAGGTTGTTCAGTTGTCTGCAAGCTTCGTGCGTGTCTTGCTTCATGCTATTGGCCAGACCAATATGCTTCCTCCCTTATCCTCTGCCTTGTTTATGTCAACGTGGGACGTGGGACTCGAGCTTAGAAAAAATGCGGCTTTATGAAGCAGTCCAGTTCTTAGGTTTCTTAGCTGTTTTAGATTGATTTATTATTGCTGTAGTAATAAGTCAAGTTCAACTTGATTTGAACACAAGTGAACTGAATTGAACATAAGTGAGCCTCCTGGTTGCCGCTTTTGTTGTGAGCTAAAAATCGAGTGTAAGCGTTGGAAATAATTGTACCCATTGTAATTACAAAAAGCAACGCCACAACAACTGTTGTGGATCCAGTTTGCATGGTATGGCAAGCTTTGTTATGCAAATCATCAGCACTTGACAAATCACATTACGCGATATCCACTTGGTCGGTGGACGAGCTCTATTTTGCGCGTGAGAAAGCACTGAGAGGACAAATGACATAGGGAATGTATGACAGTGAAACTAATCTTTGCTAATAGTTGTCGGGAAATTTTGTCCTACAGGCTAGCGTGCTTGCTTCGTTCAAGACAGTCCGCCACGATTCAATGTTGCTGGTTTGTGAGCTTGTGTGCAGCGCGGAATTCCAACTAGACTTCTCTAAGCACCTTGCCCTGCTGCGAAAACAAACTTTTACTCCCAAACACATGCTTCGGAATCGACAAACGCTACGTTCAGAACAAGGGGGTGCCCCGACAGCAAATAACGGTGGATTTGGTTGTCGCCGCGACAAAAAAAAATGCCTAGGCGTAAAAGCGTTCGCTGTACTTGGTATATGCAGAGGCGCAGATGCCTCAGCTGTCCTTTCGCTGCTTGTCGCGCGAATTTGGGGAGAAACGCCATTGCCACCGCAGGGTGCGGGGAAAACTCGGGGAAAGTGTTTCCCGGTAGTTGCGAGTAAGGTTTGCGTCCCCAACATTGTTTCTGTTGTTCCTGCCTTTGCTTACGTACAGGGAACACACGCCAAAAGATGATGAAAGGGAGGCAAAATAACCCAACTAAGTTCGCTTCCTTGCGTTTCATTTCAAAGATAAATGAGTGAGAAGCGGAGCGTGTGAGCACTCGCTACTTCTGAGACGCGTTGTGATGAATGGGCGCCATGAAGCGGGATGAATGGCGGACAAGGGAAGATTCTCTCGGCTTTCCAAGTAACCCCGCTATTTGGACTGTTGTAGCAGTGTTCGCGTTCGCGTGAGGGCGAAATATAACAAACCTAAAGAATCGAGTCCTAGGGGACGCGGATATCAAACAGAAGTCTCTGGAGGGCACTTGTGTTGCTAACAGTTTTTTCTTTAATTATGACGTTTTTCTGCTCGTCACTGAGAATTTGCACCGGTAAAAGCGGTGCTATGAACTGGTGTCTGTACTTCACTGGTGTAAAACCACATGACTTCGGCGTGTGTACTTTTAGCCTGTAAACGCGGTTCATTGTGCCTTCTCGAGTGTGGTATCACGGCATTCCAGACTTGTACATTCGCGTGGTTTTGCGCGTTCTTTCTTTTTTTCTCCACGTATATTTCTGGCTGAAAGAGTTATTCACTAGATTTACTTGTTTCATAGTGCAGTATACAAGGAAGAGGTAAGTTTATTTACAGAAAGGCAGAGAGGTCGGCCTAAGAGATAGCTTGCTCTAGCCTGCTACTCTACACTGGGGAAAGGGAAAGGAGAAAAGAAGGATTAATGGATGACGATGGTGAGAGTGCAGTATACAAAGTGTTCAATCTGGTATTATTGCACGCGTAGAAAGGCAAATTCTAAGCGTTGATAAAAAGCGCGTATGTGCTGGCAAAGTGATTGTTCTTTTTTTTTGCTTTGCTTCACTTCTCATGTTGCTTTTTTGTTTCTTCGATAACAACTTTAAGATACTAAGCAATGAACGAAATTTACTGCACTACCTTTTTACACTAAAGTAAAAAAACATGATAAGGAAGGTGTGATGAAAAACAAATTATTTGCTGTAGTTTTTACACCCGAACAACTATACAGGCATGAGGCCTCCAGCAAATATAGTGCTGACATAAGGAGGCTGAAAGCTCCGCATTCTAAAAAAAATCATTAAGGTGAAAACTTCTAATGCCTCACTAAAAGTAGAAATTTAACATCGGTGTCGGTAGTGTCAGCATCGCGTGTTACCGGCATCAACATGATAAACCGACGCAAAACATCATCTCTTGATGGCGTGATCATTTGAAGGTATAACAATGAAACAGATCACCAAAAGTTGTGACATTCTTTCGACGTCATATGGGTGCCACGATCACTTCACATGACGTCATCACTTGACACTTGGTGTTTGTCACGGGTTCTACAAGTTCTCGAAACTAGCGTCTAAATCTATGCTTGGTAGCTGGTTAAATACTTATTGGTGTATAATTGATCAAATCGAAAGGTAAATGCCTGCGGTTTAGTATGAGAGAAAACAGTACTCGATTTCATTATCGAAACACACAGGTGGGTATGGTTCTTTATTTTTTTTATTGCAGGTTGTAACAAAGTTGTTGTTAACTGAAATTATTGCTTTTCACTTTAACTATGACCATACATTGTCACCCTATTACCTCAGTCAAAAATTAGATATATCTTCGTCATTTTTTTTTTCAGGAAAGAGCGACGCAAATGGTAGAAGTACTTTGTTGATGAGTGTTTTTTCACATCCCACTGCCTAAAAGATACACCAAAAAGGGCTCTGAAACGTTGTCATTTACCAGCTATAATTTGGATTAGCCTTACTACTAATCCAAGAATTTCTTAGTCACTTCACTCCTCCCTGACAGAATTAAAGAATTAACTGCATAGATCTTCATCAATTCCGTAGTAACTGACAGCCCATATTAGACCCCGTAACACTGATTCCCAGTGCATACTTATGTAAGACAGTATGAATTTCTCTCAATCATTAAGATGTGTATGCTTCTATGTACGTAAGTCCTATTTTATTGATGTTTTCCCAGAGACGTCATTTTAGATTCAAATAAGTAGTTTTTACTATGTTACTTGTTATTATCGTTTTTTTCTGATGATGGGCCTGTGCATGCGTTTTTTTTTCTTTTTCAACATTTCTTTCGTGTTGCCAGAAAGGTACAGACACCTCAGCAAGCCCTTATGTGGCTTTCTCTCATTGTTCCTCTTATATGTACCATGTATAGATGCGAAAATAAAACTCCAACTCAAGAGACACGTCTCCTTTTTAGCACTTTGTAAGATGAACACTTGTACTTTTGTGGGCCTTGTTTAGCAGCTACGACCTCTAAAGCCTAATCTCAGTGTTCCCTATCACATTGCTCAAGAGTCTATCACCGACTGTGTCTGCTTTCAAATTGCTAGGAAATCTATTTTTCATTGGTAGGCCGCAAAGTATTTGGTAATTTTTATTCAATAAGCTAAGTACTCACGCACCGACTCAGTCGCAAAACTTTGTATCCGTTCATAATTATGCGATGTAAAATGAGCTGCTATAAAAAATTAGAATAAAAAAACAATACAGATTTTCTTTGTGAGGCTGGCCTTCCAAGGTAGATCTCCTCATGTGGAAGCCGTGAGTCTTAGCGACTAGTATCAGCAACCACCACTTAGTAGACAGTCACGCTTACGTAGAATAGATATACTCGAACAATACAATTACAGTTTACTGGCGATACAAAACAAGCATAACAGGAGAGCGCGCTTTGTGAAAGCTTCATCACAAGTTGTTTTCGTGGTAGAAATAGATTACGATTCTTCCTAAAGACAATAAGGAAAGAGAATGTGGAGTGTTTTGTGCATCAGAAAAATTTCTATCGGGAAAAATTGATGCCACATGCGCGTTATGGTGATCATTGGATGGGCCTTTCGCTGTGTCAAACTAAATTCTGACAGAAGTATGGCAAGTCAGCTAAGTAACCACTGGCAACAAAGGCAGCGTCAATTCCTTGTCACGGGTCCGTAATCACAAACTAACCTCAGCCTTATCTCGTGTTTTTATTGGCGGTTTTACACCTTTATTGCGCGTGATGAACAAATTAGGTCAGTATTCATGAACCAGTCTTGTTTTTATGTTTCACTCTGTTACCATTTTTGTGCCTTTATAAATCATTTAGAGAGTGCAAAAAGTTGAGGGAAAGGTGAGGTAAGGCTGAGGTTGGTTTGTGAATACGGGCCTTTGTCTTTGCGGAATCTAAGAAACTTTTTTTCATCGGAATTGCGGATAGCCAAGCTTCGCTGCATCAATGCTTCAAGTTCATGAAGTTCTATCGACATGAAGTTATACAAAACCTGAATACTTCGTTATATTGATTTAACAAAAAGCTGAGCAAGTAGCTACGCATTCATGTTAAAAGCGTGCGCGTGTAAATGCAGACACATCAAATAAGCGAAGATGCCAGAATTGCAGACTAAAGACAGTGTCATTTGTCGGTGTTGGCAGTGTCCACTTCTTTCTTCGGTCCGTGCTAAAACTTCTTGCGTTGAAACTTTCGTTACTTTACAGCACGAAATATTGACATTTAACTGAACCTATAAATTGTACGTGCATTTTGCTCTTTGTGTTTTGAGATTATTCTTTCAAGCATGAACACGCAGCTGCACAAAATAGACGCTTGATGTCGCAGTAATGCTAACAATTAAAAAAGATGAAAAGGCTTACACCAAAACGTTTGAAATGTACGAGAAGGGAAAACCCCATTTGCTTCATAAAAAATTCCAGCTGACATAGACGGCATTTCTCTGTGCCGCAAGGCCAAGGATACGTCGCCTATTCTTTATATAAGCCGCCCATGTTAGCTCCTGGAACCATGGGCGCTAAGTAAGAAGTAGAGAAAAAAAGGACCTCACATATGGTGGACAGGCTCAAAGAAACTAATGATCGTGGTCGAGAAGCTGCTGCCGCACTTCTCTCTATGGTGCTTCCAGGCGGCCCTTGAAAATTCCTTTCTTTTGAGGTGGGCGTTTATTGCCTTCATCGGAGGACATATGTCATCCTCCCTAACGAGAATATGCCTTTTCAACGCTCTGGCAGAATGTTCGTTTAATGACCTTTTATTATATCGCGCACGCTTTTCTCCTTTAAGAGAACTATTAAAGGCCATCCGCTGTTATAAAGCGATTCTGTGGTGTCTATTTGGTTAGTGTGTCGAAGTGTCCTTGACATAAAACTGCCTGATAGATTTATTCCCCAATTCAAAACAAATTTGGCTAGGAAAAACCGGAATGGAGATTGAGAGGTATTATTTAATGACCGGGTTAGTGCTTTTGAAAACATTTAAATTTAGGCGAGATTAAGAAAAAGAAGACTGAAAGTGAATAATGGTCATTGCGTGTAATCGACAACCTCTTTTCTCCTATCCCGAAAAGAAAAAAAAAAGAAACCAGCACTTGCACTCGTATTGGAGTTCTTACTGGTGTGTACACAACGCTCTTTCATGGTACATGCGCGTTAAACTTCTTTTGTAGAGTCGCGCCTCGCTCTGTTCACCGAAGAGAGTTAACGTGCCCATTTAAAGAGTGGTATATTACTATTATTAGTACTTAATGTACAACAACCTCGGAAGAGAGCAGCGCTTTGAGATTAGTAATAGTGCACTTCAAGTTGTAAAAGACTAGGTTAACTTAGGGCAGGTGATAACCGCGGATCCGAACCACGAGATTGAAGTAACTAGAAGAACAACAATGGTGTGGAGCACATTATGCAAGCATTCTCAAATTATGACAGGTAGATTGTTACTATCCCTCAAGAGGAATGTATGTAACAATTGCATCTTGCCGGTACTTAGCTATGGAGCAGAAAACTGGAGACTTACAACGAGGGTTCAGCCTGAATTGAGGACGACGCAGCGAGCAAGGGAAAGAAAAATGATGGGTGTAACTTTAAGAGACAAGAAGAGAGCAGAGTGAATTACGGAACAAACGGGCGTTAAGGATATCATAGTCGAAATCAAGAAGAGGAAATGGAGATGGGCAGGGCTTGCAGCGCGTAGACAGGATAACCGCTGGTCGTTAAGGGTAACTAACTCGATTCCCAGAGAAGGCGAGCGGGTGAAGCGGAGACAGAAGGTTGGGTGGGCAGATGAGATTAGGAAGTTTGCTAATATAAATTGGCAGCAGCAAGCACAGGACCAAGTTGACTGGCGGAACAAGGGAGAGGCCTCGTAGTCAGGCTAATGATAATGATGATGATGATTTTGTTGTTGTTGTTGTTGTCGTTGATGATGATGATAATAATGATGATATTACTTGCATGTCAGGACGAAGGGAAACGAGACAAGTTACTGTTTTCTTCTTTCTTATGATGTTGATCGACGAAGGACCTTACAAGCACGGAGTTGGTCGTGCTTGTGTAACTAAGAAAACATACTCGATTCTTGACGCTATTTGACATTTCCAGTGCAAAACGTATTTGAAGTATAGATATAAAATAAATCATGACCTAAATCATGACCAATAGACAATTCAAAATAAATCATGACATATTACCAATAGACAATTCGACGCGTTTATATCACGTACAAGAACGTTCCTTATATGCTCATATTGAGAGGAAATATTACTTTACTCTGAGAATCACCTTCTATGTTCACTGTCTTGCGCGTTAGAATTACGGAATACCACTGGTGTCGAAGCAGGAAGCCGCGATGGTATATATGTAAAAGCAATGATCGGTTTCAGTGAACCACATCACAGACTGAACTCATGAACAGGACAGTGACCTCGCCGCACGAAGGGCAACTCTTCGCGCAGGTATACAGCCTCATGAGGCCTGCTTATGGCCGCGATCATATTTAAATGAATACTATGTGAAGCTCGGTGGCAACGTTGTTCAAGGCGAAATACTAAGATACTCCATCAAACGCAAAATATGACTGACAGTGCCATAAGGTGTCATATGGCTCATGCAAAAAAAAAAAATAACCATCACGTGAAAATGTCGCCCTGTGACGTCATCAGGATGTCACTCTTTAAAGATTACTCACGTCGCATTGACGTCGCAATAGATACATATGATGTCTTGTAACCTGACGTCATCGTCACTTGGTCAAAGGTGGGTTCATCTCTGAGGCATCGCAAAACTACGTGAGGTTAAGAACCCATGCAGCGCCTGTGATCAAGGAAGCTGTGAAAGGCAAAAGTAGATTGTGTGCAGTAAGCTTTGAGAAGCGGGCGTTCATACATTCAACTGCGAAGAAAAGGAAAAAGAACATTCTCACCTCCGAGTCGTTTTAGGTGCAATAGTGTGAAATAAAAGTTTCAGTTCACTTAAAGTCACTCTTTTCTTAACTGAGTTCTGCAGAAAATTGCGCGAAAAACCAACTCGCCCAGCAGTTCATGCTTCTCACAAAATAGACGTATTTCACGCTTTGCGCTCACTCAAACTCAGACCCACTATGATTTCTTTCAACCGGGCTAATTTGGACTTAGACTCACAAATATTTTCCAAATAAATGTATCTGAAACTCCGGCTCATCAAAATATCACTCACCCTGACTCACTCAAGCTGAGTTGAGTGAGTCGACTCATAGGTTAGTTTGCTGCCCATGCTTAGGTGAATTCGAAACGAACCATGTTATTTTCATTTCCAGAACGCTGGGTAAAGTACCCCAGAAGATTGATCTGAGTGTTACGAAAATGCTCAACATGAGGCATTGTGACCGCTCGGATCCCAGGTATCAGTTTTCTTTATATGTTCCCTATCTTGGTTAATTCACTGTCCTCTCGCAATCATACATCCCAACAAAAAGCTACAGACATGGAATCGTCCAAGCGAATCCTTTCGATCAGGCAAGCCTCGTTGAGGATCACCCCGAGAGGACGATGCTATATTCTGTAGACTGAGGAAGTAATTGAACGGGTCGTTGAGCTTAACGCGAAACAAGAAATCACTGCATCTGCTAGAAAGGGCCGATGTGATCTCTAGAGATAAATGTCTCTCGGCACGTAATCACGGTTTTGACGATGTTGAAATCTCATGGAAAGACAGCATTGGCAGCGAAGTAATTGAAATGCTAGGCAACTTATGCATTGGGACAAGGAAGAATCAAGACAAAGTGTCTTTTATCGCAGCGGACATCTTTCACTCAGAATATGCAATAATATTAGGCGTTACTGAGCCTACAGCAGTGATGGTTGGACAGCACCGAACTAACTGAGTGTTTTTAAATATATTTATTTAAGGAGAGGTTCGAACTAACTTTGATTAGTGCCCTCAGAAACGCGAATGAATACGGTAAATATATTAGGTGACAAATTACATGCCGTACTCATCGTATCACGTAAGAAAAATTCACTATGCTGAAAAGACTCAGTCTAATGAAAAAAAGGAATAAAAAAGAAATGCCCGGGATGTTCCAGCTTATTACAAGCAGCTGCTTTGTAGTGTGACGCGGGATACTTGAAGAATGATTTTTATTCGGTTTCCCCACGGTCACTCAGAAGCTTTTCGAGAGAGGAAAGGGTCGACAATAAATGAGTGCGTGTGTGGGCAATCGTGTCGAATTATTGCACACTGTGGCGCATGTTCGAACGCCACCTGCCATTTTATACAATTTACGAGGCTGACGACTAATCATATTCGTGTGTTCAACGCCCTAATATAGTTATAAAATCCCTGCAGCAACTCATTTCACAATGTTTACACCCACACAACGCTTTGATTACACGCGAAGACAACAACCGTCTTGTCACGCAGGTCGCGGGATCGAGTTCTGGTTGCAGCAGCTGCTTTTTTGATGGAGGCAAATATGCTGTTGGCTCGTGTGCTCAAATTTTGATACACGTTAAAAAACCCCAGGTGGTGGAAATTTCGGGAGAACTCCACCACGGCGCCTCGCATATTCATATGGTGGCTTTGTGATGTTAAACCCCGCACATCCATCTATGTAACCGTCTTTTTAAGGCACAAAAGCCCCATTGGAATGCCTGTGTGCGTCAGATGTATTTAAATCATGAGCAGGGCATACGTATAATAATAAAATGGACATGTATATATTCCTTTATTTTTGTGTATGCTAAAATAATAACTTCTGTGGCTGTACTTGCCAGAACCCCATATGATATTGAATTACGTCATAAGGACTTGAGGTACACCATAGGTGCGATCGCCATTCCCTGCATCAAACCCGTTTGCTAAAACAATAAACGCGCGGAACACTTCAATATATTCTTGTACTTCGCACAGATAAGAATTTGCCCGTAAATCTCGACAAAAGAAAGATTCACATCGTGGCATATAAAAAGCTTCAGGAAACGAGACAAATCAGTATGTATGTCTAGAAGAGCTGGACTGCTGACGAGTCTGAGGCTGGGATTCACCGTATAGAAGTTCATCGCTATGGCGCGCAAAAATGACGGATGTGTTCAGAGATTGAAAAAAATGGGGGACTAGAAAACGGGGCGCACTGAAGTTGCTCCCCAATAGGTAAAAAAAAAGAGGCTACAAATTGTGAACGTGGCATAGAAGCAAGCCAGGATACCTAAAATAAACATCCATTGGTTCCATCATTTCATGCAGCGTAGAAACCGATTCCAACGCCAATCCTTCGACAGTCCCAAGAGACTGCAGCCCCGGAGAAAATGGGGAAGAGAAGAATGCCTCCTCGATGCGGCACTGTTTCGCCGTCAATACGCAACCCCGTGGCTTATCAGTAACGGGTGGAGAACCACGCTGCACGATTTGGCATCTGAGGGACGAAATGGGGTGGACGGGTTCGCTCTAATAGCATTACATTACCGGCCAACCGATTGATGCACACCAGGCTCGGTTCGACGTTGATGGGAGACTACGGAGTTATTATTTTCGGTACCAGTATAGCGTGCAGTGTGAGAGTGCGCTGTACCATCTTGCTAAATGGGTTTAAGCTCGCATTACTTTTTTTTCGGGAGGAAACCGACATTGTTGAAGTCTTTCCCTTCGACTTAAAGTCAGGCTGACATTAATACGAGGAGTGAAAATGCTATCGTTTTTTTATTTACTCAACTTGGCTAATAGGCCGATGAGTAGCAGCAAACTGGCTAGTACAGGATAGCTCAAGTTTTAGAGAATAAACAAAAGAAATTATTAAATCTTGAGCTGATAAGTTCCCACACTAGATCTATCATCTGTTGATGGAGCATTGCCTGTTTCATGTCAGTTGAACGTGCAACAAATATTACAGGCTGGTGACGCATCGTGAATTATGCGCACTCGAAAACACACTTTTTCAATGTAAGCGAGAAAGCCCAGGCATTTAGATTTATAGGTAACGGTAGAGAACCCAAGGTTCTCAGAATTTCCGGAGTGCTGCACAACAGCGCTCCTCATATGTAACATTATAATGTGGTGGTTTTGGGACGTTATACCCCAACAAATAACATAATTATAAAAAAGGTATTGAGAAAAAATTTCAGTTCTCGGTCTTTTTTGTTTTTGCGTCAAATGATAGGCGAAATTTTTCAGACCTTAAAAAACATGTCAGAAAGCACGAGTTCTTGCAAAACTCATTGCAAGAAGTTTTCAAACAGTTGTTCAGGTTCCTACTGTGCTCTGAGAAGCCAAAACGGCATGAGCTTTTCGACACGAGATCCTACGAGATATCGTGACGTTTCCATGGTCACTCCACTCTGCGGTTTGGTTCGTTGCCTAGAAGCAGCCACGTTGCATGGTTGTGACCTGACGTCATGATAACCAGCTACGCTGGGGCGTCAACTCACCACAATCGACACTGTGGCTTGACATCGACACTGTAGCCAAAGTGGGTAGCTGCGCACAGAAAATTCTGTTTAATCTCTAAATGTGATATGAGCATATCTCTTCCTAATTCTTCTCAGAAATACAAACGATTTTGTCTAGCTGAGCCAAGTTATTAGCTTTGGAAATCGCTGTCAGTACCATGAGACAGGCCGTTCACGCAGCATCCATGATAAAAAAAGGCGTACTAGAAAACTCTGTGGTGACTGTGACTCTCTCAAATGTAGGAAATCACCCACACTCGCACAGTGCAACGATGACGTGGACGAAGACAAAACGATGACAGACCACAGCGCTTGCGTATCTTTGTTTTTCCTGTGTCAAAATGTTTATGTACGGTGACCAACTAGCTCAGCTTTCAATAATTTCATTACAAAATATTCGAGAATAAAATTTGGTGCCGATAGCTATAGATGTTACACATGGCGCCCACCACGCCTTAGCTGTTACAGCTACCGTTTCTCTTGCAACAAAATGAACTGTCACAGTTCAGCAACTCTCCTCATTTCAAGATTAAGGCAAAGATATGTGCCTGAAGCGATTGATATATATATATATATATATATATATATATATATATATATATATATATATATATATATATATATATATATATATATATATATATTCATATATATATATATATGTATATAATCTAACTTGCAATAATGCCAAGGAATGTAGAAATAGAACCAATGTAATGTAAATAAGGAGAAAGAAAAGTGGGTGAAAAAGTGCCTTGCCATGAGCAGCCATTGACCCTACGATCTTCGAATAACGTGTTCGATGCTCTACCACTGAGTTATAACGGCGGCTATCTGCCCAGCTACTTTATTGGGTTTATATGTGAATTTAAACATGGGAGTGTCAGTCAGCGCCCCCTGTAGCCGTGGCGGCGAGTGCAGCACACTCTCTCATGAGCCTGTATGGCATCACGTCGCACATGACCTTACTACGAGTTGATCAATAGTCCCTCATATACAACCTTACAGCACCAAGTCTGCCAGTACGAGACCCTCAACAATGAATAAGAGAAAGAAGTGTATGCCTAACTGCTCGTTGTTTCATGTTTTGACATAATATAATGAGAACTAACAGACAATAATGCCAAGGAATGTATAGGAGAAGTTATTAGAACGAATGCAATGTAAATAAGAAGAGAGAAATTGGGCGAAAACAATAACTTGCCGTGAGCAGGAATGGAACCTACGACCTTCGAATAACACAGTCGATGCTCCACCAATGAGCTATCACGCTGGCTATCCCCCCAGCCACTTCGTCCGGTTTATATGTGAATTTAAACGCGGGAGTGTCAGTCAGCGCCACCTGTAGCCTTATTTTTTCACCCACTTTTCTATCTGTTTATTCACATTACATTGGTTCTAATACCTTCTCCTATACATTCGTTGGCATTACTGTCTGTTACACGCAAAAAACGAGCCGATAGGTATACACTTCTTTCTATATATTTCTATATATATATAAGGGAAAGAAGTGTATACCTAACGGCTCGTTTTTCCGTGTTTTCACACAATAATAATGATATCTAACACACAATAATGCCAAGGAATGTACAGGGAAAGTTATTAGAACCAATGGAATGTAAATAAGAAAGAAAAGTGGATGAAAAAATAACCAGCCGTGAGCAGGAATCGAACTAGGACCTTCTAATAACGCGTTAGATGCTCTGACCTGTGAGCTACCACAGCGGCCTTCCCTCCATCTACTATTATTTGAAGCAGCTTTCCCTCCATCCACGTTATTTGAAGGTCGTAGGTTCGATTCCTGCTCACGGCTGGTTATTTCTTCATCCACCTTTATTTCTTTTTATTTACATTCCATTGGTTCTAATAACTTCCCCTGTACATTCCTTGGTATTTACTGTCTGTTAGATCTCATTATTATTGTGTCAAAACACGGAAAAACGAGCCCTTAGGTATACACTTCCTTCCCTTATTTCATTTAACGAGGGTCTCGTACTGGCAGACTTGGTGTCATTAGGTTGTATATGAGGGACTATTAATCAGCTGCCCGCTCATAATTTGTTCACGTGCTACGTGACGCCAAACATGCGCATAAAAGAGTGGTTCACACTCGTCGCTTGGCTTATAGATGGCGCTGACTGTCACTCCTACTTCTAAATTCACATATAAACCCAAAAAGTGGATGGAGGGAAGGCCCCTGTGGTAGCTCAGTGGTTAGAGCATCGAACGCGTTATTCGACGGTCGTAGGTTCGATTCCTGCTCACGGCTGGTTATCTTTTTCATCCACTTTTCTTTCTTTTTATTTACATTCCATTGGTTATAATAACTTCCCCTGTACATTCCTTAGCATTACTGTCTGTTAGATCTCATATATATATATTGTGAGGAGGTTTATGAGTCGTTAAGGACAGCGACGAGACAGCGTGAACAACCGTCCAGCGATCGGCACAGCAACGAACCGAAGCACGAGCCGAGAGAGCCGGGCGTTGGCGATGCTGCTCGCTGCAGGCGCATCTTCTTCTTCACAATCGCCCCCGCTGAAAAAGGAGCCATCCTGGCGACTTAAGAAGTTTCAGGCAGAGGCTCATGGTACGGTTTCAGTCGGGAAACATGAACGATGTCACGTGAACGCCGGCGCATGTCGTCCGATCGGGAAACTGGTTCAATTAGAAAATTAACCGGAGATGTTTTCTACAAAACGGTGTAAGGCCCCTCGTACCGGGGGACAAGTTTCGAGGAGAGTCCCGGTGTTTGGTGTGGGATGGCAAGCCACACAAGAGACCCTGGGGCATAGCTGGGATCCGGAAGAGAGGTGCTACGGGTTTCTTTCTGGCGTTGTTGCTCTTCCGAGGTGAACGCACGGGCGAGCTGGCGGCACTCTTCGGCTTGTCTAGCAGCGTCGGAGATAGGTGGACACTCGGAAGCATCAGGACGGTAAGGAAGTAGGGTATCGATTGTATGGGAAGGCTCGCGTCCGTAAAGAAGAAAGAAATGTGAGAATCCCGTGGTGGTTTGTATTGCGGTGTTATACGCGAACGTGACGTATGGGAGAACACGGTCCCAGTTGCTATGATCAGATGCCACGTACATTGAGAGCATATCACCTAGCGTGCGGTTGAACCGTTCCGTTAGTCCGTTAGTCTGCGGGTGGTATGCTGTTGTTTTCCGATGAATGACGTGGCATTCCGAAAGCAGAGTTTCGACGACCTCGGAAAGGAAAGCGCGGCCTCTGTCAGTAAGGAGCTCTCGAGGTGCACCATGTCGAAGGATAAAGCGTTGCAAAATGAAAGAGGCGACATCCTGAGCTGTAGCGCTCGGCAAAGCGGCTGTTTAGGCGTAGCGTGTCAGGTGGTCAACCGCCACTATAATCCACCGATTACCATCTGGTGTCAATGGAAGGGGACCGTAGAGGTCAACGCCGACGCGATCAAATGGCTTGGCAGGGCATGGAAGTGGCTGCAATGCGCCAGTCGCACGTGGCAGTGTTGATTTACGTCGCTGGCAGTCAGGACAGCACTGCACGAATTTACGTACAAAATTGTACATGCCGCGCCAGTAGTAGCGATGGTGAAGGCGTTCATATGTTTTGAACACTCCGGCGTGGCCACATTGCGGATCGTCGTGAAGGGAGGCACATACTTGCGATCGTAAAGTGCGTGGAATGACCAGCAACCACCGGCGGCCATCGGGAGCGTAGTTGCGTCGATGAAGAAGTTGATCGCGGATGGCGAAATGGAAAGCTTGACGTCGGAGAGATCGAGATACTGGAAGGTTGGGCGTGCCAGATAAATATTCGATAAGAGAGGCGATCCACGGGTCACGACGTTGTTCGGTGGCAATCGAGTCGAGATTTAGTGATGACAAGGTCTGGAGGCAAGTGTTTCCGCACGTCTGATCTGGTGGGAAAGGTGAGCGGGACAGGGCATCAGCGTCAGAGTGTTTGCGTCCGCAGCGGTATACGACGCGAATGTCGTACTCCTGGATGTGGAGTGCCCATCGCGCAAGGCGGCCAGAAGGGTCTTTCAACGTGGAGAGCCAGCAAAGCGCGTGGTGATCAGTTACTAGATCGAACGGGCGGCCGTAAAGTACGGCCGGAACTTTCCAAGCGCCCACACCAGAGCCAAACACTCTTTTTCTGTCACGCTGTAATTAGTTTCGGCTTTCGTCAGAGTGCGGCTAGCGTAGGCTACAACGTATTCTGAATAGCCGGGCTTTCGTTGAGCGAGGACCGCGCCTAGCCCGACGCCGCTGGCGTCGGTGTGCACTTCGGTAGGAGCCGTCGGGTCGAAGTGGCGAAGAATAGGTGAGGAAGTGAGCAGACGGCGCAGAGTAGTGAAGGCAACGTCACATGCAGGGGACCAGGAGGTGAGGTTCACGTCACCGCGAAGAAGCTGGGTTAACGGTGACATGATAGATGCAAAATTGCGAACAAAGCGCCGGAAATAAGAGCATAGGCCTACAAAACTGCGAAGTTCTTTCATGGTCGTCGGCTTGGGAAATTCTGCGACTGCTCGAAGTTTTGCTGGGTCTGGTAATACGCCGTGCTTGGACACGATGTGGCCTAGGATGACGAGCTCGCGTGCAGCGAAGCGGCATTTTTTCAGGTTAAGCTGGAGACCAGCGTTGGTCAGGCAACTCAAAACATGCCTGAGGCGAAGGAGGTGCGTAGGAAAGTCATGGGAGAAAACCACGACATCGTCGAGGTAACAGAGGCACATATTCCATTTGAGGCCACGTAGCGTATTATACATAAGACGTTCAAACGTGGCAGGCGCGTTACAAAGCCCAAAGGGCATGACGTTAAATTCATATAGTCCGTCTGGTGTAATAAATTCCGTTTTTTGGCGATCGGCTTCTGCCATTGGGACCTGCCAGTAGCCAGACTGCAAATCTAGCGACGAGAAAAATTCCGCTCCGTGAAGGGTGTCAATGGCGTCATCAATGCGCGGCAAAGGATAGACGTCCTTGCGGTTTATCTTATTCAAACGACGATAGTCCACGCAAAATCGAATAGATCCGTCTTTCTTACGCACAAGGACGACGGGAGACGCCCAGGGACTGTGAGATGGTCGAATGACGTCTCTACGAAGCATATCTTCAACTTGATCGTTGATGACGCGGCGCTCTTCAGTGGAGACACGGTATGGTCTTTGACGCAGTGGCTGGTGTAGGCCGGTGTCAACATGATGTTTGACTTGTGATGTGCGGCCCAGTTGAGGTTGCGACACATCGAACGAACTCCTGAACTCATGCAGAAGATCCAGCAGGTCGGCATGTTCGGTGGGAGTGAGAGTGTCGGCGATGACGCTGGAAAACGTATCATTGGATGACTCCCCGAGTGCCGACAGTGCTTTTGGGTGGTCGCAGTAGTCGTCCGGGACATCAAACAAAAACGAAGGGTCGAGATCTTGCACGCGGCCGAGACATTCCCCCGCAAGCAATGTGACAGGTGTGGAAAGCGGATTGCTTACGAACATGTTGCTTCTTCCGGCGGCAAGGTCAATTGTTGCGAAAGGCAGGGGCAAAGCTCGACGACATTTGAAGATATCGGAAGGCATAAAAAGAACTGTAGCGTCAGTGTAGGCGTTGCATGAAACGGGAACAAGGGCGCAATTTTCAGGCGGAATATCTGTATCTTCATGAACGAGCAACTTCGGCGGCTGATGAGGAGCGTCCAGTAATGGGACATCACACAAGGGTGAAAACTCAACTTCGGCGCGTGCGCAGTCTATGACGGCATTGTGGCGGGATAGGAAGTCCCACCCGAGGATGACGTCATGCGAACAGACAGGAAGAACAATAAACTCCACGATGTAAAGAATGCCTTCGATGGAGATTCTTGCAGTACAGGCTGCGAGAGGCGTTACCTGCTGTGCGCTTGCGGTGTGAAGTGACAGTCCGGAAAGCGGCGTCGTTACTTTGCGTAATAAACGGCAGAGATTAGCGGCAATAACAGAAACAGCGGCGCCAGTGTCCACAAGGGCGAAAGTACAATAACCTTCAACAGTTACTGCGACCACGTTAGCAGGAGAGGAGCGAGGGCTTAGACAGTTCAAAAACGGCGCAGTTCTTGCCTCTTGAACTGCGTTGCTTAGTTTTCCTGATCGGAGGGTCCAGGCCGGCGACGCATGGGGGAGGGCGATCGGCGACGAGGAGAGGGTGCGCGTTGCGGCTGGAAGTCAAGGTGGTCAGTAGGCGCATAGCGAGGTGGCGAGACGGGCCCGTATTGGACAAAGGGTTGGCTGCCGGGATGCGACGACCGGGCATAGTTGCCGAACGTCTGAGGTCGACGGCGGCAGTAGCGAGCAACGTGTCCGGGAGTGAAGCAAGCGTAGCAAATCGGTCGGTTATCGGGCGTCCTCCAGGGATTGGCGACTGGTGCTGCCGCCCAAGGTGCAGTATAAGCAGCCGGGTGTGCGGGCTGTGAGCGCGTGGTGTAGGGTGGTTGCGGGAGCCTACGTACAGCGTCTGCATATGTGAGTGGCGCGGCTACGGGCTGCATCTCTTGCGAAAAGGTGACAGGAGGAGCCACAGGCTGCGCTGCATACGTTAGGGGCGCGGCCACAGGCTGAACGGCTGGTGGATAGGCGACAGGAGCGCCTACCGGCTGTGCGCCACCCGGGCAGGGACCACGGCTAGGTAGAGGTGGTTCGTAGTGCGCAAGAGGAACAGCTTGTGCAACCTCTTCCGATATAGCAGTGCGAAGCGGGGCAGGTAGACGGGTGGTGGTCTCGTGAGTAAAGGGCACTAGGGAAAGTTGGCGGGCGACTTCCTCACGGACGAAGGCTCGGACTTGCTGAAGCAATGGTGAATTGTCCGGCATGGAGTCGAAACTGGACAGCGACTCACCACCAGGCTTAGGCTGCCTAGTCAGAGTGCGTTGCTTTTTCAACTCGTCGTAGCTCTGACACAAGCTGACGACTTCAGAAACTGTGCTTGGATTCCTTGCCAAGAGCAATTGAAATGCGCCGTCGTCGATGCCCTTCATGATGTTTTTCACCTTGTCAGATTCGGGCATGGTGTCATTCACACGTCGACAAAGGTCGACGACGTCCTCAATATAGCTGGTAAAGGTCTCGCCAGTCTGCTGAGAACAGACGCGCAGGCGCTGTTCTGCCCTCTGCTTGCGGACAGCCGGCCGACCGAACACTTCAGCACATGACGTCTTGAAGACGCTCCATGTGGGAATGTTGTGTTTGTGGTTATTAAACCACAATTCGGCGACGCCAGTGAGATAAAATATCACATGGCCCAGCTTGTCGGCTTCATCCCATTTATTGTTGGCGCTCACCAGTTCGTAGTGCTCGAGCCAGACTTCGACGTCGGTCCCATCTGCACCGCTGAAGACCTTCGGCTCCCGTAGCGTAGGATGGCCAGGGCAGTTGAACTGGAGCGGAGGCGTCGATGTAGTGGCGTTGGCAGTCATGACAGGTGGTAGCGTGCGGCTTCGCAGCTCCAGGGTGTAGCGACGGGGATTAACAGCACCTTCCACCAAATGTGAGGAGGTTTATGAGTCGTTAAGGACAGCGACGAGACAGCGTGAACAACCGTCCAGCGACCGGCACAGCAACGAACCGAAGCACGAGCCGAGAGAGCCGGGCGTTGGCGATGCTGCTCGCTGCAGGCACATCTTCTTCTTCACAATATATATATATTGTTGTGTTCCAAGCACCCCTGTGTCACGAGCGAGCCCGCGAAGGACCGGTTGCTGAAACTGCTTCCAGATGTTGACTCCTCCCCTTCCCCCGCTCGGCGCAAACGAGCCACCGTCGTTTCCCCCGGCAGTTCGGCCACCGCCTCCATCCGAATAGGAATAAACTTGTTTTTAACCGTTCGAGGCTGTCTGAGCTTTTTGGACTACCGCGACCAACGCGTACGTCTATGGGCCGACGACAACACCGGACATAACAGTGGCGACGAGGAAGTGGATTTGGACCAACGCTACGCAACGATATTGACAAGCTACAAGCTATGGCTATGCACGGGCTCCCAAATCGGCTACACCAATTCAACGGCTCATCTCGGTCATCGTGGTTTGGACGCCTGCAATTTTACTTCGAGGCTAACAACATCCCTGATGCAGCAATGAAGAGGGCCAACCTGCTAACGCTGTGGGGGGAGCAGACATACGACACAGTCTGTGCCCTGATTCAGCCACGCACTCCAGCAGCCGTTGACTACGACGACATCGTAGCAGCGCTACAAGAGCACTATGACCCAAGGCCATCGGAGGTCTACTGACGAGCCCGCTTCGAACGGCGAGACCAACTGGAAGGCGAAAAAGTGGCTGAATACGTAGCGGCTCTCAAAAAGCTCGCTGCTGACTGCAATTTCGGGACGTTGACCGCGACAGCTGCAGCTACTGCGCAGCAGGGAGGATCGACTGCCACACCTGCTAACACCACTATGCTCCCCTTGGACGTTATGTTGCGTGACCGTTTTGTGTGCGGACTGCGTGACGCAGGCCTACAACAACGCCTGTTCGCGGAGACGGGTCTCACCTTCTCCAAAGCCTACGATATTGCCCAACGAGCGGAGAGCGCCGGTCACCAGCAGAGGGATATTCGACGGAACGTCGAACCGGTGCATCACACCAGCCAGCAGTCAGGTCATTACACGTCTAAGACGAAATCAAGCAGAAAGACACAGCGCTGTTGGCGATGCGACGACATGCACGATCCCCAGGTATGTCGATACAAGACAGCGACCTGCAATTTTTGCCAAATACTGAAACACATTAAAAGGGCATGCATCTCGAAGCGCAAACAGCTCGGACCGAAGACTTCAGTGCAACGAAACAACAATGTCGACGCACAGCAGGGCCAGACGCAAGATACAAGCCGAACAGCACTAACGTCATCGGCACTATATGACTTAAACGCCATTGTGAACCTCGGATCGAGACCGAAGATTACAACTGAAATTATTGTACACCAGCGCCCTGTCAGGTTTGAGGTGGATTTCGGAGCAGCATGTACGCTCATCAGCGAGGACTCTTTTCGCGCTACTTGGCGTGAGAACGCGCCAGCTCTCCAGCAAGACGACACGCAGCTGAGAACGTGGTCCGGATATTCCCTTCCACTGCTGGGCTGTGCCAACGTAGCCGTGTACTACAACGGGCAGACCCATCAGCTCCCCTTGCTAGTCGTCTACGGTTCTGGATCAAGCCTTTTAGGACGACCTTGGTTCACCCCCCTTGGAGTGGTCATTGGCGGAGTTCACCACACACTCAGTTATCCGTCAGTGGAGCAGCTTCAAGATAAGTACAAAACGGTTTTCTCCAAAGAAATACCAGGGAACAACGGACCTCCAGTCACACTGGAGCTGCGGGAGGATGCGACGCCGAAATTTTTGAAAGCTAGGTCGGTGCCTTTCGCCCTACGAACGTCAGTCGAGAATGAGCTTGACCGTCTGCAGGAACAAGGGATCATCGAACCGACGCAACATTCGGAATGGGCGACACCACTCGTTGTCGTCCGAAAGAAGAACGGTACCCTACGCCTCTGCGGAGACTACCAGAGCACTGTCAACCTGGCGACAAAAGCATCTTGCTACCCACTGCCGACACCGGAAGAGGTTTTTAGCACGCTTCGTGGTGGAAAAATCTTCAGCACCTTGGACTTGACACAAGCCTACCAGCAGCTTAAGGTGAACGAATCAATGTCTGAACTGCTCACAATAAACACTATTAAGGGTCTTTACAAAGTTAAAAGCCTACCATTCAGAATATCTGCAGCACCAGCAATCTTCCAGAACTTTATGGAGTCTACACTTAGCGGGATCCCAGGTGTTTGCGTCTACTTAGACGATGTTATTGTCGGTGGCGCCTCCAATGAAGAGCACACAGAACGCTTGGAGCTCATTTTGGAAAGGCTAGCAAATGCTAATTTGCGCATCAGTAAAGAAAAATGTGTTTTTGCGGTGCCTGAAGTGAAGTTTCTTGGACATCAAATTGACGCGCAGGGTATCCATCCCACTGATGACAAAGTGCGTGCAATCACCGAAGCACGAGCGCCTACTAACAAGCAAGAACTGCAGTCGTTTTTGGGGCTATTGACGTTCTACGACCGGTTCTTAGAACATCGAGCTACAGTGGCCAACGATCTATATCAGCTCCTGCAGAAAGAAGTTCCATGGACTTGGTCGCCACGCCACCAAGAGTCATTTGTTGCCCTTAAGCAACTACTTCGCAAGTCTACTGTTCTGCGACACTACGACGAAAGGAGACCCCTACTGCTAGCCTGTGACGCATCGCCATACGGAGTGGGAGCAGTCCTCACTGCCTGCGATAGGGTGCGCGAAGCAAAAGCGATCGGGGCGTACGTCTATGGGCCGACGACAACACCGGACACCAGACATAACATATATATATATATATATATATATATATATATATATATATATATATATATATATATATATATATATATATATATATATATATATATATATATATATATATATATATATATATATATATATATATATATATATATATATATATATATATATATATATATATATGTGTGTGTGTGTGTGTGTGTGTGACGCTATGATGAATGGGTGACGTGGCCTGGCGCATACCCCATGTTTATTCCAAAAGCACTTCTTCCTCTGCCTCTACCAACCATCACTTCATACGTCACACGATTACCCCTCCCCCCGAAAGACGGCACCGTTTATAACCTACAAAATATTGAAGAAGCCAAATTCGCAGTATCACGTCCCGATGGAGTTCCACTGTCTCTTTAAATCTTCAAGCCCGAGGGAGCAGTCCGGTGAACTCTATAACAACTCTGGTGGGCGAGGCTGACTGTTGCGTTCCGGACAGAGCGGGATACACGTGGATACTGACAGTACTGCTAGAACTCTCGTTGGGGCTGACCAAGGTTGGAACGCCTTGCTGCATCGGCAGCTCGGATGTCGTCGGGGTTGTATATTTCGCCGTGAATGGTGCAATCCTGATGCTTCTTGCTTGCGGCCTTCTCGACAGACTGTGATGGAGTGCCTGAGTGCTTGCGGTTTGCAAGCAGTGCTTCCGCGTCTTTCTCGGCGCTTTCTGCGGTGTTGCAGTCGGCGGAATAGCAGGCGCTGGGAGCGTTTCTGGCGACTTTTCTTTGTTCGAAAGTGTCTGACGTCTTGTTCGTTTGGAGATCCTATTTTTCGATGTTCTTCAAGTGCTGAACGTGCTTCCATTGAATTTGGCGTTCGTCGATGTCCTCGTTGCAGTCTCTCTTGTTGTTTTCTGAGTTTGTGAAGTTCGTTTTGCTTCCTTTGCAGGTGCTGCTCAGGAGATGGCTGTAGTGGCACCCGTTCCGGAATGGGGCATTCATTTCGTTCGGTGTTTGACGCGTCTTGTAGACAGCTGATGAATCGTGAACTAGTGTCTTGCTTGTCGGGCATAGTTGGCGATGCGTAATCATTGTTAGCATGCTCTTCAGAGGCTTCGGTGACGGGGTTCATCAAGGGCGCTTCCGAAAGACAACTGTGTACAAGGTTTGATGTATCATACACTTCTGAATTTGTTCGATTCTTGGATTGGTGACCACTGCATGAGGGTACCACATGTGACGTCGCATCACCAGGTTGAAAATGCAAATTTTGGCAAGTCTGCGGTGCCGTGGAAATGAACTCTTGCGAAGAAAAACATTCAGAGTTGACAGATAGTTCATCAGGGGCTTCTTCTTCGTGGCTCACTATGACTCGTTCTTGCGCCTGGTAGCATGCGACGTTCGATGCGTCTGAGCCTTCTGTGTTTGGAGTTTCTGATGGCTGCGCATTGGACGGCAACATTGCAAGAGGGGTAGTTCGGTAAGGTTTGAGTTGTGAATGGCCCTCTTTCTGTGCAACTAACGATGCGAGCTGTTCTGGCGCATGAATCTGGGTGGTAAGTCCAGGGCTTGGCGTAGCATCGTCCGAGCTCCGCAGCTCTATCCCGACCATTGTGAGTGTGCTAGATGTGAGATGTACATTTTGAGTCACGAAAGAGCCAAGCGATGAAAAACCAGGAGGCGGGCCAAGTCTGCGAGATGGGGAGTGAGCTGCTCGAATGCGTGAAGACTGATTTTCACTCTTTGAGTCATCTTGGCGTTGTTTGGTATTTTCCCCATGTGTCAGCTGGTCTACCATAAACAAGGCGTCCTTATGACACAAATAGCGACCGTTAGGAGCCTTTGAAGAACTGCGTCGTAGAAAACCAGGTGGTGGACCATGTATGCGAGACGAAGCATGAAAGGCATCAGTAGGGTGAGCGAGGTCTCGGGTCGTATGTTGGTGCCACGACTTTGAAAATGCCGACTTTCGTGAAGAGAATCCTGGTGGAACGCCACGTTTCTTGAAAAATAAGCGTAAACTGTGACGGTCGAGTGTGGTTGTATGCAGATGGTCGGTAATGAGGAAGTCCTTGTCGTAGTCATTAAAACGGGCAATCATCTCTTCCCTGATCTTTTGCCATGATTCGTCGTTTTCGAATATGTGTGTCAGGTAAAACTTGAATGCCTCACCGGAGATGTAGTCAGTGAAGTTGGTGATCATTTCCCGTTCCGACCATGATGCAGCGGTTGCGTGGTGCTCGAACAGGTCGAACCAGTCTTGTACAGGTCCATCGTCCGCTGCTCCGGAGTACTTGGGAATGGGAAGGTCGTCTGATAATGCTGTCATAATGCTGGTCTTGGTGTAGTGTTGGGATGTACTTTCGTGGTCCACGTTTGGTCACTGCGTCTTGCTGAGACGTTCGGAGATGGTGGCTGGTTGATGAAGTGGCCGCCAAGCCTTCATCCTGTCGACTCGTGTGACGCTATGATGAATAGGTGACGTGGCCTGGCGCATACCCCATGTTTATTCCAAAAGCACTTCTTCCTCTGCCTCTACCAACCATCACTTCATACGTCATATATATATATATATATATATATATATATATATATATATATATATATATATATATATATATGTGTGTGTGTGTGTGTGTGTGTGTTTGTGTGTGTGTGTGTGCGTGTGTGTGGCCTGGTGCATACCCCATGTTTATTCCAAAAGCACTTCTTCCTCTGCCTCTACCAACCCTCACTTCATACGTCATATGTATATATATATATATATATATATATATATATATATATATATATATTTATATATATATATGTGTGTGTGTGTGTGTGTGTTAGTGTGTGTGTGTGTGCGTGTGTGTGTGTATGGAACTGCTGCTTCGGCACAGCTGACATGGCACCCGAAAGGAGGAAGACGACAACGTGGTTGTTGTGGGTTGGTCTCTCGAGCTTCCCCAGTTGGCCTGCATGACTGTGCGCTCTTTAGGCCGTTAGCAAGACCCGCTGTCGCTGAATGAATCTTCTCCGTAACATCTTTTGGTGGAAGGCGCGGGGTCGTCACACAACCCGGCTCTGGAACTCCGCAGTGGACGCCAGCATTGTCCAGCCGCGATGCCTGAAACGGGCACTCAGGCCTCGCCACTCGCACTGGCTCCATCACTTGTAATCCCCCCTCCCCCCATCTTGTTGACACTGGCACGTTTTCCGGGACGGACAGCACAGACGTCAAAGAATGACTCACATTATTTGAGCGCGTCAGCAAGCACTGGACGAGACGCCTATGCTGGCAAATATTCTATTCCACCTACGGGGTACGGAACGCACCTGGTATGATACGCATGAAGAGGAAATAACCAGCTGGGACACATGCAAACAAAAGCTTTACGAATTGTTTGGTTGGTCAGTTGCTCATCAGATGGCAGCCAGGCAGGAACTCGCGTCGCGTGTTCAATCAGCGATGGAGTCGTACGTCACGTACATCCAAGACGTACTGGCACTGTGCCAGAAGACTGATAAAAACATGTAAGAGGCGGACAAGATCAGTAACGTTTTGAAAGGCATTGCTGATGATGCTTTCAACATACTAATGTGCAAGAACTGTACCATTGCCGACTCCATCATATCTGAATGCCGAAACTTTGAACAAGCTAAAAGCAGGCGAATAACCCACCACTTCACGAGACTACACAACACCGCTGCGACTTCGTCTTGCGAGGATTTTGCAGCGCCCCGTTCATTTGCGCCTCCTGCCAATATTACAAGGATTGTTCGCCAGGAGCTGGAGGTGATGGCGCCCGCTTCCTATCAGCCTCCTGCACAAGACAACTGGGCAACAGTCTCGCTTATTCAAGCCGTCATTTGTCAGGAGCGTGCTAACATGGGCGTCCAGGTTCCCCAGCCCCCAGGGTCACGCCACAACAGCCCAAGAGCCCTCCCATCTACAAAGATGACCACCACTCTGCTCCACTTGTCGCTGTGGCAGCTTCGACTCCTCGGTTTCCACCACGCTAACGAAATCCATCTGAATAGCGCACGCACAATGATCGACACATCTGCTTTTCTTGCTCTCGAGTTGGGCACACCTCCCGCGATTGCCGCAACAGGTGGTATTTCCGGCCAACCTCTCCTAATGTCGACCGCCCTCAGGACCTTGGAGACTAGTCGCAACCCGCTTTTCCGACTGACCATCTTCAAGACCCTTCACCTCGCCGTTCATCTCCACGCTCTGAACCGTCCTACGCTGACGTCATCGCCCAAAGAAACTGGTCTAGCCGCTTGCTGTCACCACATGGTCGGCTGTCACGCTACCCTCAACGCTGCTGCTCTCCGTCACCGGCTTATTCTGGTCATACCCTGGGAAATTGACGAGTGTAGCTTCTGGAAGTGGCGCTGCGTTGTCGACTCGAAATGAAAGCCCTCAACCTGCCACAAATTCAAGACACAATTCACATCGAGTGTTGGTTGATGGCCACGCCATTACTGGTCTAATTGACACTGGTGCCCAAGTATCTGTTATGAGTTCAGCACTTCAATTTCTCCTGAAAAAGGTTCTCACACCTGCTATGGTCTCTACTTTTCGAGTGGCCAACGGAAGTTGAACATCAGTGCTTGGCATGTGCACTGCCCGCGTTACTGTTGCTGGCCACTACACTTCCATTCTCTCCGCAGTCTTTGATGCTTGCCCACATGACATCATCCTTGAAATTGATTTCTTAACCGCCTACTCCGCCCTCATCGATTGTTCTGCCGGTATCTTACGGCTCGAATTGCCTTTGTGCACCGATTTCACTCCTCCAAGTCACACTCGACTACGATCCGTGGAGTCTTTACGGCTACCGCCCCAGGCTGCTATGGCCATTCCTGTGTCGCCCTTTCCTTCCATTCCTGATGGAGACTATCTGGTGACTCCCCTCATTGTTTTGACCGTTACGCACCACGTCGCAGTACCACATTATGTAGTTGTTGTTGCTAACACGGCGCTACTTCTCTACGTCGACCCAAGTTCTTCCCCAAGGCATCATTTTAGCCGATCTTTCAACCCTTGATGAATGTTCTATTTGTTCTTTTAAATCCTGAAACTAACACCGTAGCAAACCTGTCATCACCCCGCAATATAAGGCGTTCCTCGACAAAATGATATCCAGTGGCCTCTTAGCTTCCCATTGCACCGCTCCGGGGTGTTCTATTTTCTTACCTGGACATTTTGACGTCGACAACCATCCCCTGGGCTGCATAAGTGCCGTAACCCACCGCATCGACACCGACGACGGCAGTCCACTTCACAAACGCCCTTATCACGTGTCACATACTGAACGCCAATTTATGCAGACGGAGGTCGAGAAAATGCTGAGCAAAGACATCAGTCAGCCTTCATGGAGTCCTTGGGCATCTCCTCTTGTTTTAGTTAAAAAGAAGGACAACACCTGGCGCTTTTGCGTCGACTATCGCCACCTGAATTGGATCACCAAGAAGGACATTTATCCTCTACCCCGAATTGATGATGCGCTCGACTGCCTCCACGGCGCCAACTATTTCTTGTCCCTTGACCTTCAATCCGGATACTGGCGAATTTCGGTCGACGACCACGACCGCGAGAAGACAGAAATCATCACACCCGACCACCCGACGGCCTTTAACAATTTAAGGTCATGCTTTTCGGATTGTGCGATGCCCCGGATACTTTTGAACGTATGATGGACTCTCTTCTCCGCGGTTTCAAATGGTCGGCCTGCCTTCGCTATCTGGACGAAGTAATCGTTTTCTCGCCGTCCTTCGAAAGCCACCTTTCTCGTCTCTCAGCAATTCTTAATGTTTTCCGTCGGGCTGGTCTCCAACTGAATTCGTCGAAATACTCATTTGGACGCCAGCACATCAAACTACTCGGCCACCTTGTTGACGCCACTGGTGTTCAACCCGACCCTGACAGAGTCTGTGCAGTCCGAGAATTCCCAGATCCGCGTTCCACACAAGAAGTTCGCAGTTTTATTGGGCTCAGCTCATACTTCCGCCACTTTGTCTTCAACTTCGCGGATATTGCTAGGCCCCTCACGGATCTCTTCAAAAAGAATGTGGCTTTTTCTGGGGGGAAAGACCAAGAACATTCCTTCGCGTCGTTGATTACCGCCCTCACATCAACACCTGTGTTGGCTCATTTTGATCCAGCGGCTCGAACAGAGCTTCGCATCGATGCAAGCGGCTATGGCATTGGTGCTATACTCGCTCAGATACAGAATGGTACCAACCGTGTGATAGCCTACGCTAGCCGCCTTTTGTCGCAAGCGGAACAAAATTATTCTATCACTGAGCGGGAATGCTTAGCCCTTGTTTGGGCTATTGCGAAATTCCGTCCGTACTTATACGGACGTCCGTTCACAGACATCACGGACCATCATGCGCTTTGCTGGCTGTCAACGCTTAAGGACCCTGCAGGAAGACTCGGCCGATGGGCACTTCGATTACAGGAGTACACGTTCTCGGTTGTTTACAAATCTGGAAAGCTGCACAGCGATGCTGACTGCTTATCCCGGCACCCTGTTGATCCACCTAGCTAAACTGATTTGGAATCCGATGCCTGCGTTTTAGCCATCACAGACTTTCTGAATGTGGCTGACGAACAGTGCCGAGATCCATCGCTGCTCACCATCATTAACCGCCTTCAATCGCGTCAGACTGACCCTTCCCTTAGCAGATTCCTGCTTCAAGACAACGTTTTGTACCGCCGCAACTTACACCCCGACGGCGTGGAAATTTTACTCGTCGTACCACATCACCTGCGAAAGGATGTTCTGCGACAATTCCACGACGCTCCAACTTCTGGACATCTAGGAGTTTCCAGAAATTATGAACGCGTTCGACGGCGAGTATTCTGAAAGGGTCTCTACCGCTTCGTTCGCCATTACGTCGCACATTGTGACCTCTGCCAGCACCAAAAGAAGCCTTTGACCCCCCCTGCAGGCCTTCTTATACCTATTAAGTTCCAACCGAGCCGTTTTATTGAGTGGGGTTGGACCTGCTAGGTCTCTTTCCTACGTCTACAACTGCAAATAAATGGATTGCAGTGGCCATAGATTATGCTACTCGGTATGCAATCACTCTAGCGCTACCGACCAGCTGCGCAACAGACGTTGCCGACTTCCTGCTCTACGACATTATTCTGCAGCATGGCGCTCCGTCTTACCTGCTCACAGACCGTGGTCGCTACTTTCTGTCTCGTGTGGTTGATGATCTACTCCGACCTTGTGCTACCCATCACAACTTCACCAAATCTTACCATGCTCAGACTAACGGCATTACAGAGCGTCTAAACCACACTTGCTTCCATGTACAACAGACATGCTTTCAAAGTACGTATCTACCGACCACACTGATTGGGACATATCTCTGCCGTTCGTCACCTTCACCTATAATTTGTCGCGCCATGAAACAGTAGGCTACTCCCCCTTTTATCCACTCTTCAGACGTCCTTCCCTACTGCCCTTCGACACACTGCTTTCATCTGACCAACCATCCTCAACTTCGTACGCTCAGGATGCAATCACCCGTGCTCTCACGGCACGCGTGGTAGCAGGTGCTCGGTTATCGTCATCGCAGACAGCACAAAAGTATCTTCACAACCGTCGACATAGGAATGCCGTTTTTTCTGCGGAATCACTTGTTCTCCTGTGGCTCCCATCTCGACGTGTCGGCGTCTGCGAAAAGCTGCTATTGCGATACGCTGGGCCCTACAGAGTCCTTCGTCAGGTCACACCTGTGTCCTACGAGATTGCCGCTACCACACACTCATCTGCTGCTGCACCCAGAACGGAAATAGTTCACGTTTCCCGTCTGAAGCCCTACAACGCGGACTCACTCATTTAACAGGCACCAAGACGGTGCCTTACCGGCCGGGATGATGGTACGAGTATGGAACTGTCGCATCGGCACAGCTGAAATGGCACCCGAAAGGAGTAAGACTACGGCGTGGTTGTTGTGGGTTCGTCTCTCGAGCTTCTCCCATTGGCTTGCATCACTGTGCGCTCTTTAAGCCGTTAGCAAGACCTGCTGTCGGTGAATATATCTTCCCCGTAGTAATATATATATTGCCACAGGCATGGAACGAGGTTTAGCCATGCCAATGCGAGTATGTGCCATGGTGTGAAAGAAGAAGAGGACGGTTAATGTGTGCTTGATTTTGGAGGTGGACGCAAAGCAATCACTATACGTACGTAAAATCATGCGTATCTGCTGTTGCTGTGCACAAGCTAGCTGGCAATTCACGTCAACCGCACTGGCTATATCAGTGTTACTTTCGGCAGCAGTGGCAATCGGAGCGATAGTGGAACATTCTGCGTCATCAATGGCTTTTAAGTTCGCCATTGCTGTTCGCTTTGCTAAGCGTTGGTACTGGCCGCCGAAATTCGTGATCAGAAGCTGAGTCCCCCTATGTTTCAGTTTGACGATAGTACGCGCGACAGAAATCTGCCGAGCCAAGAGCACCGAGAGGTTAGTTTCCGCGATGCCACTACTCTTGTTGTCACAGTCGCTCTCCACCGTTACCAACATACTGGCTCGCGGCGGCAGTGCGATGGTGTCGTCAGCAATTCGAAGTGTTGTGGTCGGCGCAACTGCATCCTTTCGTAGGCTGTATGGTCGTTAGATAACGTTATGAGCAGGTCGCGAAGGTTAATAATGGCTCCATGCTCGCGGAGAAAATCCATTCCGAGAATCAGGTTTTGGGAGCATTCGCGCAATATAACGAAGGAAACAATGTACGTCGACTCACGAATTCAAAGGCGGGCAGTGCACATTCCTAGCGGTGTCAATAGGTGACCTCCCGCAGTCCGGAGGTGGGTTCCATGTCCCCAAGGTGTCGTTACCTTTCTTAGCTGTGCAGCGAGGTCAGCGCTTATAACAGAATAATCGGCACCCGTATCTACCAGAGCGGTCAGCGGGTGGTTGTCTAGAAGAACAGAGATACGAGCAGAGACCTGTTTGTCGTCGATGGCACACGTCGGTGAAAGAATGTCGTCGGATGTCGGCAGGCAAATCGGGGGAGGGTCTTGTAACGGTCGATCAACAGCGGTCTCACCCTCAGAGGTCGCTGTTCTTAGTTTCCCCGGCGCGGGCTTGTGGATCTAGGTGATCTTCCTGCAAGGACGTCCGCAAAGGTTGATGGTTGGCCAGGTGAATTGGAACGCCGTGGAGATGGTGAGCGGGATTGGCGACGCGGAAGGTTTGAGGATCGTTGGCTTGCCAAGTATTCGGCGATAGCACGGGGCCGCTCACCATCTCTGGGTCGACGAGCATCCGGACAAAAGCCGGGAAGACCCATGTGCCTGTAGGCGCACTCACGGTAGATGTGACCTGGTTCACCACAGTGATAACATAGAGGCCGGTTGTCGGGAGCACGCCATACACTGGATTTCCGTGTAAGGGGTGGGTTGCCGTACTGCGGTGGTCCCGAGTAGAACGACGGTGCCGTCTGCAGGGTGGACGGACGAGACGGATAGCCAACAGCCGGTGCAGGAGTACGCAGTGCTTCCGCGTACGTTAATAGCGGAGCTTCGGCTGGACGCGGGGCCGTCATGGGTTGGACTTCGGCTGCACGCAGAGTCGTCATGGGGTGCACCAGCTGCCGGACCTCTTCGCGAACGACATCCGTTAAAGCGAACGACATCCGTTCTGTGATTACGTGACAATATCTATATATAAAGAAACAAGTGTATACCTAAGGGCTCGTTTTCTCGTGTTTTACACAATATTATTGAGATCTAACAGACAATAATGCAAACGAAAGTATAGGGGGAACATATTAGACCAAATTCTAAATTAATATGAAAAAAAGTGGGTGAAAAGATAACTTGCCGTGTCATATATATACATATATATATATATATATATATATATATATATATATATATATATATATATATATATATATATATATATTGTAGCAGACAAAGGCGGTGATTCTGCGTGAAGAAGAACCAGCGAAAAAGGCTCGCTGTCAGCGAAGCAGCTGACAGCAGTGCCCCGGGGCAGCATCACTGACGAAGAAGTTGGGTTCAAGGCGGTGACCAATGCCTTACCGTCGTCGTTGAACCGCACAAGGCCGGGTGCAACGGTAAGCCCCACAGGTTCGGAGCGAACTGATGGAGCAATGAACGCGTCACCGTTAACTATAGTACCCGAAGTGATCGTGAGAATTCGTTCATCTCCTGGCGAAATAAAGCAATCTGCGGCAGCAACGAAACGGAAGCTGTATGAATCGACATCAGATGAACTCTCAGTAGCTGACATATGAATTGCTCGCTGACGTCACGATATGAAAGCTGATGCCGAAGAAAGGAATTCCCATCCTAAAATGACTGTGTGAGTGCACAAAGGAAAAAGAAGAAACTGAATGTGGTGAAGGATGCCATCTATGAAAACGCGGACTGTACAAACACTTCAAGGCTGAATAGGGACTCCATCTGCACAACGAAGGGGAGAGCCATCGTATGGCGTAATAACTTTTTTCAAGCGGGCATAAAAGTCTGCACTAATTACGGAAAGTGAAGCGCCTGTGTCTACTAGTGCCTCTGACTGTATACCTTCAACATACACCAATAAAACATTTGATAGGTAGTCTGGAGGAATTTGACGCAGTTCGAAAGATGCAGCTTTCCCTCCCAAAGCTGCACTGTTTAGTTTTCCAGTGGGCGGTCGGAAATCGAAGTAGAAGGTCGAAGGGGAGAGGAGGAACGCCGCATCGGTGAAGGTGAACGACGACGTGAGAAACGGGGACTGCCAACTGAGGCAAAGTTCTGCGGAGACAGTGACCGGCGTGTGCTGTTCTGATACAGTCGGCGACAGGGTGGTCCAGTTGGGTAGAAGTCGTCCCGTTCATAGTCAACATAGCTTCGTCGTTCGTCTTGTTGACGGCGTGAGCAAAACCTTGAAGTATGACCATGTACGCCGTAATAAAAGCAAGTCAGCCGTGTAGTGAGCCAGGTGTTGGAAGGCTGGGAAGATGGTCGCGGTGCGAGTGAGTTGAGCGAACCATGCACATAGGGCGCTGGCAGCTGCATTGCCCTGTGCTGTGGTGCAGGTGTCCTAGCAGCGACGTGAGCATAAGTTGGCATGGCCACAGGATATGAACTCGGAACAGGTGTGACAGTCATCGAGGCCAGGCTTTGGTGAGGCGCAGGCGTCGTTGCAGCAACGTGAGCATAACTTGGCATGGGTACGGGATGTGAGCTCGGAACTGGTGTGCCTGTGATGAAGGCCAGTTCCTCCTTCACGACGTCGCGTAAACTAGTAGCAGGTGGCGTCATTCGAATATCAAGGTGGCGAGTTGAAGCCTGTGCATGAAGTTCCTCGCGGATGATAGAGCGAACCAATGCCCACAGCTCTGTTGTGTCATGACTCGAGCTGAGATCAGGCATATCAGGTTGCACCCGAGTGGTTTGAAGCTCCTCGGGGCGCTGACAGGTAGCTACAACATCGGCTAAGGTCTGGGGATCCTTCACCACAAGCGCATTAAAAGCGACAGTCGCAATGCCTTTTAGCAGGTGGCACACACGGTCGTTTTCCGCCTTATGGTTGTCGATGCGGCGGCAAAGGGCGAGAACAGCTTCAATGTAAGAAGTGTAAGACTCGCTGGGGTGTTGAAAACATGCACCAAGCCTTTTCTTGGCGATATCCGAGCGCACTGAAGGGTTAGCGAAAATCTCGTGGAGTTGGCGCGTAAAGGCGGGCCATGTCAAAAAATCTGTAGCGTGGTTTAAAAACCACGTTTTTGCGACGCCGCTGAAGTAGAATGGAACGTGGGTGAGTTTCGCAGGCTCATCCCAGTTGTTGATGGCACTCACGCGGTCATACTCCTCGAGCCAGTCTTCCACGTCCTCAAGCCCTGCGAACAGCGGAGGACTCTTTGAGGGCTGGTGACCAGGTGAGAAGGGTTTCTTGGCGGTGGGAGCGGTGGTGCAGCTGCTGCGCTGGGCTGGTCGGCTTGCGACATTACCGAACCCAGGTCGTTTAAGCAGCGGCCTGAACGGATCTCCAGGGATGTGTTCTAGAAGACGCTTGGGTTCTCCGAGAGCGCGAGAGGACGCAGGAATCAGGCAGCATTCTCCACCACTTGAGCCTTTTTTGCTGGTTCCTCTTCACGCAGAATCACCGCCTTTGTCTCCTACAACCTATACCAAGGCAACCACTGCTGCTTTAAATGCTACCATAAGTCCTCACCTCTTAGACCTTCTCCAAAAGCACAGCTTTTCGTTCGACGTGCATTCCAAAGTTTTGGGCCGCACCTTTGTTCCAGAGCACAGCATCGAAACCGAAGGCAGCTCCATTGTGCGCCGTCGCCCATACCGTCTGTCTTCGGCGGAACGGCAAATGATTGAGGAAAACGTCGCCGACACGCTCAAACGGGATATTATTCGACCTTCATACAGCTCTTGGTCGTCTCCTGTGTTGTTGGTTCGGAAAAAGGATGGCTCTGTCCGCTTTTCTGTGGATTACAGAGCACTCAATAATATAACGAAAAAAGATGTATATCCGTTGCCACGCATAGATGATGCCCTGGACTCCTTACAAGGTGCAGAATATTTCTCCAGTCTTGACCTACAATCTGGGCACTGGCAAATACCTATGCGTGAAGCAGACAAGGAGAAAACAGCGTTTGCAACGCCTGACGGGTTTTACGACTTCAACGTTATGCCTTTTGGCTTATGCAACGCTCCTGCAACATTCAAGCACGTGATAGATACTGTCTTACATGGTCTCAAGTGGAAAACCTACTTATGCTATTTGAACTACATCGTAATTTATTCTTTTACTTTTCCTCAGCACCTTAAGCGTTTCGACGAAGTTCTTACGTGCATTTCGAATGCTGGGCTTCAGCTGAATACAAAGAAGTGCCACTTCGCCAGCAGGAGCATTAAAGTATTTGGTCACCTGGCCAGCAAAGATGGCGTTCCACCCGACCCCGACAAGGTTGCTGCCGTAATTAATTTTCCACGTCCGGGCAATCAAAAACAATTGCGAAGTTTCATGGGCCTGGCGTCTTACTTCCACCGCTTTATCAGTCACTTTGCTGCCATTGCGGGGCCGTTACACAAGCTTCTGACGTCAGGAACGGCATTCACTTGGACTGACGAGTGCGAGTGTGCTTTCTAAGCCCTTAAACGTGCTTTGACATCAGACCCCGTCCTCTGTCACTTCGATGAGAGCGCACCCACTTTCCTTCACACAGATGCCAGCGGCCACGGAATTGGCGCCGTCCTCCTCCAGCGCGACGACACTTCACGTGAGCGAGTAGTTACGTATGCCAGCCGCGCACTAACACCTGCGGAGCAGAACTACTCGATAACTGATCAGGAATGTCTTGCTGTCGTTTGGGCCATCCAGAAGTTTCGATCTTATCTGTATGGACGCCACTTCACTGTAATTACCGACCACCATGCCCTATGCTGGTTGTCCTCGCTGAAGAATTTGTCTGAGTGACTTGGTCGCTGGATACTCTGTTTGCAAGAGTACACTTTTGACGTTGTGTACAGGTCCGCCAAACAGCATCAGGATGCCGACGCTCTCTCTAGGTGCCCTCTGCCACTTTCATCTCCAACCACGCATCCTCGATACACCTCAGGTGATCAAGCAGCTTCCTCTGCACTCACGTTATCACCCATGGCAGTTCCTGGGTCACTATCTTTAAACAGCAGCGCTCTGTTTGCCGCGTGCCCACGTGACAACCCATACTATAACCGCATCATCGGGTACTTGAATAACTCACCTTCTCCACCTAATGCCAGACTACGCCGTCAGCTACGGCAGTTCAAGCTGGACAACAATGTCCTGCAGCGCTATACTTACAATGCAGATGGGCATCGGTGGGTGCCAGTACTTCCCCATTCACTGCGAAAGCAAGTTCTCGAAGCACTTCACGACGACCCATCAGCCGGACACTTGGGATTTCAGAAGACCTACAACTGCGTTAGGAGCCGTTTCTTCTAGCGTGGTTTTTCTACCTTTGTGGCTAATTATGTTGCTTCTTGTGCACTGTGTCAGCGCCGGAAACGACCAACTTCTGCTCCTGCTGGATTATTACAACCCATTCCATGTCCCGATACACCTTTTGTCGTTGTCGGAATAGACCTCGTCGGACCACATCCCGTTACGCCAGCGGCCGCCGCTGGATCGTCACAGCCGTCGACCACCTCATACGATACGCGAAGACCACTCCTCTACGCACTAGCTCCGCCTCAGACGTTGCCGCCTTCTTTTTAGAAGTCATTGCGTTGCGTCATGGTAGACCTCGCATGTGATTGAGTGACCGGGGCAAGGCCTTTATGTCGACAATTCTTGACGAAATTCTAAAAACTTGTGGCACAGTTCATAACACCACATCGGCTTACCAACCGCAGACAAATGGCCTGACAGAGCAATTCCACCGGGCTCTAATTGACATGATATCCATGTACATCGGACCGAAGCACGATAACTGAGACAAAATCTTGCCGCTCGTAACGTTTGCACACAACACCGCTGTTCAACGAACCACCGGGTATTCACCTTTCTTCCTCGTCTATGGTCGTGCGCCGATATTCACTATTGACGCCTCTTTCTTCAATGCAACGACAAAAACGTCCATGACTACGCCAGAAAGTTTTGTCTACAGGCTCGCTGATGCAGGGCAACGTGCTCATCTCACACGGAGGCCAGTCAACTAGACCTAAAGCAACGCTATGACAGCTTTCGTTGAGACATCACTTTCCGTCCTGGAGATGAAGTACTACTTCGGACGCCTGTTCGTACACCCGGACTGTGTGAAAAGTTTCAGTCACGTTTTCTGGGACCTTACGTTGTCAGTGAACGAACATCTCCTGTTAATTACCTTGTCACTTCCGTCGGGGGTTCCTCGGACCATCGTTACCGTGCATCCGAGATAGTTCACGTTTCACGCCTTAAACCCTTTGTTCGCCGTACCTTTTCCGCTAAGTCTCGGCCGGGCCGGCCACTCAAGTGTGCGGGGAAAATAAGTGTGAGCATCATTACTCGTTCCATCTTTTCATCTGTACCTACTTATCATCACCACTCCAGTTTAGGTTGTGGGGCACATACTTGAGACAATAAAGAAGAGTCTTGAGGGTACTGGACGCCATCTTACAATACATATATATATATATATATATATATATATATATATATATATATAAGGGAAAGAAGTGGTGTATACCTAAGGGCTCGTTTTTCCGTGTTTTAACACAATATTAATGAGATCTAACAGACAGTAATTCCAAGGAATGTACAGGGGAAGTTATTAGAACCAATGGAATGTAAATAAGAAGAAAGAAAAGTGGATGAAAGAATAACCAACCGTGGGCAGGAATCGAACCTACGACCTTCGAATAACGCGTTCGATGCTCTAACCACTGAGCTACCACAGCTCAGTGGTTTGATTCCAAGGTCGTAGGTTCGATTCCTGCCCACGGTTGGTTATTTTTTCATCCACTTTTCTTTCTTCTTATTTACATTCCATTGGTTCTAATAAATTCCCCTGTGCATTCCTTGGCATTACTGTGTGTTAGATCTTATACATATATATATATATATATATATATATATATATATATATATATATATATATATATATATATATATATATTAATAAATATTGAAGTATTAAATAAATTTTATATATATATATATATATTTTCGCCATTAGGGCTCCTCCATGTCCACTTGCGGTTTTCTCGTTTTCGGTAGAAGGTATTCAAAATCCGTAAATTATTGCGTTCTGCGAATTCTACTAGTAGCTCACCTCTGGCGTTTCTAGTACCGATGCCATAATCTCCTACTGCCTGGTCTCCAGCCTGCTTCTTCCCTACCTTTGCATTAAAGTCGCCCATCACTATAGTATACTGTGTTTTTACCTTACTCATTGCCGATTCCACGTCTTCATAGAAGCTTTCAACTTAAGCGTCATCATGGCTGGATGTAGGCGCGTAAGCCTGTACTACCTTCATTTTGTATCTTTTATTCAGTTTAATTACGATACCTGCCACCCTTTCATTATAGCTATAGTATTCCTCTATGTTGCCAGCTATGTTTCTGTGAATTAGGAAACCCACTCCCAGCTCTCTTCTGTCTGCCAAGCCCCTGTATAAATTGGCAGCAGCAAGCACAGGACCGGGTTAACTGGCGGAACATGGGAGAGGCCTTTGTCCTGCAGTGGACGTAGTCAGGCTGATGATGATGATATATATATATATATATATATATATATATATATATATATATATATATATGTGTGTGTGTGTGTGTGTGTGTGTGTGTGTGTCTGTGTGTGTGTGTGACGCAAGAACGTAGCGATGTTTAGGAGTTAGAAGCAGATGAGGAACAGGAAGTGCTTTCGAAATAATCATGGCGTATGAGCCAGGTCTCGTCTCCCAGTCATCATAGCGTCACACGAGTCGACAGGGTGAAGACCTGCCAGCCCCTTCATCAGCCACTCATCATCTACGCAGTTCCCCGTATGACACCCTGAGCATACATGGACTACCGTACAAGCGCCTAGCATTACGCATCTGCCAGCATCATGTCAGAAGCATCTACTGACCTTCCCATCCCCAAGTACACTGGAGCAGCGGATGATGGACCCGTACGAGACTGGTTCGACCTCTTCGAACTCCACGCTACCACTGCATCTTGGTCGGAACGGGAGATGGTTACGAACTTCCGCGACTACGTCACCGGTGAGGCATTTAAATTTCACTTGACTCACATATTCGAGAACGATGAGTTATGGCAAAATATCAAAGAGGACATGATTACCCGTTTTAACGACTATGACCAAGACCTACTCATTGCCAACCATCTCAAGACAAACGCACAATACCGTCCATTTCTTAAGCAGTCCTCAATCATTTGAACGCCCAGCATGAATCAACCACTGCCACAACACAAAGTGTAACATGAGTACACTGACAGGCGACCATGTGAATTTCGAAAAAAAAAACTGAACCACCGAGGGCGCCTTTCTTCTGCACAAAAATTGGCATTTTCAAAATTGTCGCTCCAAAATATGACACGAGACGTTGCTTACCCACATGATGCACTTTATTCTTCGTCTCGAATATGAGTTCCACCACCCGATTTTTCATCACGCAGCTGTTCAAGCGCTCCTGACGCTCATCATTTGTCTCATAAGGACACCGTGTTCACGATAGACGAATTGACACACCGAGAAAATACCCTGTCGAACCATGCTTCTTCCGCACGGGTTCATGCATCACCGTCCGGTGCAAACACCCTCGACAGTCGAAGCAACACCAAAGGCTCAGACGCATCGAACGTCGTACGCTTCCATGACAAGAGCCTCTCGTAGTGAACAGTATATAAAAAGCTTCTGAAGAACTTTGTATCAACTCTGAAGCATCATCTTCATTGCCCGAACTGCATGACAACAGCTCACAGACTACCAGATGCCGACTCGAGACCCCATCAGGTTGTCATGAAAACCAGTGCGATGTTCAAGAAGGGTTTCCACCACAATACGGTCCACAGAAACATCAGCAACGCCAGCAAAAGCAATACCATGAATCGCACACACTCCAACTGAAAAACCAACAAGGACGACGACGCAAAGCAAGCCTCTCAAAACAAATTATGAAGCGAGGCATCTTCGCATAAGGGATCGGCGCCAGAAACGCATTTTGCACAAAAGTCAAGACTGTGCCTAATTTTACAGCTCCGAAACCCCAGGAAACACCGAACAAGACAAGAAGTCACCAGTTCTACCGCGCAAATATTCCGGCACCATCCCATTAGTTTACGAAAACGAGCACGCACGCAGGAAAAACAGCGACGCCTACGAAGACCGATCTACTGCAAGGCCTTCAAACGTCGTCCACTTCTCGCAATAATGACAACTATTTCTTCAGTTTCTACGCTTAAGGTGTCCTTGTGTTTTCCAGAATGCAACAGTTAGCCTTGCCCCCCAGAGCTGTACTAACTCCGGATTGCTGCCCTCTCCTGCGAAATCTTTGTGCGACTTTACAGAACCTCAATCTGATGTGGAGTTACAGCCCATTTGGACATCTTTTTTGTGTTCTAAGACTGCTCGCTCACCATGCATTGTAATATGCAATGCGCTCATTTTTTCGGAGGGAGGGGTAATCTTGTAATGTAACAAGGTAGTGATGTTTAGGAGTTACAAGTAGATGAGGAAGGGGAAGTGCTATCATAGTCATGGTGTATGAGCCAGGTCTCGTCTCCCAGTCATCATCATCATATATATATATATATATATATATATATATATATATATATATATATATATATATATATATATATATGATGACTGGAAGACGAGACCTGGCTTTATATATATATATATATATATATATATATATATATATATATATATATCTTCATTTATTGATTTTTAAAGTACTGCAGGGCATAAAAAACAACACTAATAGGAGTGGCAGGTGGTACAAAAATAATGATATGACTAATTGATGGATGTAAAGTTGTAGAGAAATAAGAGAAAAAGAAAGAAAACAACAAAAACGACAGAAAAAGTAAATCAGACAGGTGTACAATATATTTGTGGGTTACATAACTCACATTTCAAAGTAATGTTCAAAAAATCCACACACACACACACACACACACACACACACATATATATATATATATATATATATATATATATATATATATATATATATATATATATATATATATATATAAGAGAAAGAAGTGTATACCTAAGGGCTCGTTTTTTTCGTGTTTTTAACACAATAATAATGAGATATAACAGACAGTAATGCCAAGGAATGTACAGAGGAAGTTATTAACATTAATGGAATGTAAATAAGAAGAAAGAAAAGTGGATGAAAAAATTACCAACTGTAAGGAGGAATCGAACCTACGACCTTCGAATTACGCGTTCGATGCTCAAACCACTGAGCTATTACAGCTTTTTTTTTCTTTCTTTATTGCCTGTTTACATACAACATTCACAAACATATATACATCAAAGTAGAAACATGAAACAAAAAAGAGGTAAAAAGCATCATATTTAACAGGCTTATTAAAATTCCTTCATCTGTAGAAGGCTTTCTACTTGATGAAGCCATTCGGGCACCTCTTGTTGAACCTTTTGTGCTTCTACGAACGAACAGACAGATTGAAAGAAATATTGCCTGACCGGACGTGCATTAACATCAGCATGGCGCACCGCCATTCTAGATTGCCATATACCGTGCAGGCCCAGTAACATAACTAGGTCGAAAGGTATTCCTTCTTCATTTGATACTGGTAGAAATCTGATGCCATAGGCATCGAGAGGCAGATCCTTTTTCAAAGTCCTTTGGAGAACATCCCAGAAAAAGACTGCATCCCAGCAGTCTAGGAAAACATGTTCAATTGTTTCCGGCTTTTTGCAGAGAAGGCAATCAACACCCCAAGGAATGAATAAGCCTTTTTCTTGGATCCATGCTTTCACGGGCAAGGTCCCAGTGTGCAACTTAAAGAAAAAGGATTTCGCTCCAGGTGTTACCTCCATTTTTTTAACACGGCTTAAGACATTTTGGCCTGGGCCTACACGGTATAATGCTCTATGTAGGGGAACAGGAAGAACTGTTTCTACTAAATCTTTGTATAACTTTTTACGCGAAACCGTACTGAGGTATTCCAATGAAAAACGCGTTTTTAGAAAGAGACATGAATCAACAACTTCTTTTAAGAAACCTCTAACACTTGCTTTCATGTGAACAGATGCTACCACAAATTCTGGCAACCGTCTTCCAAGCCTAAGCTGTATAACAGTACGTATGAATGGGTCTCGATTATTTCGGAAAAACATAAACCGATTAACTAACTGACGAAGGTACAAATGACACAGACCAAGTCCTCCAGAGCGAACCCGTCTGAATAAGTTAGTTCTACTTGTTCGCTCCCAAGAAGAACCCCACAAGAAAACAGCAAATATTCGATGAAGCTTCTGTAGATTCACACGTGAACAATGCATTACCTGAAGGACATACCAGAGCTTACCGACTAAAAATACGTTACAAAATGTCGCTCTGGCGAAAATTGATAGCTGGAAACCATTGAGTTTTTCAGCTTTTTCTCGTAGCTCCACGGCCTGACGCCGCCAGTACGGTTCACTGTCACAATAATATTCTAATGGCACACCTAGGTATCGTACCGGAGTAGTAGTCCATGAAATACCAGCCACAAATTGTGGAGTCACAGGCCATTCGCCGTGCCAGTAACCCAGGCACTTGCTCCAGTTTACCAAACTACCACTTGCATTACAATAAAGGTTTACAATTTTTATGGTTTCAGCGATACTATCATAATCTTTACAAAACACAGCTATATCATCTGCGTATGCCAGTACCCGCACTTCAGCTTCTTGTAGTTTGTACCCCACTATGTTATTGCTTTTCATGACTTTTTGGCAAAATGACTCTATATAAATTGAAAATAGCAGGGAAGACAAAGGGCAGCCTTGTCGTACAGAACGTCTGACATTAATTCGTTTCCCAAGAACTTTGTTGATGATTAGCCGAGTTTTACATCCAGTATATGCCATTCGAACTGTATCTCGAATTACTTTGCCAACATTGACATAGTCTAACAAAAGAAAAAGAATTTAGTGCGGTACTCGGTCAAATGCTTTTTCTAAATCTATCTGGATCATCGCGATGTGATCATTTGTGGCATCGCAGCACTCCAATACACTTCGTGCCTTGTGAATGTTTGTGAATATAGTGCGCCGTTTGATCCCACATGTCTGGTGGTCGCCTACAATGTTATTAATAACTGTCTGCAGTCTCCTTGCTAGCACTTTCATCAAAATCTTGTAGTCGATATTTGAGAGACTAATTGGCCTGTACGATTTCACTTCACGTAATTTAACTGCGTCCTCAGTTTTTCGTATTAAAATAGTATGAGATAGCAGAAAAGAAGGTGGCAAAGTCTTTATGTCTAGGGCTTCGTTAAAAACCGCTGCCAGGATCGGTGCTAGTTCGTGTTTGAATTCCTTATAAAATGCGGCTGTTAAGCCATCAGGTCCTGGGGACTTTCCCAAATGGAGAGCAATGATTGCTTTTGTCACTTCCGGTTCAGAAATAGGACATTCTAGGCTGTCTTTCCTGCAGTCCTCAACCTTTGGCATAATTTTAAAAATTCATTCTTGAATTCATCTACATTTACTTTACATTTATCAAATAAAGTGGTGTAGTACTCGTTGAAAGCATCCTCTATATATCTTTGTTCACTTGTAACGTTACCCATGTATTCAATATGATGTATAACATTCCGCTGAGCGTTTCGTTTTTCGAGACCAAGCATTCTTTTGGTCGGTTTCTCTCCTACGGTCATTTTCTCTGCCCTTGCCCTTATTTGTGCGCCACGATACTTCTCCTCATCAATTTGTTCCAATTTGGACTTTACTGACCTTATATCATTTGTGAATAAGCCTGGCGTTTTGCTGTCCTCTGCTAGCAGTTCTTTGAGATTTAAACGTAGGGTTCTTTCTTCTTCACTCTTTCCGTGTTTTATTACACATGAGCGTTCTATAGCTATCAACTTTATATTCTGTTTAAATTGTTCCCACTTCAACCCGTATTTTTGGTCTCCATTATCTATGTTTACCAACGCACTGAGCTATTACAGCGGCCCTCCCTCCATCCACTTTTTTGGGTTTATCTGTGAATTTAGAAGTAGGAGTGACAGTCAGCGCCATCTATAAGCCAAACAACGAGTGTGAAAACACTCTTATGCGCATGTTTGGCGTCACGTAGCACGTGAACTTATTATGAGCGGGCAGCTGATTAATTGTCCCTCTTATACAACCTAAACACACCAAGTCTGCCAGTACGAGACCCTCGTTCAATGAAATAAGGGAAAGAAGTGTATACCTAAGGGCTCGTTTTTTCCGTGTTTTTAACACAATAATAATGAGATATAACAGACAGTAATGCCAAGGAATGTACAGGGGAAGTTATTAACATTAATGGAATGTAAATAAGAAGAAAGAAAAGTGGATGAAAAAATTACCAACTGTAAGCAGGAATCGAACCTACGACCTTCGAATTACGACCTTCGAATTATTTCATTGAACGAGGGTCTCGTACTGGCAGACTTGGTGTGTTTAGGTTGTATAAGAGGGACAATTAATCAGCTGCCCGCTCATAATAAGTTCACGTGCTACGTGACGCCAAACATGCGCATAAGAGTGTTTTCACACTCGTTGTTTGGCTTATAGATGGCGCTGACTGTCGCTCCTACTTCTAAATTCACAGATAAACCCAAAAAAGTGGATGGAGGGAGGGCCGCTGTAATAGCTCAGTGGTTAGAGCATCGACCGCGTAATTCGAAGGTTGTAGGTTCGATTCCTGCTTACAGTTGGTAATTTTTTCATCCACTTTTCTTTCTTCTTATTTACATTCCATTAATGTTAATAACTTCCCCTGTACATTCCTTGGCATTACTGTCTGTTATATCTCATTATTATTGTGTTAAAAACACGGAAAAAACGAGCCCTTAGGTATACACTTCTTTCCCTTATTTCATTGAACGAGGGTCTCGTACTGGCAGACTTGGTGTGTTTAGGTTGTATAAGAGGGACAATTTATTAGCTGCCCGCTCATAATAAGTTCACGTGCTACGTGACGCCAAACATGCGCATAAGAGTGTTTTCACACTCGTTGTTTGGCTTATAGATGGCGCTGACTGTCGCTCCTACTTCTAAATTCACAGATAAACCCAAAAAAGTGGATGGAGGGAGGGCCGCTGTAATAGCTCAGTGGTTAGAGCATCGAACGCGCAATTCGAAGGTCGTAGGTTCGATTCCTGCTTACAGTTGGTAATTTTTTCATCCACTTTTCTTTCTTCTTATTTACATTCCATTAATGTTAATAACTTCCCCTGTACATTCCTTGGCATTACTGTCTGTTATATCTCATATATATATATATATATATAGTAGTATTGCGGCAATTTACTGCTCAGACCAGAGCAGGTGGGCAATACGTAGAGAAACGTTTTTAATAAAGCGATGAAATGGGAGAGGTTGGTGCCTATATGGCGACACCGGCTATTGCTTTTGTCTTAGCAGACAAGGACAAGGTATGATATAAAAAAAACCCTAAGGACACAAAATGCAATACAGTAGGACATATGACGTGAAAGTACAAAATAGCAGAACATCACATGACGGTTCAGATACGCCTATTGACTAATATGTACAGAAGTGTTCTATCAAGTTCCACCCACAAGGTCAATTCACAATGAGCAAAATAATTACAAAATATCAAATATGCGTTTCTCCCCTGTTATGTGAGCCCCAGAGGCGGTTCAACGCGTTGGTTAAACTGCTGTTTTCTACGTCATATTGACCCAAACTTGCAACTTCGTTTGCCATCCCGGCTCGCACGATGCGCTGAAACTTTGCTGTGACGCATGAGGTTGGGCGTGGCATTTACAAATGCGTATTCTCGTCTTTTTGGAATGGCGAGCTGTTCAGCATGCAACACTTGCGCCTGCGAGGAGACACTTGAGCACATTCTATGCCTCTGACCAGCAACCACACTGAAGGACGTAATATAGAAGCCAAGCTCTTTGAGCTGGATTCACGGCCGCTTACAGAAAAGAAGATCCTGGGACCTTGCAGACAGTTTCGCATACGCGCAAAGCCACGAAAGCCTCTTGACTTCTTATGGACCTCCAGACTTCACGAGTGCTTGTTAAAGGACAGCGTGAGACCGTAATGTGTAGCCTTGAGCTGACTAATCATCCTTCTCTTTCTAACTGCTCCTTTTAAATACGAAGCATTTCTTAGCGAACTTCGGTGACTTTGAGAGTACATATCTATCTAGCTGCCTACGACTTTTAGCTCTCCTGGCCGTTTAAATAATGGTATCGGTAACAAACTTGGTACGACATAACATGACTGTATACAAACATATTTGACTAGTTATAACATGAAAATTATGACATGGGTGTCGTGAATGTCATGATTCGCATTTCATAGTCCTGCAACTCTTGCGGTGGTTTTGTTCACATGGCATGTTGCAAAAATTGGAATGGTACGACATGATTGCATGGCGAACACATGCGACAGACCCTAACATGAAAATCATTACATGCGTGTCATGTAACAACTTGACTACATGTCACGCTCAATCTTCTTTATGCTGTCTGCCAAAAATTGCAGATTCATTTCTTCTAACATGGAAAGCGCTCGGTGTTTTACTTCTGTGGCCTTAACACTGGCACGCCTGAAATTTTTCTTAATTCCTGCCTCGCCCTTCTGTGAATATGCTTCAGAATTCATAACAGCAAAGTTTTCTCTTTGTCGGCTACTATTACATGCAGTTTGTTTCCACAAAGAAAATCAACTAGCGGCCTTAGTGAGTCCGTGCCCCTCCATGTCATTCCCGTTCTGGCAATGGTATCAACACAGTCCGAAACACACCTTCTACGTTCATGCTTCTTGGCAGACCTCGAGACCGTACTCGCTGTGGCTACCTTTTCAAAGGGATTCAGGCGAGGCTCGAAGCAGTACTTCGGGTCAAGACCCAGCACCCTCTCGTGTAGCAAGTGCTGGGACTTCGCGCGTGTAGCAACTATCCGTCACACTGCATGAAAAAGAATTAAGATGGGTTTAGTAAGGAAGACGAAGTGAAGAATCACGGGGCGTGAGTTTTCTAGCGCTGCTGTTTTTTCGCCAATTTTGTAAGTTTTCTTACTCGTCTTCTGCATCTCACTGCCAAGATTCAACCACCATTTTCGCGATGCACCAGGCGCCACGTCTCCAAGGCGCCGAAGTCTCATGTTAGGCTGCCACGACCTGCAAAAGCTTCGGCTACTGGTGGTGGCAATTCTTCTCGACGCCCATCAGATGAAGACGAAGTGATGAATGCGTCCGAACAGCAAGATAACCCCGTGTTTCGCGGACCCGAGGAAGACTGTGATGGCCCCTCGACGACACCTAATGCCGACGACGAGTGTGTTACTCCGAAGAAGGCGCGAACTGATAATCAAGAGGATTCATCATCATCATCAGCCTGACTACGTCCACTGCAGGACAAAGGCCTCTCCCATGTTCCGCCAGTTAACCCGGTCCTGTGCTTGCTGCTTCCAATTTATACCCGCAAACTTCTTAATCTCATCTGCCCACCTAACCTTCTGTCTCCCCCTAACCCGCTTCCCTTCTCTGGGAATCCAGTCAGTTACCCTTAATGACCAGCGGTTATCCTGTCTACGCGCTATATGCCCTGCCCATGTCCATTTCTTCTTCTTGATTTCAGCTATGATATCCTTAACCCCCGTTTGTTCCCTAATCCACTCTGCTCTCTTCTTGTCTCTTAAGGTTACACCTACCATTTTTATTTCCATTGCTCGCTGCGTCGTCCTCAATTTAAACTGAACCCTCTTTGTAAGTCTCCAGGTTTCTGCTCCGTAGCTAAGTACAGGCAAGATACAGCTGTTGTATACCTTCCTCTTGAGGGATAGTGGCAATCTACCTGTCATAATTTGAGAGTGCTTGCCGAATGTGCTCCACCCCATTCTTATTCTTCTAGTTACTTCACTCTCATGGTTCGGCTCTGCGGTTATTACCTGCCCTAAGTAGACATAGTCTTTTACAACTTCAAGTGCACTATTACCTATCTCGAAGCGCTGCTCTTTGCCGAGGTTGTTGTACATTACTTTCGTTTTCTGCAGATTAATTTTAAGACCCACTTTTCTGCTCTCCTTGTCTAACTCCGTAATCATGAGTTGCAATTCGTCCCCCGAGTTACTCAGCAATGCAATGTCATCGGCGAAGCGCAGGTTACTAAGGTATTCTCCATTGACTCTTATCCCTAACTGTTCCCATTCTAGGCTTCTGAAAACCTCCTGTAAGCACGCGGTAAACAGCATTGGGGAAATTGTGTCCCCCTGCCTAATCAAGAGGATTACAGCGATGCAAACACCCTCGACAGTCGAAGCAACACCAAAGGCTCAGACGCATCGAACGTCGTACGCTGCCATGCGCAAGAGCCTCTCGTAGTGAACAGTATATAAAAAGCTTCGAATCCGCGGAAATGAACTGTGATGCAGAAGCAGAAGACAGACCTTTCACAACAGTCACGTACAAGAAAGCCCGACCAGCAGGAATATACCGTAATTTTCAAGCTGACAGACCCTAGCGCCTTGTTCTGAAAAGTATATCCGAACAAACTGGCCAGTGAAGTAGTATCTGCTGCTAAAGAGAAATTGGAGTCGTTCCATGTCAACAGAGATGGCAACTTCTCCAAGTGTCTGTGCAGTTACTGCATCCTCCAGATTTCCTGAGTTAACACATGTTGCTTGTCTTGAAGTGGCACCGTATATACCGCAGTCGTATGTGAGGAACCTATGCAAAATTAGACAAGTACCAGTGCGATACAGTGAAGATCAACAGCTTGAATATTCAAGAGACAGCGGTGTAATCTCAGTCAGGACACAAACTAAATGGCTCCGTCGCAAAGAGGGTTCAGGAGAACCACATTTACTCGGCAGTGTAATTCTTGAGTTCTCCCCCGACAAGCCACTGCCGCCTCGTATTCTCCCAGGCTTCACAAGTCATCCGGTGGAAGAGTACCTACAGCCCGCTACACGATGTTACAACTGTCAACGATATAAACATGTTGCCAAATCGTGCCATGGACAACTTCGTTGCAAAATCTGTGCAGGAGCACATGATTACAAAGAATGTACATCGAGGAATTATCCCAAATGTTCCAATTGCGATGGAGACCACGTAGCGTCGTATGCTGGTTGTCCGAAACACCACGCAGCCATTCGACTAAAGCGACAAGAATGTTTGCTTGGAAGAGCTTCAAAAAAGGGATCGCCTTGTCCGAATCCTGAAACTGTGAATCCACTCCCTGTGACTTCAAAATCACAAAAAAGTACATTACCACTTTCGCAAGCGACGGTAGCCAAGCGTGCTTCAGCTCAGAAAAACAAAAGTACAGCCAAAACAGACCATAGAGGACGATAACCAAGCGTTCAAAGGCAGACAAGCGACAGCAGGACACCAAAACCGTCAGCAACTCAGGATAACCCAGCGTCTACACCTTTCACCTCACCAAAGCGAAAAGCACAACAGCAACGTGCACCGAAAACAAGTGATGTGGATGTGGTTATGTCGATGCTCTTCCTTGCTTTGAAGGCAATCCTGCGTGTATTTCCACAGGCCAATGACCTACCAGAGGTGAGCGCAGTCCTTTCATTAGAGCCTCTAGCAGTACAACGAAGAATTGTTGTATAGCAAAATGGCTCTACACATGAACAACGGTTTCCCAACACAGCTGTGCTTCAGTGGAATGGCCTTAGGTCCAAAAGCGCAGACTTAGGAAGCTCGTTGCTCAGTATAGCTTCCTCGTTCTGTGTCTAAATGAAACCAACGTTGCCCCTGACTTTAGGATTTCTAACTATGTCACACATGCATCAAGAAGAAATCCAGGCCTAAGAAGGGCACTGTTATGCGTACGGCGCGACATACCCTCTTTCGTTTTATACTCGTCGGACTCAGACGTGCAGAATTTGTAGGGTGCAAAATTCAATTCCAGAAACTTACCATCACCGTAATTTGTGTATATTTGCAACCATCGACACGCATCTCCGAATCATCTCTGGTTTATTTATTGGGTAAAGCCCAGGGACCTGCCCTCATCTGTGGAGATTTCAATGCGCACAATACCACGTGGGGCAGTACTCATACTGATTCACGTGGGAGAACACTCGGTCTTGTTGTACTGAATGATGGATCAGTAACGTGCTTAAGAGGTAATAAATATGCCAGCTGTTTAGCTTTGGCTATAGCCTCTCTTAACAATGCACGAGATATGAACTGGTGTACAGACCTCGAAACACGAGGGAGTGGTCATCACCCAGTTCTTATGCAACACCCAAGAATGCAAGTGCAAACGACCACATTGATCTCAAAGCTAACTGACTGGAAACTATTTTGTGAACATGCTGGACATGACTTGAAGGGAGTCAATGAATTGGATACGCTTATGTCCTGCACAAAAACCAGTTTCTCTCGTGTGACAAGGTTTACAGCTGTCCCAGCAGGCCACTCCAGTGTAGATGCAGACAATGAACGCCTACGAGCTACTAGAAGGTGAGCAGAACGTCGCTATCGCCGCAGTGGGAGGCTTAAAGATTATAAGAAGAGTCAAGCCACACACGTCCAATCTCACCGACACATGCAAAAGTTAGGTCGGAAAAAATGGCATAATTTCTGCAATTCATTGACCTTTTACTCCAATTCCAAAAATCTGGCACACAATCACCGCTCTAAGTCATACAGTATCTCAGCAAAACCCATTCAGAGCATTGGCCATATCTCTTAGATTATCTGAACGTGATGTTTCTAATAAGTTTTGCACGACGCTGACTGGAATTGGGCAAATGGTTCCTGACACTACTGCACTGCCTAGTTCTGTAGAGCAGCAAATCCAAGATGCATAAACTTTATCACATGCTCAACTGGATAACACGTATTATCTATTAAAGTTGCGTACTGCTTTATCGATAACCCGCGTAAGAACGGCAACAAGTCCCGACAACGTATCGTACAGTGTTCTGAAAAATCTAGGACCCAACGGCATGCCAGTTTTTCTACGAATATATGACATGTGGACGAAAGCGTACGTTCCAATGTGTTGGAAGGTCGCGAGAATTGTCCCACTACTGAAGTCCGGTAAGTCACCGCTTTCGCTTAACTCATTCCGACCAGTCAGCCTCACTAGCTGTGTGTCTAAAGTAATGAAAAAAATGGTTGACAGAAGATTAAAGTGGTAGATTGAAGCTAACAACTCGGTTCCAGAACAGATGACTGGCTTCAGACGACGGCGATGCACCACGGACTGCGTCTTCGACCTCGTTACATTTGTATAACAGAAGATGAGCTGTGGAAACATGGCTGTTGCGGCGTTCATAGATATTAGGAAGGCGTTCGACTCTGTCATCCACCTTTCTGTGGTGCACGGGCTTACCTCACTCGGGGTTCACGGTCGTATCCTTCAATGGATCGCCAACTTCCTATGTAACAGTCAAATATACATTTCAATCAATAACGGAGACAGCGATCGCTTTAACATGAGCAGAGGTGTACTCCAAGGAAGCGTTCTAAGTCCGCTTCTTTTCAATGCTGCAATGGCAGGTCTTCCAGAAGTACTGCCCGAAGCCTTGAACATATCCATGTATGCAGACGACACATGCATATGGACAACTCACAAATCACTGGAAGTGATTGAACATCGGCTTCAACAAGGGCTAGACGCAATAAGTGATTACCTCAAAGAGCGAGGCATGCAGATTTCTCACGCCAAATCTCTAGTTCCGCCATTCACGAGAAAAAGAGTGAAAAACTTGAACCTTTTTGTGGATGGCCAGAGAATCGAAATTGCATGAAAGCATCGCTTCCTTGGCGTTACCTTAGATAGCCAACTCAGATGGAGTCAGCATATTGCTGATCTAGAAAATCAAGTGAACAGAACCATAAATGTTATACGTCGCATCACGTGAACAAAATGGGGCGATACATCAGCGCCTCTCCTCCACGTCAATTCTGCACTAATTCGACAGAAATTTGCCTACTATGCACCAGTTCTCCACAACATCTCACAGACGTCGCTACACCGACTTCTGCTGTTACAAGCACGAAGCTTACACATATGTCTGGGGGTTCCACAGGCGACATTAAGTTCTTTGACACTGGCAGAGGCAAGGGAACCCAACTTTATAGTAATTATAAATGTGCAGACATGTCGGCACCTCTTTTGTCTAGTCACGACAAACCCTTCCCATCCGCTCATATCCAACATCGTGAACCGTGCTGAAGCGCAAAAACACCATGTGCACCAACAGTACATTTCCCAGCTTCCTTTGTCGACACATTGGTCACTGGACCAAAACTACCCTCCATGGCTGCTTGAGCTACCAACTATTGAAACATCAATAGAAGGACTTCACAGCAAACATGAAGTGCCAACCGTTGCCGCTCAGCAGTTGGCATCACCTTTCTGTTTGACAGGTACCAAGGATACACTCACGTGTACACTGACGGCTCCGTCACCAAAGAGACAGCGACATCAGCATTCATAGTTCCGGAATTGCATGAAGAATATGCATGTCGGTTGGGCCACCTCTCTTCTTCAACGACGTCGGAGCTCGTAGCGATTTTGCTAGCCATAAGCTTTATTAAACTGTCAACGACATCAAGGAAATGGGTGGTAATTACAGACTCTCTGGCAGCACTGGTATGTGTGGAAAGTGCCACTTCCAGACACATTCTTGTGCGTATAGTGTACGCTATACTAAAAGAGCTCCGAGAAGCTACGAAGTCGAATCATCCAGTGGCAATTCAGTGGGTCCCCAGTCACTGCGGAATTAAGGGAAATCAATTGGCGGATATGTTGGTGAAACCCACTCATAATTCGACGCAAACGTGCCTCATTCCGGTATCACAATATGAAGTAAATATAATTTTAGGAACAACAAAACGTGAATAATGCCTGTCTACCTGGTTCTCAGACAAAACAAAAGAATCAATCCTATATTTTGTTGATCCTAATCTTGAATACCAATTAGACCGTGACCTCCCAAGACAAATCGACACACTCATTCATCGCCTACGACTCGAAACTGCTTACACAAAGCACTTCCTACTTCGTATTCATCATGCAACATCGTCAGCATGTTTATGCGACCACGATGAAAAGGATATCTGTCACCTCTTGCTCGACTGTCCGAAACACGACACACACCGAAGGCGACTAGAACGAGAACTGCATAGGTTAGATCCTAAGCGACCAGTCCGGTTGAGTAAAATACCAGGTTCGTGGCGATCCAAGAGAGAGAGAGAGAGAGAGAGAGAGAGAGAGATAGAGAGATAAAGATGCAAGGAAAGGCAGGGAGGTTAACCAGACGCACATCCGGTTTGCTACCCTGCACAATCCAAAACAAACGGCAAAGCAATGGAGGTGCTGCAACAGTTCTTCGAAGAAACGAAGATTTGTGACGAATACTGAGCGGATAAAAGTTGAAAGTGAGCGTGTCATCTACGTGTTTGTTCTGCCCATATAGGAGAACTTTTGCTCTCACCCATGTAGGACTGTATATATGTATATATGCTATTGTTTTTTTGTTTCATAATTTCATTTGCACCAATCAGGTGAAAAGGGGTAGCCGTCGCCAAGTAACGGTGACAAAAACTCCTTCATTTATTTTGTATTTCAATAAAAATTGACTTATTAAGGCCAATCTTGATTATTGCCATGAGTGTGGCAATGCTACCACGGTGCACCTCTTGTTCTGCGCATGTCGTGATGTAGGCTGCCAGTACCTATATATATTTATACATTTCACCCCGTTTTTTTTCTCCCAATAAACAACAGTTTTGAGTCGGTGCCGTCTTTTCTTTCTGCTTTGCTCCTTTCCTTCCCGTGTTTTTCTGGTGTTGCGCTGTGAATAGGTTCACGACGGATCCTAACCAACTGGCCCAACATACCGTCTTATTGCCAGGGCATCTCCGGGACTTTGTCTGTCGGCTGGGTTGGGTCTTGCTCCCAACCCGAGATTGGTTGCAGTGATGACAGGTGGTTCGCACTTCCACTTGCCCCACTGCGTCATAGTTGAGACCAATCGACATGGGACGATTGAATGTGTGGTCTCCCGCCATTTTTGCGAATGATCCATGGCAGTTTTCGGAGACAGGGGGTATGAAAATTTGTGTCCAATGGCCGATTTCCACACGGGCGCTTTGCGGCTCTTTATTAGTTGCAGGGGTGTTCAGCCTTTGGCGAAACTGATGCGAGGCTGTAGCAGCGAATTTCCGCCAGCATGCTTTGTGGCTGATACTGGGCCGAATGAGACGAGAGATCCTCGCGTTCCTCGCTGAGGAGCTTTTTCCCCCCAGGGAGCACGAGTTTCTGTGACATTGGTCGTGCCCTTTCGTCCGCGTTCAACACGAAAGGGTGCAACTCATTTTTCAACCAATGTGGTGCCAAGTATCTGCCCTTAATTAGTTATTTATGAGTTTGTTTGCAACCAGTGATTTCATCGCATCTATTGTATCATTATATAATTCATTATATCATGATATCACACTCAGTTGTGCACATGTATGCCAGCATTGTCATGTATATATTAGGGCAATGATGTCTTCTTTGCAGCGCATTGATGTCTGACTTGGTACATAGATGTGTGAAAGTGTATATGCCCTTATTATTGAAATGTTATGAAATCATTGTTCTCTGTACATAGTATGAATAAACATTTTCTAAGCAGGAAGTGTTGAATGCAGGAGGGCCTCATCAGGTGTGAGTTACACTGGACGAATTTTCGCTCTCCCATTGTACAGTACGAAGTACTTAACATCTATAATCACTTTTTCTCAACAAAGGTCTTCGCTCACCAGAGATGGCCTAGTCCGAGTGTAATTTGTGTTGATGCGGCCTCATCAAGTGTAAGGCCCAAGGGAGGGCTTTCAGCTCTCCCATAGCAGACACCAAGTGCTCTAAATCGCTAACCAATTTTTCTGACACACAGGATTACCAGAACAGCTTAATGTTCTGCCACTGTACCGTACTATCATGAGCAATATGAGCTTGAACACGCGAGGGCGTGTCAAACAACCTCAAAACCAAGATAGCGTGATACGTGTATGGCACTGCTGGAACCGAAAGGAAAAGGAGGGTTTTTCTTGAGCTGTTTTTTGGCACTACCACATTGCTCGGATAGCGGGCAAACGGTATATGATTGCGTGCAATCTGCTGCAAGCAATGATAACACGAATGAAATTACATGAAAAACAAATTATAGGTGAAAGACATCTATGAAAAGAAGCAGTCAATACCATCTACAACAAAACGAGGCAGCGTACGTCACATTCGATATTGAAGTGGCAATACACAGCCTGATTGGGTCTGACTGGGCGCGTTATGCGACTTCATATCACCGCTGGCAGCCGCTAAGCCGCTATGAGCCACAGTTTTTCATGAACGATACCAAAGAGACAGTGTCAACTGATGCCAGAAGTGCGCCGTCCCATCTACTTTGATCCCGACAACGACCGCTGATAAACAGCCAATGTAGGGGCCGAGGGTATTTGACAGGTGCACACATGTTCGAACACATAATGCTCACGATAGTGCATAGTACTCTGAATCGTCGAACGTTTTAGGGACGAAGCTTTTAAAGCCGTGGGTCTGTTTATGCCTGTCTATGGCTGGTTTGTAACCACCCAGTTGTATGACTAACACGGCAGATGGAGCTAGTGTGAGTGATAAACAGATTGACGAATGGATGAGCAGACAGGCAGAGAGAGATACAGACAGACAAACGGACAGGCAAATGAAAGGAGGGCCAGCAGTAAGAACGGGAAGAAACTCTGACACCCAGAAGGATGGATGGACGGATGGACGGATGGACGTACTAACAGACACACAGAAGGATAAAAAGACGCATGCACGGACGGACGGATAGACGTACGCATATACGGAAGCGAGAACGCACTGACAGATTGTAGCACGGACGGACGGATAGACCAATAAACGCCGACCGACTGATCTTCATTCACTCCGTTGATACGCTGCAATGTTTTTAATTTTATACGATGCTTTCATCAACTCAGCTACGTCGTTGGTCGTCTACTTGTACATTTCATTAAGTATGTTTGTGTGCGCGTACCAGGGAGCACCGGAAGTTTACTTGCCCCAGAGACTTTTGAGTGAAAGCAACATAATCTCGAAATGGTTCCAAAATGTGTGCTGTAAATATCAAGTTGTTAATAAAAAATTACGGCATATCCAGGAGGTGAATGATGACAAGTGGGGCGAAACGGATGGACGGCCGGATGGACAGAACGGACAGACGGACGCATGGACGAAAGGATGAAAGCACGGACGGACGCCCAAACCGATGGAGGGAAGCATGCGCGGACGCACGAGTGGACGCACGGGCGGATGCATGGACGGACACACAGACGGACGGACGCATGAACGAACGCAGGGACAGACGCACGGATGGATGCACGGATAGACGCATGAGAGGAAGGAGGTACGGACGCATGGACAGTCCACGGACGGGCAGACACATAGACGAACACATGGATGGAAGCAGGAATAACAGATGGACGCACAGATGAACCGATGGACGCAAGGACTGATGAACGCGTGGGCGAACGCATGAATGGACAGATGAATGAACGCTGGGACGCATGAATGGACGGATGAGTGGACGCAGGGACAAACAGATGGACACAGAGAGGAACGCAAATATGGATGTATCAAAGGATGAACAGACCGACAGACGCATGGATGAATGCATGAATGAACGCACGCACAGATGGATGGATGGACGCCGGATGAACGGATAGATGGACGGTAGGACGGACGGATAGACGGAAACAAGAACGAACAGACGAACGGAAGCGTGAACGCCCTTACAGACGCTTCACCCCCTTATAATCATTCCCTCTATGGATATGCTGTGATTTTTATTATTTATCATACTACAAGTAACGTCCTCAAGTATTGTACAATTAGCATTTTTCAGCGTATATGCATTTCGTTATATGTACAAGTACCATCCTTTACAGCCGGTTCAAGAACTAACGAAAGGTGGCTACATACGATTACGACAGGACGCTTAGCCCACGCCATAAGGAGCTTCACCCCTAAAAAAATTGGCACATCCCACGTAAGTGTGAATCAATACTTCGTCGTGGGAATTGATGATATGCGACTCACGAATGAGGAAGGTTGATATGTCACTTTAAAATCAGCAGAACGTTATGAGGTGGATGCACACGACTTCCATGTGATGATTATTTTGTTTGGACGTTTCATTTACATTCGTCGTCTATTTCACATCATATGATACTAAATTTGGTATAGGTGATGCAAGTGAAACGATCATGAGCACACTAAAAGCGTAGAGTGAATTCATATTTTACATGGCATGTATGTCATGATTATTATGTTTGGACGCGTCATTTACTGTCGTCGTCTATTTGCGTCATGTGATACCGATTTTGCTATATGTAGAGCTAGTGAAAAAGCCGCGAGCACGCATGAGCGTATCATGCTGTCATGTTTTACATGACACTAATTTAATGATTATGATGTTTGGGCGTGTCATTTGATTTCGGCGTCCATTCACGTTACATACTGCCAAATTTTGTATTACCAAATTTCGCAACAGCACAGGAGTTTACTTTTTGGACTAACAAGTTGAAGTGCAATTATAAAACTGAGATTTGATTAATATTCTTCCGTCGATCACAGTTTTTGGCACTTACTTAAAATTGGTGAGATTATCACGAGCATTATCCCAATAGTGGAGATTCTGCTGCCTTCAGAAGCCAGTTTATTTTTCAACTTCTTTCAAATTCACGTGACTGCGTATATTTTTCCCTTGAAATGTAATTTTTGTTATGCGTTAGACGTATGTACATGTAGTCACACAGATATTTACCTGCTTTAGAACACCAGGTAATTCAGTCCGCAACGCCTGTTCTAAGAACGTATCGTCTAGGTAAGGTACCCAGAATTTTGCATACCAGCGCATCATTTAACGATTGGTAACTGATATCATAGGGAGCTGTAACTATTTTTTTACCCTAATTTATTTGACAAGACTGCCCTCGCAATGATTCAACTAAACACGCCTGACTTTCGGCGTAAGCTGACTCAGTCTTTCCCTCCTCGCTATAGTTTGTTCCCGGGGTTCACATGTTCGCTAGATAAGCTAAGTGCGCTGACGCATTCCCAACTTCATAGCTGGCCATTTCCTTTCTCCCCTTCTCCCGATCAGCCCTGGTGCTACTTGTCTCGCCCACCCCTTGGTCAAGCTGTGTTCCATTGGGCCGCTGGGCACGAATTTCTGGCTTTTATTAGATTGACTCTGGTGCCACCTTGCAGAAGTGACGTGGATCGCGAAGTCCCCACATCTTGACAATCCCTTCAATGGCATCTCCATGCCTCCGCCCAACTGCCCGAGTTCCCGACCCCCTCCGTTTGCCTCGAACCTACAGAAGGGGTGTCTCTGTAACCTTTAATCAGGATTTGGAGGGATCTCCTCATGGACCACAATTGTTTGTTCGGAAAGCAGACCCAGCCGAGATGTGTTATCTGGAAATCCTCTTAGGAAGGAGCACGCTGTTCGGAATGGATATGACGGGTAAGAGAGATTGCAGGGTGGAAGCCTGGACGAATAGTTAACGTGTAGCAAAGGTGGCCGAGCGGCTTTGTTCTTTCAAGACAAAATGACCGCGAGACTCATGGACGGGCAATTCCGTATTTGTGAGCCTGGCCAAGGAAGCTATGTACAGTCGGAATACACGCAAAATTAATTCACCTTGCTTCACTTTATGAAGCTATGCTTCTGTTACTCTAACCGCAGAAAGTCGAGGTATCGCGAAAATGTAGCGAGTGTGACGCGAGATCCGCTGACCGGTGCGGGACGCTGACGCCACCAATGATTTATTTTCGCATTTGATCAAGTATTTAAGGCTTGTTTCCGCCTATTAGAAAAGTACATTATCTAGAGCAGATGAAATATATTCATAAACATAAAATACAGTATTTCTGGCCATGCACTATATCAATAAAATGAGGCTTCAGGCAATTTGCCAAAAACAAAGAAAACACGCATGAACTACGGGAAGCGCGATATTGATCAACAAATTATTCAATTGCTAAATCTTCATGAATACAGTATACACTATAAACTGCAAACTAAATCATTTGCATCGCATCCTAAATCACTTCTTCTTTGCACTTACGTCCTAGTGAATACATAGGCATTTACATGTAAGAGTACTTGTACACTCTGTTTCTGTTTATTTCTGTTATAGTGATAATCATGATACTAAAACGAAAATTATTGATCGCAACAGTGTTTTTTAGGGGCGAAGCTTCGTATAGCGGCACCCGTTTGTCCCTCGTAGCCGTTGTAGTAGTGTGTAACAAGCATGACATTTTGACCTCCAAGGTGGTGCCGGTGAGAGATTTCTTCTTTGTGTTGTTGAACAATAAAATATAGTGCTTAATGTACATGCCAATGGCTGCTAAGAGGGAATGAGAGACATGAAAATTCGGCTTTTAGTTAACGCGCACGCTGCGAATTTTTTATTGTTCAACAACGCACTGAAAAAAAGAAAGCGTTGCTACGTTATACTCGCCGGGCGTAACCTCCTAGGTTTTAAAAAGGTTTAGCGAGCGTTGGGGCGCAGTGCCATGAATACTGTGAACTAGTATATACAATAAACTCGAGGTGGCTAAATGTGGGAAGTAGACAAGAAGCGCAAGCCTTAAGAAAGTGTGCGTGTGCCATTTCTAGTTTAGTCCTTGGAATGCCTGTCTATGGATGGCAGTGCTTCTATATGCGGAATATATGATGAAAAGATGCGAGATGGTGGTACTTGGAGTGTTGAATAGCAGGACGAACGGGCACACAGACAGATTCATGGACGGATAAACGGATGGCTGCACGGACGAATGGACGCATGGACGGACGCAGGAGGGGATGCATGGACGAAAGCAGTGACGGACGTCATTTAACCATATGGTGTAGTAGCGCAATTTTCACGGGGACGAAGAGGACAAGAACACACGACACTTGCTACACTCGCAACTAATTTTATTTCAGAAGCAGCGACGGACGCATAGACGAACGTGTCGACGCACGAACAGACACACGCACGGACGTGTGGATGGACGCACGGGCGGCCACACAGACGCACGCATGGATGGATGGAAGCAAGAACGAATGGACGGAGGAATGCATCGCCCCACTATCCAACATTCACTCTGTGGATATGCTGCCACTTTTTCCCCTTGGTTGAGAACGTATTCTTAATATATAGTGTGGGAAAAGAAGCATATATTTTAAAATGTGTACTTTTGTGTGTGTCGAAAATTGCATATTATGAATGCATTGATCATTTTGAATATGTAAGACAAGTATATAATAGCATGCAAGTATCTTCTACTAATAAATTTTGTCAATTATGTGTGAAATATATAACCGATGTGTAGGGGTGTATGTCACTGGTTGTATTATACACCCATACACATACACCATGCGTATAGTATGTTACTGATACCGACTATATTAGTCAATAAGAAGTGAAGACCTCGTGAGGCCTTCAGCCTTCAGCTTTTGCCTGCCGCTGAAAGACTGGGCCCTTTTTTCCGGCTAATAAACATTGTCCCCTTGTTATGTTAAATGTTAAGAGTGGAAGAGGAGAGAGACCAAGTGTGAGAACGTAGACTACAGCAACACGACGTGCTGATTGATTGATATGTAGGGTTTAACGTCCCGAAACCACCATATGATTATGAGAGCCGCCGTAGTTGAGGGCTCCGGAAATTTCGACCACCTGGGGTTCTTTAATGTGCACCCTAATCCGAGCACACGGGCCTACAACATTTCCGCCTCCATCGAAAATGCAGCCGCCGCAGCCGCGATTAGAACTCACGACTGGCGGGTCAGCAGCCGAGTACCTTAGCCACTAGACCACCGCGGCGGGGCTTGAGGAGGAAGTCGGCGACATCTGTGGTGCAGCATGTTGGAAGAGCTTGTGTGATGGCATAACACGTGGCGTAGTCGGTGGTCACGGCTATCCACTTGTTACCCGAGGAATACAAGGAGAAGGGGCCTAGTATGTCCAAGCCAACGCAGAAGAGGGGTTTTTTTCGTTGCCCGAGACAATTTTTCGTTGCCCGAGACACGCCTCATGCACTGACTATACTAGCCGTATGACCAGATTATCGACTCAACGAAAGAATCATTTGAAGTCTGACATTATTCGGCGAAAGCTGAGACAGCCACGAGTCCCGAGAATTGCCGCAACTCGAGATAGAGCGCTCAACGACATGCCCTCTTTATTTCGTCCCACCGATGGCACGTGCGCCCGCGCGCAATCAATTGCATAACTACACAGCGCTGAGGTAATTATTTTTTTTTTCCTGTTTGCGCTCGCGATTACAATTTGGTGACGCAGCGCGTACGCTCCGCTTTTTCTTCTGTTTTTTTGTAACAAAAAGAAAGACGTAGCCCATAAAGTAAAGCGTTAAGTGACCGAGATGAATAGTGTGCCAACCGTTACTTCAAGCTTTCCTGCGACCGCAGTCTCACCAGTTGTGCCCGACCACTGATCACCCGCCGACATGCTCTCATTTCGTACCACTGAAATCAAAGTGGTTGCCGCATTTTCTTTGACGGTGTACGGTAATGCCACCGGTGATAATTTCCATCCACAATGGGTATACGCTGCGGCCAGATTGTGCCAGTTTTGCGTTTTCGCTTTCAGTTCGTGTGTTTTTGTGTTTTCTTGGTTTTTATACGCGCACGTGTGGCCGCGAAACGCGTGTGAACAGAAGTGAATGCACCCGTGGCCACGCGCAGCGGTGGTGGAACTAAATATCGGCGGATGTAAAGGCCGCCGTGTGCGATTGTTGATTCACACGCAATGGGTGCGCGCTCGGCCGTATTAACGAACAAGGTCGGCACGAAAGCCGAAGTACTTTTCGTTCTGCTGGTTCGCAACAGAGAGAGCGAACACGAAGGTTTGCTCCTTAACCGCGAGGTAGTTGCCCTGCAGTCTTCCTATGCATTTTCTCCCAGAAGTACGTGCTATATATATATATATATATATATATATATATATATATATATATATATATATATATATATATATATATATATATATATATATATATATATATATATATATATATATATATATATATATATATATACATAGATAGATATATAGATATATATATACATAGATAGATATATATATATATATATATATATATATATATATATATATATATATATATATATATATATATATATATATATATATATATATATACATAGATAGATAGATAGAGAGAGAGAGAGAGAGAGAGAGAGAGAGAGAGAGAGAGAAGGGCTATAGGAAGTATCACGCACCCCGCCGTGGTGGTCTATTGGCTAAGGTACTCGGCATGCTGATCGAATCCCTGCTGCGGCGGCTGTATTTCCGATGGAGGCGGAAATGCTGTAGGGCAGTGTGCTCAGATTTGGGTGCACGTTAAAGAACCCCAGGAGGTCTAAATTTCCGGAGACCTCCACTACGGCGTCTCTCGTAATCATACGGTGGTTTTGGCATGTTAAATCCCACATATCAATCAATAAAAGGAAATCACTCACACCAACATTTTGTGTGTAGGCCGGAAACACGCGAAACGAGCACCGCATTCCCAAATGGAGTAAATGCCGTGGATCAGGACATCTTCACAAATTATCGTTGAGTAGGACAGCGAGATGCGTGGGCAAAGTTTCCTTTATAAATAGGCCAGTAATAATGTTCCTGGGGTTTCCTGTCGAAATATGACAACATCTCTATGATAGACGCTGTGTTGGAGGCATCTGACAATTCCTACCACATGGGGTTCTTTAATAAGCACCTAATCTGAAGTTAATGAGCCTATGTCATTACGGTCTTTAATGAAAACGGGGGCCGCTGCAGCCGGCATTCGATCCCGTGACCATTCGGTCAGTCCTCGAGCACGATAACCATTACACTACTTTCGCGTGTGTATTCCTAACTTGTAACCACGTATATAGACACCCCCTTTTCTTCTTCCATTTCGTTCAAATCTAAATGAGACCGCAGTGGCTTGGACCCATGTTTTTTGGCGATACAATCACGCAGCTGTCAAGCTGCGTCGTTCTTGTGGATCTTGTCGACTGTAAACCGCTAAAAGCCCTGACTGCATTTGTTGTGCATAGGAATGAATTTTAATTCCATCCTGAATTCGCAATTTTTTCGGTACAAAATTGTTCAAATTTAAACTAATTTCATTGCGAAACTATAGTTCACTGAGTCGAAATTCTTCAGCTATTCGCACATGTTCAAAAGGTTTAAAATGACACTTTTTATCGTCATAACCATTCCATTTTGTCCGTTTAAAGTTGTGGGGTAGCGGTCATGCCGTTTTGTTGTGGCCATGTTTATGTTTTGTCGCCATGTTTTATGATATTCCTCTCCCCGTGTTTCTTTGTTAGTTTGTTTTCAATTTGGTTGTTTTGTTATGTGTATTGCAAACCGATGTATTATTGATACTACTTTATCTTGCTATTCACTTTTCATTTTCTTGACCACATGCTCTTTTTATCGCGGGTCTTCCTGCCATTTAAAACAGCGGGACTATACTTCCTAAAGCGCCTTTTTCATTTGTTTTATCTCTAGTTTGCTCATGACGAAGTGCATACATCAAGCTTCGAGTTCGTTCGGGCGATCCCTATACTGCGGAGCTACTTACTCTCTTATGCAATACCGTCCTCGACGCTTGGACGCGGCGGGGCGTAACCGCCACGCACTACGGTAGCCGTCAGTGAAAAGGCTTTACCGCTGAAGCCGTGCGTGCCTCGGTTTCCGCGGTGGCCGCGTTGGCTTGTAGTATGTCTCGTTTCCAGTGTGTATCTGCTTGAGGGGCAAGCTCTTGCGCGCTTCCCGCTTCGGCCTCACACGTGCCGCTGCCAAGGTGAGGAAACGATTGTGCGCGGCCACCCGATGAGAGAGAGAGAAAATCGGTCACGCACTCAGAGGCAGGAAAGAGGGAGAGAAAAACCGAGGACTGATGGAAGAGAGCAAACGCCATGCAGAAGGGCTGAAAAAAAAAATTGGTGTGAAAGCGTCTGATCACCGAGTTACCTGCCTTTCTTGGAAGATTAAGCTTATGAATAAAACTCAAGAGCTCTTCCCTGTCTGTGTTGTTCGTTCACATTGTTGCAGCATGTAGCTAAGATATTCAACATTTATTATTTTATTCATTTAGAAATACTGCAGGCCTTGAAAAGGGCCAGGCAGGAGGACAAAGGTCCAAAAAGTCCGAACAGTGCTGGTATCAAAAACAATATACTAACAACAAAAAGAATCTACCGATAAGTAAACAAGCCCTGAAAAATGTGAAACAACAGAAATAAATATAGAGAATGGGAAGATCAACTACCCATAACTATCTTATCAATGTACAAGGGTATCTAAAAGCAAAAAATTATATCAGCAAAAATATGCTTACTTCAAGCAAGAATGGAGGGGATATGTGGGATTTTACATCCCAAAACCACGATGTGACTGTGGGTCACCGTAGTACAGGGCTCCCGAAATTGTTACCACCTGAGTTTTTTGGGGTATCACACGGTACACAAGCCCCTGAAATATCTCCTCCATAGGAATGCGAGCGTCGCGGCCGGGATAAAGCCCGAGACCTACAGGTCAGCACTCGATCGGCCTAGCCACTGATCTATTGAGGCGCACAAAATGAAAGTTGTTACGCTAGGTGAACGTGTTTTTGGGCGAGTTTGTTCCTACATTCGCTCTACATGTTACTTCAGGAGTAATAATAGAAAGAAAAAAATGCAATGAGACATAAGCGCGACTACGGACTTCTATTAGAACCAAAGGCTACAAATCAAGAAAAATTAAACCCATTACTGCCAAGAGCAGAAATCAAACGAGCGGGTGAACTATTAGAAGCTTTTCATAATAGATGCATTGGGTCTGCCTGTGTCAGTGACCCGTCTGTTCTACTTTACCAGTCTCAGTTTCCTTTTACAGGAATAGCAATTATATAGACACTCTCGGCTGTGTTTTGCCGCCGGCGCCAACGTTGCCGTCACTCGCGGTATATGTATACGTATCTACATATATATATGTATATGCAAAAAAGATAAAAAACCCCGGAAAAACACTCCGACGCACGGAATCGAACGTGGGACCTCTGCGTTGTAAAATGGAGGCGTTAACCAATCAGACTTCCCGGAGCACGTCATTCACTGGTTAAACGGCAAGCTATTTTATCAACCACTTACCGCTGCTCACGAGCATCTCGGGAGGAATGGTGCTTACAGCGTTACCGGGCAAATGGCGCAATGAGCGCGCCTCACCACGTGCCGCGTCGGCGCCCACTATAATTTTTTAGCGTACTTTGCCAGGCTTAGACAAAGGGAGCGATGCTCCCTCGTGTGCCCTTATCTCGTGTTGGCAAGGAAGGAATGATCGTACGTCTTCGATGGCCTCAGGTTTTACATGGAGTGATTCTGCTGTAGCGGCTGTAGTTACCGGGCGCACAAAGGGCACTGCAATCATTTCAGTCTTCGTTTGCGAAAAGCGCTCGCTTTTTAGTCACAGCGAAGTAACAAATTAGACGCCTATTCGCGTGCATCCGTATCTGTGAGTACGTTTCGTGCGTCATTTGTGCGTGAGAAATGCGGAGCACGTTTCAATCTGCTTTCTATTCTGTGTGTGACCTTTCAATTTCTTGCTATTGCATTCATTGTTTCAGCTTTGCGGCAAAGCTGAGACTTTTTATGAATGGGCTGCTTACGTGTTGATGCAATTGGCATTGCCATTTCACGGCACTGAACATACGTCGAAGTTCTGTTGCTCAAAAGGAAGGCTTTTACGCCGGCGTCCACCTCTAACATCGCAGATGAATGCCTTAGAAGCGCTGTTGAGCGTCCTGCGTTGTATTGGTCTTGTAGAATCACTGTAAGGAGAACGCTCCCACGTGTGTTGCAAAATTGTAAAATGAGCTCTCGAGCTCCCCGCGAACACCTCGAAACAGCGCGGTCTAGGCATGGGCTTGTTGAATATGTTTCGAAAGCTTCGAGAGGCCCACTTCACAAATGAGTAGACTCGACTTTCACAGACGGTAACGGGGCACCGCCTATTACCCGCATACACATTCAACAGATTCACATCACGGAAGATCGCGTTCAACTCCCATTCGAGTAGAGATGCGCCCTCCACGTGCGTACTCATAGACAATGTGACAAAAGGAGACCTTAATGGCCAGCGCCTGGCGCGGGCGGAAGCCCTGGCCCGCTAACATGAATCGAAACCCGACGTGTTCTATGTGGACGCCTTCCGCCCACTCTAAAGGGGTTGGTACACGGCCGCTGTCGTAAACGATAACCAAACAGTTAACGGGCTCACGTTTCGAGCTCGGGACATAATCCAATGTGCGGAGGAAGTCACCATTGCATTGGCCATTTGCCACCCCAGGTAACAAACCATCATCTCCGACTCTCAGGGTCCTGTCGAAACATCGTGAACGGCTGTGTCGCGTACGTGGCCTACCACTTATTGCAACGTCTGGACTACCAGGGAATCCCTCCCTGCACCCCACCGTCTAGTCTGGGTTCCTGCTCACATGGAACTCGAATAGACAATTAAAGTTTACCGTTAGCGTGATAGCGGAGGTTAAGGGAATGGCGTTACCACGCAGCAAACGTTCGTTGCAGAAAGCGTCTTACAGTTTAGCGGTATAGCCTTTACGTGGTTACGTGCTCCAGCTTGGATGTTGGTGCCACCTATCGAAGGACTGAGGTGTAAGAACAGTAAAAAAGAAAAAAAAAACGAGAATGTCTGCCTGTGTCACGGTGCGAAACATTGTTACAAGTTTATTTTAGTAATAATTAAAGTAAATAATTATGAACCACGCACCAAGCGCTAGGACATTTATGTTACCGATTTATTTACATTGATCTTGTAGTAAGGCCTAAACACGTTTGAATGCGGAAGCTATCTCAAAAACTACGCCAACTTATCCGTAATACACGGTCGTCAAAGCTAACTGAAGGCAAGGGAAGCCACTTTAAACAGTCATTTGCTGTAAACAAGGTGAATCACTCAACAGCTACGCCAAAGTCACTTCGAAGGGGCCGTCTGAGAGCGCTGCCATGTTTTCGTACACTACTTACACCAACGCTATCACGATAACGCTAAATATGAAAAATACCGCGCGTACGGTAAGCGGTGCGGGTATGTATATCTGCGCATGCGCACTTCGATTCCTCTATCACGGTACCCGATATCCCGGTAGCCGGTGCACTGAATTTAATTAGCAGAGACCCCACACCCCACGTGCTCTCACGCCGGCATTCTCTGAAAAATTCCCCGATACAAACACCATGGAATACAATATGTATAAAATTTCCGCAAGGTGTTGTAAAATTGATCCACGAGAAGCAATCATGACCATGAACGCGGCAGGACAATTGGAAGTCATATAACTGCAATAAACAGAAACTTTCATAATAGATGCATTGGGTCTGCCTGTGTCAGTGACCCGTCTGTTCTACTTTACCAGTCTCAGTTTCCTTTTACAGGAATAGCAATTATATAGACACTCTCGGCTGTGTTTTGCCGCCGGCGCCAACGTTGCCGTCACTCGCGGTATATGTATACGTATCTACATATATATATGTATATGCAAAAAAGATAAAAAACCCCGGAAAAACACTCCGACGCACGGAATCGAACGTGGGACCTCTGCGTTGTAAAATGGAGGCGTTAACCAATCAGACTTCCCGGAGCACGTCATTCACTGGTTAAACGGCAAGCTATTTTATCAACCACTTACCGCTGCTCACGAGCATCTCGGGAGGAATGGTGCTTACAGCGTTACCGGGCAAATGGCGCAATGAGCGCGCCTCACCACGTGCCGCGTCGGCGCCCACTATAATTTTTTAGCGTACTTTGCCAGGCTTAGACAAAGGGAGCGATGCTCCCTCGTGTGCCCTTATCTCGTGTTGGCAAGGAAGGAATGATCGTACGTCTTCGATGGCCTCAGGTTTTACATGGAGTGATTCTGCTGTAGCGGCTGTAGTTACCGGGCGCACAAAGGGCACTGCAATCATTTCAGTCTTCGTTTGCGAAAAGCGCTCGCTTTTTAGTCACAGCGAAGTAACAAATTAGACGCCTATTCGCGTGCATCCGTATCTGTGAGTACGTTTCGTGCGTCATTTGTGCGTGAGAAATGCGGAGCACGTTTCAATCTGCTTTCTATTCTGTGTGTGACCTTTCAATTTCTTGCTATTGCATTCATTGTTTCAGCTTTGCGGCAAAGCTGAGACTTTTTATGAATGGGCTGCTTACGTGTTGATGCAATTGGCATTGCCATTTCACGGCACTGAACATACGTCGAAGTTCTGTTGCTCAAAAGGAAGGCTTTTACGCCGGCGTCCACCTCTAACATCGCAGATGAATGCCTTAGAAGCGCTGTTGAGCGTCCTGCGTTGTATTGGTCTTGTAGAATCACTGTAAGGAGAACGCTCCCACGTGTGTTGCAAAATTGTAAAATGAGCTCTCGAGCTCCCCGCGAACACCTCGAAACAGCGCGGTCTAGGCATGGGCTTGTTGAATATGTTTCGAAAGCTTCGAGAGGCCCACTTCACAAATGAGTAGACTCGACTTTCACAGACGGTAACGGGGCACCGCCTATTACCCGCATACACATTCAACAGATTCACATCACGGAAGATCGCGTTCAACTCCCATTCGAGTAGAGATGCGCCCTCCACGTGCGTACTCATAGACAATGTGACAAAAGGAGACCTTAATGGCCAGCGCCTGGCGCGGGCGGAAGCCCTGGCCCGCTAACATGAATCGAAACCCGACGTGTTCTATGTGGACGCCTTCCGCCCACTCTAAAGGGGTTGGTACACGGCCGCTGTCGTAAACGATAACCAAACAGTTAACGGGCTCACGTTTCGAGCTCGGGACATAATCCAATGTGCGGAGGAAGTCACCATTGCATTGGCCATTTGCCACCCCAGGTAACAAACCATCATCTCCGACTCTCAGGGTCCTGTCGAAACATCGTGAACGGCTGTGTCGCGTACGTGGCCTACCACTTATTGCAACGTCTGGACTACCAGGGAATCCCTCCCTGCACCCCACCGTCTAGTCTGGGTTCCTGCTCACATGGAACTCGAATAGACAATTAAAGTTTACCGTTAGCGTGATAGCGGAGGTTAAGGGAATGGCGTTACCACGCAGCAAACGTTCGTTGCAGAAAGCGTCTTACAGTTTAGCGGTATAGCCTTTACGTGGTTACGTGCTCCAGCTTGGATGTTGGTGCCACCTATCGAAGGACTGAGGTGTAAGAACAGTAAAAAGAAAAAAAACGAGAATGTCTGCCTGTGTCACGGTGCGAAACATTGTTACAAGTTTATTTTAGTAATAATTAAAGTAAATAATTATGAACCACGCACCAAGCGCTAGGACATTTATGTTACCGATTTATTTACATTGATCTTGTAGTAAGGCCTAAACACGTTTGAATGCGGAAGCTATCTCAAAAACTACGCCAACTTATCCGTAATACACGGTCGTCAAAGCTAACTGAAGGCAAGGGAAGCCACTTTAAACAGTCATTTGCTGTAAACAAGGTGAATCACTCAACAGCTACGCCAAAGTCACTTCGAAGGGGCCGTCTGAGAGCGCTGCCATGTTTTCGTACACTACTTACACCAACGCTATCACGATAACGCTAAATATGAAAAATACCGCGCGTACGGTAAGCGGTGCGGGTAATGTATATCTGCGCATGCGCACTTCGATTCCTCTATCACGGTACTCCCGATATCCCGGTAAGCCCGGTGCACTATAACTGTATGATTAAGCAGCCGACGCCACCACCCACGTGCTCTCACGCCGGGCATTCCCACTCACTTCCCCCGATCAAAACAACCTTGAATTCAATCCAGTGTATGCTTTCCGCGAAGTCTTGGACTGTTAAAAATTCGATCACAGCTTTTAGCCACCCCCATGCAATGGCCTAAGTAAAGTGGTGGAGTGGCATTTTACTCTAACTCTTAACGAACACTATGCTGTGCCCGGAAGCCCTCAAACATTTCGATTCCACCTTTTCCGGCAGCTGCTCACACTTTGAAGAGACGCCAGGGCATCGCTCTAATGGAATATTTGAAAGGCAGTGCAATATTAGCTGTCGCTAGAAGATGAGATCTGGTTAAAGTGAGTTTAGGCAGAATAAAAAACCGGCTACACATACAACTGTGAAATTTGTAGGGCTTAAAAAATCTTTCGCTTCGGGTTCGTGATTTGGAAGTAAACGTGTTGCTTCGGCTCGGCCTCCAGGTAATATAAGAACTTGGAGCTAGCAAAGCGACGCACAATTGGCGCGACACCACGCGGTTAAAACAAGATAAGGGTTTCAGAAGTCATTATGACCCTCCGCAAAAATGCCAGGGTAAGACTGAGTAATCAAAGAATTGTTATGGCAAGGTTACTTGTACTCGTGTTGTTCATGAAACAATCTAGCGCATGTCGACCCATATAAGAATCAGTGCTATGGATACCGTAGAAACTGCCGACGAAAAAAGAGCCTATGTTTTCATCGTGGTCTTGATACTTCACTCTTTTGCAGTTCGGCAGTAGCCACTTACGCCGTAGTATGGCTCAGAACGCTCATTGACGATTGATTGATTGATTGAATAACCTCCTATCGTGGCGAAATAAGCAGCAAGGCGGATCAGTGCGAACTTTGATTATACGTCGTCTGTTTGTTTTGACGGTTGGCAGGATCCTGAAACATTAAATGTTTCAGGAGCCTGCCGCCTTGTTGCACATTAAATGTGCAACATGGCGCGTAGTAGGTGTACATTTGCCGATAAAGGCACAGCATTGCATTAAACCCGCTAAAGACGAACAATTACACGCTTCCGCCGTCTACGAAGCACGTGCTCCAAATCAAGACGCTCTTGACATCTTCAGTACAAAGTGACCAAAGCGCTGCCGCTGCTGCCACCCGCCGGAGAATCAGCCCAGAACCAGTGCGGCCGCCTAGTTCATTCCGCTTCCCCCCTTCTAGTACACTGTAGCACTGCTGCCGTTTAGCGATAGCGCGTACAGCGAAGTGGCCAGTGGACATCTGAGAGTTGCACGCCTGGCGCAAGCTGCAGCCAGAAATCGCTGGCCCGAATCAGCCCGGCGGCAATCAAACACAGTCGCCCACGGTGTGTGCCCGGCGTGAAAGGGGTCCCGCCACTGGGGCGCGTCCCACTGGCACGAGCAACGCAGCGCCCGCGTTATTTCCGCACGGACCCTTTCCTTGGTCACGCCAAGGCTCCAGGGGCCGCCCACTGGCGTCGTTTTTATAAACCATGCTTCGCGGAAGTAAGTTCGGTGCAGTGCATGTCAAGTTCCCGCCAAGATACTGAGCGCGACTGACACAATTTTGACAATTGAAGTGCTGAAACAAATCATTAAGCCGTTTTCAACACACTGAATTTCATATGGCTACCTAGGAGAGGTGATGAATATTACAGGTGTTTTCATTCCTTTAATTTAGATGCAGTTTTCATTAATGACGGCAACTTTATTTTAAAACATATAAACGAAGTTCGCATTAAGGTATCGAAAATGGAGATGTTTTTGCGAGACTGAAAAGTTGCATACCGCGGGTTACATCAATGACAGATTATAGTGATGCCCTGTCTAAGCATGTCTCGTTTTTATAGTACGCTCGCTGGAAGCTTTGGTCGCACGATACGATGTCGAATACGGAAACTTGCACACAGCAGCATATTTTGGCAACTGATCCACGGTTGACCATAGGAACTAATACGTCTCCTAATGTATGGTTAAAAAGGAACAACTGCAACGCCCACATAGCGTTGCAGTTGTTCGCGCTTTTGAAGGCGTTGCGTGCTACGATGCATACGGTCGAAAAAAGCGGTGGTATCTTTCGATGTTTTATCTTTCTTTTATGGGCGTCGCACTGCACGCAATTATGCGGAATTATGCAAACCTGCGAGAGCAATTTTCTTTTCTATTATGCACCAACTGTACGCCGATTGGGCGCTTTCCCAACAGTCAGTAAGATGCCTCTCGTCCTTTCGCTCTTTCCACAATCTCAAAGTCTCGCTGGTCCTCCCAGTGGAGTTACGCAGGGGCTGATGAGAGGCGGTGCTTGAGATGTATATAAGAAACCGAGTGCGGCACCCGAATCCACACTAGTCCGTTGCTTCTGATCACAAAGGGACTAACGCAGGAAAAAAGATGAAGAGTATGGTAAGGTCTTTGCATATAACTTCGGCGGAATTCCCCAAGATGGTGGAATGGCTATGAAAGTAACAAGTGGTATTGAACGCCCTGGAAAGGCATTGGTGCAGGGTTCTATCCCCGAACCAGGGTGATTTTTTATTTAAAACTTTCTTTTCTGAGTAATCCGAATGAATTAGCTTGTTGCTTCGCGCTACGAATGGGGGCTTGCCAATAATTTCTTTCATAAGGACTCACTGTTGTCAATTTTTGGCATTTCCAAACTCTAAGTTTTCCGGAAGAAATGATAGTAATGAATCGATCAACATATTATTAGGTGCATAAGTTTCTTGGCAATCCACAGATTACCACGAATAATTATCTGATCGTGCTTTTTTGTATCACTGAATTTCTGCTAAAAACTGAAGGAATATGACGTGCGTGCAAGACACTGTCAGAACGACAAACTTCAGGAGCAATCATTTATCAAGGAACCTTTGACCTATACCAAGTTTTTTTATACTGTGCTTATTGACCTTCTGGAGACAAATATATTTCGGAGTAACTGGCACCGCAGTACTAGAATACAAATCTTGGATGTCCAGACCCGTTAGGCAGGCTGACATTGCAGCGATATCACGGTTCTTCCCTAAGTAAAGATAGCAAACTCCCAGCTGCAGCAAGCAGCACACCGTTTTCCTTTGTGAACATGTGGTGTCTATGTAAGCTCACAACTGCCGGGTCGGCAACAATGAGTGATAAGTTGACTAAGAAGAAAAAAAAACATATGCGTACAGAGTAAAAAAAACAAATGTTGGACGGAAGCAGCCGAAAAGAAATTCCAGAAACATACCAAGCACGTGTGAAACACTCATCAACGCAAACATTTACCACAGCAAATTACTAGGCGGTAGAAGATAAACTTCGATTAAAATTCAGGAACCGTGTTTGAATAGTTGGTGCTGTGTTGTGAACTCCTTTTTATAACGGCGGTGTTCTGATTCGATTTGTTTTGACAAGACCCTGTTACAACAGTCAGGAAGCGAAGCAGGCATCCCGGAAGGTATCAGAGAATGAGGAGAGAGTAAATTGCACTTGCACTTGTACTCCCTCTCAGCTCACGATAACTTTTTCAGAAAGCACTTTATATGTATAACGAAGACGATCCAGTAAAATTCACAAATGATTACTGCTTTATTTACTGGCGCTTTAAGATGCTGCTAGCAGTCACTTTTGTGATGATGTCATTTACGGAGACGGGTCGGCAACGAATAGAGTCCATGCTTGGCTTTTTGTATAGACCCATTAATTCGTGTAATTTTTTTTTGTTATACAGGTGATCTCTTTATATGTTGTGCTTTGTTTTCTTATGCAAGCTTCTGCATATAATGTCTACTGCTGGCTATGTGAGTAAATTGACTATGGTTAAATAAATTATGCCCACATTTGTACTTCCTTTAAGGATTCCTGTTCTATCGATGTTGTCCCTTCATTTTTGCCACGGGCATTCTAAACGACTCTTCCTTGTTCAAACGACTGACCAGTGAGTGCTTCTTGTTTGCAGCTCGCAACGCTTCTCTTTGTCGTCCTGGCGGCCACTGCGGTAAACGCCGGTATCCACTATGGTGGCTATGGCAGAGGTGGCTACGGTGGTGGCTACGGAGGCGGCTACGGCGGTGGTTACGGAGGCGGCTACGGCAAGCTCATCGTTCTTCACGGAGGCTACGGTGGAGGCGGATACGGCGGAGGATACGGCGGAGGATACGGTGGTGGCTATGGTGGCGGTCACGGCTGGTGGTGATGATCACTTCACCTGCGAAAAATGAGGAATGCTGTTGGCCGACGCGACGGCTACTGCGGGGGAACCAAATGTCACTGCTACTTGAATGAACAACCGCGCCTTTGTAAATAAACCTATTTTTTCGAAAACACAGGCGTTGCATTTGAAACAGTCAAGCACCTGTTGTGGTGTCCCGGCGGCTGCGGCTTTGCACTGCTGAGCATGAGGGAATAGTGTTGATTCCTGGCCAGTAGAGCTGCGTCAATGTGTAGGTGAAACACAGACATAGGTCTGTTTTCATATTTATTTCATTTAGTAAAGCTTAGGTGGTCCTAATAATCGTGATTGCTGCAAACTTACTCAACCCATTCATTTTGTAGAGAGACATGCCACTGTTGCCTATGACAAAAAACACCAAATCCTGCTTGATGAGCTACAATAAAATTACCAAGACCTTCTATCAGGCCTGCCATTACATTTCTCCACTGAGATACAAGCTGAACACGATGCAGGTGGGGGCCCTTAAATAACTGTAGACCCACACGTACCCAGACCCGGCACAGAAAAAAAATGGCAGCATATCCACGGAGTGAATGATGGATAATGGGGCGAAGCATCCGTCCGTCCATTCGTTCTTTCTTCCGTCCATCCATGCGTGCGTCTGTGTGGCCGCCCATGCGTTATTCCGCCCGTCCGTGCGTGCGTCTGTTCATGCGTCCGCACGTTCATCTGTGCGTCCGTTCCTGCTTTCTTCATGCATCTGCTCCTGCGTCCGTCTATGCGCACATCCGTCCGTGCAGCCATCCGTGCGTCCGTCCATGCATCTGTCTGTGTGTCCGTTCGTCCATCTATTCAACACTCCAAGCACCACCATCTCGCAACTTTTCATCATATATTCGCCATATAGAAGCACCGCCATCCAGCGGACATTCCAAGGACTGAACGAGAGGTGGCACACGCACACTTTCTTACGGCTTGCGCTTCGCGTCTACTTCACACCTTTAAGTACCTCGAGTTCATGTAATATACTAGTTCACTGTTTTTATGGAACTGCGGCCCAACGTTCGCTAAACCTTTCTAAAACCTAGGAGGTTACGCCCAGCGAGTATAACGTAGCAACCTATTCTTGTCTTCTGTGCGTTGTTGAACAACAAAAAATTCGCAGCGTGCGCGTTACCTAAAAACCGAATTCTCCTGTCTCCATTTCCCCTTAGCAGCCATTGGCACGTACATTGAGCACTATCTTTTGTTGTTCAACAATGCACAGAAGAAATCTCTCACAGGTCATTTTCACCTTGGAGGTGAAAATGTTATACCTGTTACACACTACTACAACGGCTACGAGGGACGAACGGGTGCCGCTATTAAAAGCTTGGCCCCTAAAAAGACTCCACCCGAATACGAGGCCCGTAGCCTATAGTGGCCTTCCCCACACGCACGTATGCGTTAGTACAGGTACATACCGCATCAAGCACGTACAAGTAAGAATTGGTACAGGCATGTATAAAAACAAAAGGAACTGTGTGAACTCATACACGTATACGCATGGAAGACACTGCGAACATGCACATGCGCATGAGCACATAGTGTCCTTTTGTTAGACATTTACGTATGCGAAAATTGCAAGTGCACACACTAATCAAATAAAGTTTTTGTCATGCCATGTTTCGTAAAGTTCATCCAGGCCATCGGGATCACCGTCTTCTATTGAGCGCCTGGCGACTTGCCCATCTCCCATCAGCATTGGTCTGCCCCATGAACGGACGAGACCCTCATGTTTGCACATCCTTCTCTTTTACTGCTAACTTCATCATTTCGAATAACCAAGTTTTAGGGGCGAAGCTCCTTCGGCCGCGGGCTGTTCCCTCCTGCTTGTGTGGTATGTAGCCACCTCTAGTTTATAAGTTGCTAAAAAGATGACATTGTGTCTATATGTCCTTGGGAATAATATAACTAACTGGATGTCGTTAGTTGCTTTCACAGCATATCGGTGGAGTGAATGATGAGGGGAGGCACGAAGTGTCCGTCCATCTGACCGTGTGTCTGACTGCCTATGCGTCCGCCCGTTCAACCATCTTTACATCCTTCCGTCCATCCGTTCGTGCTGCCATTCGTCCATCTGTTCGTGCTTCCGTCGGTTCGTCCATGTACCGATGCTTCTCTTCGCCTGTACGTGCGTCCTTCCGACTGTCTGCCAATGCATGCTTCCATCAGCCTGTCCATCAGTGCATCTACCCATGCTTCCGTGCATCTGACCATGCGTCCGTACTTCTGTTCATCCGTGCTACCATTCATCCATGTGTGCGTCCGTCTTTCCATCAGTCCGTGCTAACGTTCCTTTCATTCTTGCTTCCGTTCATCCGTCCGTCCTTGCATGGGTAATTCCGTGCGTCCGACCGTTCATGCCACTGTCCGTCACTCCATCCGAACGCAGGGATGGATGAACGGATGGACAGAGGCACGGTTTCGCAGACAGACGGAAGCACACACGGACTGGCGGAAGCATCGACGGACGCATGGACGACTGAAAGCAAGAACGGACGGATGGAAGCACGTAGGCATGGACGGACGCTTCGTCGCACTCATCATCATTCACTCCGTAAATAGGCTGCAATTTTTCACATCCGTCTTCCTCCCCCTGACAATGCGCCGTTTTTTCTGTTGGGCTGCGGGAATGGTCGCGGATTGCTCGGGAATGGGCGCAGTTTCCTCAACTAACCACCTGTTACAAGCTGCCACTCTAGCGTCGCCAGTGCGAAGTCGGCGACGGGAATGACAGCAGGTTGGTTCGTTCCGTACGCAAGCAGAGACAGTGAAGAGACCAGAGACGTGGGAAAACAAAACAAACTTTACTCTAGTGATATTGCAGCAACACGGGATCTAATACAACACTTCAATACAACTAACAAAATACAACGACACTTGATACAATTAAAGAAATATATAACAGAAACAATAAATCAGCTTACGAGAGAGAACTATTACAAACTACACAAACTAACAAGAATAGAACGACGGAGGAGAAAGTTCGAAGATATAAACAGGTGAAGGCATACGTGTGATGACCGGCAGCGTTGTGTCCCCGACGATCGGAAGCGAGAAGTCGAAAAGAGTTCTCGCACGACTGCGATGTCGGCGGTCTTGCAACGCTGGTGGCTCCGGGAGGCTAGTGCTGGCAGGTGACTTCGAGCAGGTTGAGCTAACTCGAGGCGAAGTCCCGATGTCTACGTTGCAGACGTTAATATCGCGTCACAACTAGACGAACGGCTAAGTTTAGGTGGCCAGCCGATACAGAGCCACACTAAAAACTTCTAGAAGAGATGCTTGTTGATCTGTTTCTACACCATCTTGGTCAGCGACTAGTCTGCCTAGCAGGGCAAAATCCTGCGCTTAAATCCCCCTCGTGTCTCCTCGCTCTCTTCCTTGGGGACAAGAGACCTCTACCTGGGTCCAATCATGCGCGTTTAATTGAGGGGAAACTCCGCCCCAGGGCCCGCAACTAGCGAGAGTGACAACCTGTCGGGTTGTTGTCATACGGCTTGGCCACCAGAGCGTTTGCCACGCTTTTCTCCGTGGGAACGGTCAACCACTTAGCTCTCAGCCGGGCATCTTGTAGTCTAATCCTTGTACGGGGTATAACGCGGCCTTCTACGACCTTGCAGACGTCGCCACGGTTACAAAAGGATTAACTGTCGGCGGCGACGTTCTAAGGAGAGCACCCCCATTTTGCACTTATCGGTCCCTTTCATGTGCCGCCGTTTCTCACGGTCAGTCGGCGAGTACGGCGCCCGTTAATTGCCGTGACGCGGTGTCGCCGAAAATAGCCGTCCGTGACACCACCACTACCAACATTGTTACAGTGCTGCTTATCCCAGATCCGAAAAGCGACGAGAGTGCTGTTGCGTTTCCTTAAACACACCGGCCTATTTCATCGATTGTGATGTGAAACGTGGAACTGTTACGCGTCGGCCCAGTCCGAGACTTTTCCCCCTCCTCTACAACTGTCTTTTCCCATTTCCCCTTCCCCAGTGCAGGGTGGCCTGCGGAACTCCGTCAGCCCTGGTTAATCTCCCGCTTTTCTCCTTATTTTCATTCTATCTCTTACCACGACAAGGCGTAATTGCAAAGCGAAAAAACGCGCAAAAAGAAAGCACCTGTGGGGACGCCAGTTTAAAATTTCGCACTGAATAAGATGATGTAGTATATTTTGATGGTGTCTACTATGTCTGACGTTAGTTCTACTCGGTTAAAAAGCAGGCAACTGTACTTTTAATGGGTCATCAACTTAAGTTATCAAGTTACAGGAAATGTAACGTGGCCAAAATTTGACAAATAACTTTGAAATTCATGACGCTATTTTATCGGAACATTCAAAATAAAATATTTGTCTTGATTTTTCCAGGTATTTCTATGGTAAAGCTTTAATAATGAAGTTAACGCTATCAAAATCTATTTCACTGATCTAAACCAATCCACTGTTCCACTTTTTGTCTCTTGTGGCCTTTAACCCTACTGAAACGTTCCGTAAGATGCGGAGACCTCACATACGGAATTATTGGAATATGGAAGACGTATGATGCGGACTCCGCATAAGACGTATGATGCGGACTCCGCATCTTATGGAAAGACGTATCATGCGGAAATTACTGAAATGTGTGCATTTTAGTCTGAATCTAGTGCAAAGCAATATAATGTGTAAATTGAATAGACGTCCACATCTTGAGTACATGCAATACTGTGTACAAATCACAATATTTCTTAAATGTGCATGATGAGGGATTGAATCATCGGCATCTTACTAATTGTCGTGATGCGGAAGCAAAATTACCTTTTAAATAAAATACATTACAAAACTACTAAACATGCTAGCGATCATAAATGGTGGTTACATTGCAACACATTAATGCAGTGTTCTATGCAAGACTTAAAGAACTTATAAAGTTATTATTATCAATAGAGAAGCATTAATATACATCAGCCCTGCTACAATCAATATGTTTTTTATTTGTCTGTATGCTCCAGCTGTGAATAGTGACATTGCAATGATGATCGTACACAAATGAGGTGACTGCACCGGAATTTCACGAGCTCCACCTAAGCCACAGGATGATGGCACAATGTAACAGCAATTTTAGAACGAAATGTTTAAACATAAATAAAAATCATAGCACTGTGAAAGTGTGGCGCTGTGTTTATCTCATGAACGCCTTGTGGAGATCGGTGAAATGCTGCTTGAGGCTGCGGCACCACTGTAAATTTCGAAGGTCACTGCGATAGAACTTATGTGTCCTTCATAGGCACCTGGAAATGAAATAAGTGGCACAAATAATGTCAGAGACACATGTTAGCACAATAGTTTACATGCACAAGAAATATAACACACAGAATGAAACTGAAAATTTAAGGCACACAATCCTTCATGTTATGCATATGTGAATAATAGAAGGATTGAGTGTATAAATTAGTTCTGCCACATCAAAAAAACAGCATGCTTATCACAGTGAAAATAACTAGGTTGTCACGATTTTCAATGGTAGAGATAATCGATAATTATGTCCTTATGAAATTATGATTTAAACGCTTCCTGCACAGTAAAACTTTAGGAACTGCAAGTGAAAGCTCTCAATGTTCATTTAATAGTGTGTGCATGTACATCTGCTGCCTTTATACTATACAGTTTGTGCACAAAATTGGCATCTTGAACAATTTTGAGAGTTAAACCTATGCAACTTATGAAGGTTAAAATCACCATGAAAGCAAGCAGGACCAGGCAGGTGCCATTAAATATCTGTGCAAGCCAGATAACTATAACCGAACTGCACACATATAGGGGAGCAAGAGTAACAGAAATTTGGCTGCTGACCCGCATGTCGCGGTATCAAACCCCGGCTCCATTTCCGATGGAGGCAGAAATGCTGTAGGCACGTGTGCTCAGATTTGGGTGTACGTTAAAGAAGCCCAAGTGGTCGAAGTTTCCAGTGCCCTCCACTACGGCGTCTCTCATAATCATATAGTGGTTTTCGGACGTGAAACCCCACATATAAATCAAGAATAACAGAAATAAACTGCCAACAGAAAAGTTGAGTGCATGTGCTATTTGTAAGTGCTTACACCTTACTACATACAGCATGCTCATTCTATTTTAAATACCGATATTGAAAATAACTGCTCTATTAGGAATGTAAAAGGTAAGGTAGAACTGAACGACTCTACAAAAAGTGACCCTATTATGACATCACGTTTTCTTATAACAAAATTGGCTAAGACTCTCAAATATCATTATGCAAGGAAAAAATCTTCAAAAGAACAATCAAGTTTGAAGTCATAATTATTTATATGGCTACTATGACTATAACCAAGAAATCGACCTCAACATGGCTAATGTTAGTTTTTAAGGCCTATGTTCACTAGACAATGAACTATACCACAAAAAGCACAGCGTTCAGGCAAAGCACCACACAAAAAAAGAAAGCAGTCCTTTTTGTTATTACCTACAATGCCTTTAAAATGGTATTTTTACCTCTACTTTCCGCTTTTTATCTAAGTAACTGGTGTGAAACAAGTTAGCTGAAAATGCACTGTGCGTCCAAAACCTGTTGGTTGAACCTGAATTTTTAAAAAATGGTGAAGCTTGCACTAAATTAGGCTCCACAAGCCTTGGAACAGTGAGACTACATGACTCTTAGGACTACTTTAGTTACTTGTGTTTTGTTTCTGGGCCTAAGCATAAAGACAAGGGCTTAACTGAATTGCTGCTAACAAACAAATGCTTTCGAAATTGCCCGAGCGTCAAAGGATGCTCAGCCATTTGTTGTTTTTTGCACTGGGCTATTCTACACCAAACATACAAACCATACTGCCTGGCGACCATCACAGATGTATAGTTTAAAAAATGATGGTAATTTACTCTTCTGAAAATAGTTATTTGCAGAAATGTTTTGAAGAGAAAAGAGCAGTGGTCACGTGGGTACCTTCAGAATTTCGCAGAATGTCGTGCGGGTGTTATTTGTGAGAAAAATTTCAAAGTACCGCTTTTTCTTGCCATATCAAATTTGATCTACATATTAAGTAAAGATGCTTCTTAAAGTATTTGAAGTCAAGTAACATTAGTGCAATTTTTCTGCTACATAGGCTTTGAAGAATTCAGCCAAACTGTTTATCGTTTGCATTTCTTGTATGGCAATACTGCATTTTGTATGAATATTTGAGCCACAAATACTCACTGCACAGAAGTTATATTTTACAAAAAAAATAATGTTAGGTCCAGATTACAAATATCACTATATAATCGTTTTTGTCCACATTGAGATGCAATTTGAGCTGTGTGTTTGTGTAATTGAAAATTATTTTTATATGTAAGTTGAAAGAAAATAAACAGTTCTTGTTACATGGCAAGTGTTAGCATTACAATTTTTGTTTAAATGAGGAAAATGATTTTTGAAGTCTCCCATTGAGGGCCATGGGGAACTTTGGAACGGAAGCTGTCATACATCAAATGCAGAAAACAGCCATCATAAGAAAACTTCAAAAATTCATTTCTACTTTAAGACAAAGTGTAATCATATAACTTGCCATATAAAGAGAACTGCTTCCTTGCTTTTGATGTGGCGAAAAAATTGCACTAATATTACTGAGCTTCATGCACTACACAAAATCACCTTTACTTAATACCAAGACCGAATTTGGTGTAAAAGAGGCAGTATTTTTGAAACACTTTACTTTTTACAAACAACACCCAGACGACATCCTGGGAAGTCCAGAAGGCACCAACGTGGCCTAATATTTTGTTCTCTGCGATATACTTTAGCATTTTGCTGTTTTCAGAAAAATACAGTAAACGAGCACAATATTTTTTTTTTCAAAACACATTTAGGACGGTTGGCAAAACGGCTGGGATGTTTGATGCGTAATTGCCTCACTGCCAGCATTTATTCTTCCGAAGCTCAAGCTATCACCTCTCTGTTACTGCCTCCCTCACATACAATGCCTGCATAGGAAAGAAAAAAAAAAGGCGGGTCCGACAAAGTTCACAAGGCAAGATATTTTCATGTTGGATAAATTCATTACCATAAACAGCAGCAAAATAACATTCATTTTGAGTAGCCCAAGACACAAGCTATATACCAGCATACTAAGAGCCAAGCACAAACTTTTCAATTGAACATGTGTGGTGATAGGCAGGAAGCACTTATTGCAAGACTGATCAGTCTGTAATTAACTAAATGAAGTACAATGCACTGTTCAATCCAACACCACATAGGCATCTTTGCTATAGCAAAGCCATGTGTCATTGATTCATGCACTAGATGGGACAATGCAAATGTAACAAAAAAGTTGAAAAAAGAAAACAAGGGAAAAAAAAGAAGAAAAGGGGGGATGCAAAGTAGGAGCAGTGTAGCACTACTTTTACTTTGCATTCCCCTTTTCTTTCTTCTTTTTTCTTCTTTTCTATCATTTATCTTTTTTTTGCTTCCCTTACCCCTAACCTCCGACAGGAGAGCACTTTGTATCAGCGCAACCTAACTTGAAAAGAAGCAAGGGCTGCACTCTTCTGCGTTATAGGTTTTTTTTCTTTTTTCAGACGAACATTTCCAACAGGCACACACGCCTATACCAAAATATGATGTCATTACTGACCCCATTTAAACTAACACGCCAAGGATGACAAGGTGACTTCTAAAAAATAGGTCCTCCTATCGCAACATCGGCCAGCCTGTCTGAAGCACTTCTACTGTTCACCCTGATTACCCCACTAGATGTTTCCATCTGTCGACTCACATCTTAATTTTGGATAACACTAAGATGAGCTTACATTGATGAATACGCACGAAAGTTTAGTGATGTATCATGTATCAGATTAAGCAACTCTGTTAAAAATTATTGATAGCTTGCTTCCAGGCTTTTTATACTGTAGCCTGAAACTTCGTAATGTCTTCTATGCACATGAACCAGATTGACAACGTAATGCACAACATGCTTAAGAATACTGCGAGGAACAAGATAACGACAAAGCGACCAGCCACCCAAAATTTTCGCTGTACATGTTTATAAAATGTTCATGTACCCCAAACGAGGTGCTTATGATACAAGCCGAAAAAACCTACAAGTAGGGCCTTGGAGTCTTCTGGAAGTAGACGTGTTGCATTTTTTCTGTAGAGGGCTTTACACCCATAAGTGAGGAACAAAACTCCTGTATAATGAAGAATGCTGGCAGCTATCAGTTATAGAAAAACCTAATGCAGCTAATCTTCCCCGACACATCGATACATTTAGAGAGGTGACATAGCTTCTATGATTGTGGCAGTAACTCCAACAGGACCAGTGCGAAAATTGGCACTACTTGGCTAGACAAATGTCCAAACATGCCTGCCCGACTCCCTCTAGCCATCCTGGCTGAATCTGACACATGATTTCTTAACTGCTGGCTGGACAAAAACAAAACCACTGAAGCACTCACAATACACAGCTTGAAGTTCCTCTGGAGTGGTCAACTTCGTCTTCTGCGATGAAAGAGCAGCACAGTGTACTGATAAGGCATTCCTTGCAATGGTTTTCAATGCCACACAATGACCTTGCTGTTCCTGTCGGAGAGAGCTTCGGGAGCTTGGAGGGTGCTTGCTCTTTTCTGGGGGCTGCTGCCGCTCCTCGTTTTCTGCTCAAGGTCAACCTGCATAAAGTTGTAGACGAGGCTTTAAGAGTTGTATATAATGATATACAAATTTTCGCTGAACCCACATTTCCTCGTGGCACACTGAGGAATTTCTTATAAAACTTAAGGCCTCGCATATGCAAACATTTACAATTGATCCGAAGATGCACTCGACTCTAAAGAAGCAAGTTTGTTATGTAGTGTATATAAAGAAAGGTCATTCAGCACAACCACAACTACAGTTGCACACGAAAACGACATTTTACACGATCCTCTTTATTTACATGGTCCATTTTATTTTATTTACACGGTTCATTTTACACGGTCCTGTTTTACACGATCTGGTCTGCATGAACTCTTGAACCGGGCATCATATAGGTTGAAAGACACACACAGACTTTGAGACAAACCTAGTTTCCCGTGGAGCATCCTCTTGCACTATAACAACACATCTCAATCTAGTTAGTTGGTCAGAACAAGGTGAAAACAGCTCGCACTTGAAAAGCACGGGCAGAAGGAAACGCCTGCACCCTGTGCTTTCTGTACATTCTCGTTGAGGGTGCAGTTTTCACGTTATCCTTATGCAATTTCGCATTTATAACATTGTTCGCTGCATAATCTTTGTGGCGTTAAAGTGTGTGATACCGTCATGTGTATCCCATGTAATTTATAAAAATAGAATACAAGATAGCTTGATTCAAAAATAACAAAGTGCATCCAGCGCCATGTCCTGTAGCCATTCTTTAGGCAAGTGGCAGAATGATTTATTCTTCAAAACATATCTTACTTGTAACCACTACAAGAGCTAACTCGTACACTGGCACATTCTGTTTGCCTCTTCAGATTATAAGGTACCTTTTTTACACCAGAAAATCTTCAAGAAGAATAGAAGTGTTGTAATTGTGAAGAAAGAAAAGTAGAAGGAAAAAAAGATATTGATTGATTTGTGGGGTTTAACGTCCCAAAACCACCATATGATTATGAGAGACGCCGTAGTGGAGGGCTCCGGAAATTTTGACCACCTGGGGTTCTTTAACGTGGACCCAAATCTGAGTACACGGGCCTACAACATTTCCCCCTCCATCGGAAATGCAGCCGCCACAGCCAGGATTGGAATCCGTGACCTGTGGGTCAGCAGCCGAGTACCTTAGCCACTAAACCACCGTGGCGGGGCAGGAAAAAAAAAAGATAGCCTGCCCTGTACAGGGACCGAGCCTGCGAACTTCGAATAACATGTCCGATGCTCTATCAACTGAGCTACCATGGCGGCTATCCCTCTTCCATTTTGTACGGTATATATGTGCATTTATACATGGAAGAGTCAGTCAGCGCTGCCTGTTACCATTATGGCGAGTGTGGGACACCTTTTTTTGCCTACTGGCAATTACATTAGGATTGCAATTACGTTACGATTACTTCCAATATCCCTATACTTCTTTGGCAGCATTATGCATCTGTCCGTTCTCAGAAAATCTGCTAGTCACAGGAGGAGGAAATAGTTCGCCCTCCCACCTAAATGCATGTACTTGAACACATGCACAACTGATAAAAAAAAAAAAACAAGTCACACACCGCTAAGATTACTGAGATTCACTGTTTCAGATTCATGAGTAAAGGAAAGAACTATAAATTTAAGGGTTTGTTGTCTTTGTTGAACACATTATAATGAGAACTAGCAGAAAATGATGCCAAACAAACTATAGGGGATGTTATCAAAAGTAATTTTAACAAAATAGTGAAAAGAAAAGTGAACAAAAACGTAACTTGGCAACGTTTTTTGACAATTGAATTGACATTACTTTTTATAACATACCTTTATTTTACTGGGTAATGTTGTCGAGTAATTCTCATTATTAGAGTGGTGAGTAGGCTGACAAAGAAAGTATATGGCATTGATACTTCTTTTGAACACCTAAAAGTTTGAGGAACTTAAAAGAGTGGAAGCTACTTTGAGTAGACCAGAATATTTAGCTGGAGCGAAAAAAAAACGTACACACATTTTTACCAGGCTTTTTAACCTATTTTGAGACATAAAAGTGTATGCTGCCAGTAATGTTAAGTACCATTACTTTTGTCACACTATGCACTGTAGCAGGTGTAGTTAGAGTGGTGATAGTGAAGGATTAATCATGCACGCCACCAACTGCGTTCACATCAATGGTCGTGTATTTTAAAAATAAACCTGCTGTGTAGAAAAAAAATTTTAGAGCATTTATGATTTTATCCAAATCAAGTTAAACCGACTGGGTAAGCAAACCATTTGCATAAAATCAAAAGGCATAAAGTGATTCATGTATTATAACTATGTGAACAATTTCAGCAATGCAGGGCAAAGTGACAACAGTTCTATTAAAAACCCCTCTCATTATAACATGCATAAAAAGCACCACACCAGAATATTTTATAGTGCATGTAACATCGAGACTACTAGACTGTCTATTGACCTTTTAGAAGAAGGGTATCTCCTTCACATTCAAGGGGCAACCACTTAGCCTTTTCCTGAGCTTTTCTGTGAATATTTCCTGAATTTCAGATATCATTAGGATTGATTTAGAGTAAACAGATTTTGCTTACGCATTGAAACCTAGTTCTGTATGTAACTGCAATTATGGGTGCCAAACCATCTCCAAATAATTTTTAACATTTAACCTATTTTTTAACTGCAGCAGCACAACTAGCGATGGGTGCCCAAAAAGTAGCTAGAAACAATACCTTTACCTCTTTGAGCCTTTTGGAAGTGTTCAGCTTCTCAGTGCTCACCTTACAACATTTTTTTTAAATACGTGTTTGTATGCCCACTGCTCTTGCTCCTTGTACAGTGAGGAGGAGCACATGGCAAGAAGAGACAAGAAAGAAGCATAGCGAAAAAAAGCGAAATAAGCGAGGACCTCTTTTGTATCGTACAATGTGTGTAACATTACTATTGCGACAACATATAGACAAATTATCACGGCTATGTATCCATTGTAGAGTCATACACAGCTGCAACACCACGACTAAATTTCAACCTTGTGTTGGTTTAGGATTCCTTTATAGTGGCAAGCTAATGATATCTGCATTTGTTTGGCACATACTAAGATGCAGTGAAATGTGATATGGTAATCTCATTTAGAATGCACGTCATGTGGCTTCATTGTATATGTGGCCACATGACCCCATTTAAACTCTGGTTGCAAAGCAATATGGTAGAGCCTAAACAGACGTCACCGACCACTCCAATCTGAACTTGCCTTTGCTACTTGCCCATTATCATCCCAGCAAAAAATGAATAATTGAATCTGCTACAGATATGTGCTAGCTTATGCTAAGGACCAAGTATGAAGGGTGTTTTGTCATTATTGAGATCAGTTATTTGTTCAAGAACACTTGCTGTCAAACACAAATACATTGCTGTCGAAGCATCAAGACTCAAATATAAAGCAAAAAGAAGTGTCTCTTTAAAAATTACAGGCCACAAGGTGCAAGATAAATATTTGATATACTTGGGATGTAAGGCACGCACAAGAGGTGCTGCCATATTATACTTTTCCTTGTGTTGAAACCTGCTTGCTTTACTCGCCCAACACATCTGTAAAGATGCCGTGAAAACACCAAGGAGCTGATGCAGCAAGGTTGAACACATGTCCAGGGATTCCACAATTCGTAAGCTGCCCTACAGCCTCCACAGTCCTGCAACCATTTGTAAGATAAATATAGTTCTACCCAAAGTTCTTGGTTTACAGACACACATGCAAGACACATAACCACTCTGTAGGAAGTTTGCATAATAATGCGCTGGGTAGCAAAACGGATGCCAATATCGAGTATCCCGGCCTGCCGCTTCTTTCTTTCCGTTCTTAATTAATCAATCCATGGTTAATAAATGTTCCCCCAATGTGAAGTGTACTGGCAGTCCGGTGAAGAATTGCAATGTATTTCGAACACAGTCCGATTCATGGCAAGTAAGCATGCAATAGGGTTTTGTCAGCTGTTCGAGAAAAGAGCATGAAGTTTAGCTAAAACCCATGTTTTTTATAAACACCATTCAATTTGATATAAAAGTTGTGAGCATTATGTAAAGGAACACGGATTCATGTTTAATCAATGATTTCTTATAATGTACTTATATGAATGCAACTAACTGAATATGAAACGATAATTTTTGCTCGAGAATTTAGAGTTATGAACACTATCGCACTTGCCAGCTGCATCTTGTCCAAAACAGCGGCAAGATAGGCTAGTTTCTGTAGGTGAGCAGTAATGAGCAGTGCAAAGTAACAACAAGAAACACCAGTAACAACAGTATGGGGCAAGCACAGGCTGCCAACTGTATACATTATCACACAACAGTTCGAATGAATATCAGTCAGACAACTTGTGCAAATGAAGGTCCAGTTGGGCATGAACAAGTTACGAAATCAACAATGCCTGCTTTCACTAACAGGACCCTCATTCACATAAAGTATGCAGCGATAGGCCCCTACCGAGGTACGTCACAGCATGATGTCACTGGCACATGTAAAAGGTGTGGCTGGAAAAACACTCCCGCTGTTGGCTGAGCCCGGTACAGTCGTGCGGTGTTTGGGGCAAGTTTTAATTTTTGAAAGCTTACACTTCACGTTACAATGTCGACATTAGCTGTAGTATGTGTCAGCAAACATCCAGCTGTGTGGTAAACTGTGTGGTAAAATATTTGCCACGCTGTCTGTTTATCTTGAAGTGAACACACGTGGTGGCCTGTGCGAGCAACAGCGGCATAGTCTTCAAAAATGTGCACTGTTGATTGCGGCATGTAGTGTGCATTGAAAGGTATTGAGAATATCGGTTAAACTGAGAATACTGTGTGTGGTGTGTGCAGTGTCAATAACAATGTGTCTTGTTTGCGAAGACGTTAGCACTCATGGCAGGGACCGATCGATGAAAAAACTTGATTCGACATTTTAGTCAAGGTAAATATGCACTTGACGCGACCATCTGCGAGTGGGTACATCTCGGTGTTTGCGCTGTGTGCAGAAAAAAATTGCAAGGTCACCGGGCTGGAAGATACCATTTGCTGAAGCTGCATGTATGAATCGCCCAGACGAGTACGCAAGCTCAATAAAGGTATAACTCGTTTTATCGAAGGCCTCATATGTCTTCATGTAATAAGCAGAGATTCTTGTTTCACATATACTCAGTACCTTTACCGCTCGATATTCATGAAGTGACAATGCAAACAACAAGTTTGTTTGTTACGTCCTAAGGGAGCAATGTAAATATGCAAATAAGTTGTAGGTGTCAGATGTAGCGATGTAACTGCACAAAAGATTACGTATATATTAGGCTACAGGTTTAGAATCGCATACATCTCAGTGGTCTATCAGGAACGTCACAAACAACTTCCTTGCCAACCAGCCCTTGCACAGAGGGAGGGAATGGCTGGCACGGTACTCGAAGTGACGTCACACTATTTGCAAACATAGAGAGGTTTCTTACTTAGGCAACATTTTGCACAATATATTTTTTAGATGCAAGACTGTACTCATCCACATTGATCATACTGATGTCTTTTGTTGTTACTTTGTGCTGTGAGTTACTAGGCATTTAGTCTCCATGATCTTTAAAAGCAAATTTCAGTGTTCTCTCTCATATTGCTGACAACTGTGTTGTTGCATAAATTGGTCAAAAAAGCAACACAGAAAGGCTGTCACAATAAATGCACCAACATGGGTATTCTCCTGCAAACAAAAGTCGGCACTGGTCCTGTCATTACCCGTCTTCCTTCTCTTTTTGCCTTGTTTGTGCTGAAACAGCCAAACACCTGATGAGTTAGATGAGAAATATTAACGCATCAAAACTATAAGTGCTTGCATCAGCAACTACACAACAGCGTGATAACCGCACCCCTGCCACACAGCAGCGAAACATATTTTGAGTATGCTGGCAGTGTATTATTTTATAAAAAGCAACTCTGGTAGATTACAAAATCTCACATTGTGCATGCAAGTTTTCTTCAAAGTCAGGCATACAATGTAGGTGCTGGCCGGTACATTATTAGTTACAAGCAAAGGCGTCTTGCAGGTACACATGCAGATTGCACGAACACCTCTCTCTCTCTACACTAGGCACACACATTATATCTTTTAACAAGCACACGCCACTGTTTAGGGGCATAAGAACGCTCTACCGTGAACGTATGCTAATCAACCCACTTAGGCGGTTGGCACGGTGAATCGAGCCAAGTTACAAATTGTATCGCCCGCGAACGTAAACAAAATGCTGCTTTGCATCAAATGGCACTGCAGGCTTCGTTTAATCAACAACGTAGCAAGCGCCGTGTGCGTCTTCCTCACTAGATTGCACACATGAAAAAATCGATCACCATACACATGCATGTTGCCGCAGTTGTCTCGAATTAGCTCCAGTAAGGCCGCGCCGATGCGCCATGGCTCTGCTGGCGATAGCGTTGTCAAAGCGAATCGGCAACCGCACTCGCAAAGGCGCGTAAGGTTGCCGTTTCACGACGCCTCGTTCGAGTGCAGCAACACACACTTGCACTGAGTGGCATACTTGGTCTACATAAAAAAGTGTCCCCCTTACCTTTAGTTTCTTTCACACTGTCCTGAGCGAAGCGACCACAGGCGTCAGCCATCACCTCGGAGTCCTTCGAGCGCCTGCCCAACCCGCCGATTCCTTGGACGACTCGCACTTGATCCGCACTCGAACAACCGCGGGAATAGGGCGCAATCTTAGCACATCACACGAACGAGGAACGGCGCTTCCTTGCGTAAATTTAACATTTCGTGCTCTCGTGTGTAGCAGCGCGAACACATAGACGCACCGAAACGGCATGCCCACGAAAACAAAGAAGACAAAGAACATGTGGTTTTAGCTGTGAATGGATTTGACTTGGATATTTGTGTGAGGAAAATAAAAAAAAACATCTTTCGCTGCTCTAAACTGAAAAAAAAATGTATGTTATCTGGCAAAATAACTTTAAAAGTGATAAACGGTTATTCAAAAAACAAGTTACAACTTATGAATATTTTCGCAGGTCTTTGTTTTGTTTTTGTTCTAGCAGACGACAGCCTCCTACTGCTTCTACGACAGACGTAGTGCGGTTTCACGTTCGGTGCGTGTCGCCGACGCAAAGCTCTACAGTAGTGATATCAGAGTTATCAATTCTCAATGAATCATAGGATGGCTACAAGGCAGTAACATTTTGACATAGTGCAGTACGCAATCTTTCAAGGTATGACATTTCTTTGCTCTGAAGCAAATCGAAGCAAGCCGGCCAGCGCAATCAGCTGATGTCGCCACTACGCGAGGCATGGTCGTGCGCAATAGCGTCGCGCCCCGCGCTCGATTTGTCATCAAGCGATATAGCTACTAAGTGGAATACAGCTAGATGCAGGGATCAATGGCGTATCACTCTAATTCCCTGTGGTGGCCGACTCAATCGCAAGAGAGCCCCGGGAAACAACCTTCAACTGCTCAAGCTTGTGTGTGGGTGTAAAAATACTTGTTTTCATCCGCGGCGGGGCAGCAATCTATAGTTGAAAGACATGGATGTGACGTATATAAAATCCCAAAACATATGCACACAACAATAGATACGATCGCATATCGTACATAAATATACCAACACATAGCGTGCAAAAAGCGAATTTATATACATAACTTAAACTAAGTGCACGATTCAGCGCGAATAGCTTGGCAAGCTAACGCACTCAGTTCACGTACGCGAGTACAACTGAGGGGCGCAGGTTCGAGTCCCGCCAAGTCAAATTTTTTTCTTGTTTTTTTTTTCAACGTTTTTATTGTACTGCTATCTTTTCTAATGCCTTAGGTTCTAAAACAAAATAAAAGCAATATTGCGTTCAAGTACGTATGTGGGACTGTTTTTTGCGCAACAGTTATTAGTATTTTTATTTTCATTATTAATTTTTTTATTTATTTCATAATATAACAAAATTAAGGACTAAGGGGAACATTGGGTCTGCTTGATTGTGAAGGGACTCGAGAAGTGAGAAAACTCAAACCAAAAAATTTATTTGAGAAAAAACTGAGCATTTCACAGCCGGACCAGTTTCTTCAAGGGTAGGCCCTAGGTATGCGCGAGACTTGCTATATGACTCATCTCAAGCTGTGGCAGTTGAGGGAAGGCAATATCACCGAGAAGCAGTTCCAAAATTTTGGTTGATGTTTTTTGATTCCTCCAAATTAAGGGCTGCACAATTGTGATCGAGCCAAACCAAGAATGGCGGGCACGAAGTCATGAGACAGAAAATGAATAATGTTGATTGTTTGAAAAATTGCGCTTAATAAAAGGAAGAGTTATGGAGTGCTACGTAGCTTAACTCGCAGTAGGAATTTTATATATACATATAGATAGTTTAAAATGGACAATGTTGCACACACAGACATTGGTTAAATTTCTTTGCAGCACAGTTGAAGCATCTATGTAGAACTGAAGCATCAAGAGAAGCTCATGCGTCCTCACTTTATGCGCTTTACATAGCTTGTATGCGTCCATGCAGCCATGATATGATATATTTTAAAGCATTTGTTTAACCTATAATCTTCTTATTTATTAAAGCTGGTCCATAAGTTGTGTCTTATGTAGCACTACAATTGAAGCGTAATCTGCATGGTGGTCTGAAACAATGCTTTTGAAAATCTCAAAATGACCCAGCTCTACACACGACCATCCGTGCATCAATGATAAGCATCATTATGTGTTTGTACACATCAGTTGTGCTCTCATACTTAATTATTTTTCTGACCACTCCCTCTGCCCTTACCTCGTTTCTGTCGGGAAGCTGTGGCAAGTTGTGTATAGCTGTATTTATATTGTAGGAGCACATACTATCAATAAAAAATTATTTTTAGGCTACATGCAATTAGTTTTCATAGATTTTCATTTCTTTTGTCGGTGCTCAGGAGAGCTAAGCTCATGGTCGATATTTTAAAATGACATTTCTCTTTGCCAATGTTAAAGAGAACAATTTCACTAATATTGACAAGTTCATTCACATTGAATTTAGTTCTCATTATTATTGTTTCTACCAAAAAACGAGCCCTTCAAGTTATGCTTTTTTGCTTGATTTCTTTTCGTGTGACAGCATGCAAGTAAAATGACAGTTATTGTCATTCCTTGTGAATGACACATTTTCCGTGTGACAGACTTTAGCACCTGGTCATCTGCAGAAGTTGTATTCATTCTGGAAAAGGGCGAACAGCGGTGACTGACAACACAGACTAGCCTGCGTTATTCTTTTGTACTACATATGTCACTGTGCATTCATTTATAACTTTATAGAGCTCAGATTTCATGCTGAAAATGTGACAACAACTGTAGAGTTTCCACATTTTTGCAACAATCCACATGCCTTTCATACACTATTGCACATTTTCGTAAGAACCTTACAAAATCTGTATATTTCCGTAAGACCTTACATTCTGCATTTTCCTTATGCAAGCTTCTGTACACTCCATACACTTTCCTTATCCTTCCATATCTTCAATCATGAACTCTCCGTATGCTCCATAAGTTTCCTTATCTTTCCTTATCCTTCCATATACTCCATAAAAAGCTTTCCATATATGCCATACATTTTCCTTATCTTTCCGTATACTCCATAAAAAGCTTTCCGTATACGCCATACCATTTCCTTATCCTTCCTTATACTCCATAAGAAGCTTTCCGTAAATGCCATACAACTTCCGTATATTTCCATAAAACTCCATATGTTTTCCGTATGTAACATAAGGAAATGTTACGGAGTCCATATATTTTCCGTAAGATTTCATACGGAACGTTTCAGTAGGGAAGGGCCTATCCCCTTATGTCCTAGCCTTGTCCGCATCCGGCATGCTACACAAGACCAAAACTGAGCACCTGCACAACGAATAAAGAAAACATCAGTGGAAAAGAAATTACACCACCTCCCACATTTGTTGATGTGAACCAGCTGCGGGATGGTGATCAGCACCCACAGAAACTCGTCTACGTCACCTTAAGCAGGTCCACCAAGATTCAGAGGTTTTACTTGACTAACGAGACTGGTGACCATCGCTTGATGCCGGTGACCGCTGCTGTGAACGCTGCCACAGACGAACGCTGCCGATGAGAATAACTATACCACTTCTAAACAGCCAATCTCTAAACGCACACGTCAGAGACATCGAACATGATATCGTGCTAATCAAATAAGGCACGCTGAGTCTCATAGAAACGTGGAACACGGAAGAACGACAATGCACGCGTTTTCACGGAGATCGTAGGTAGGGGTGTAAAGCGCAGGGCAGAAGAGAGAGATAAGGGTAGACTTGGCTCAATAGCAGTGGGGGAGTGGAAGCGTGAGGGAAGGACAAACAGCCCCGAGAAGCAAGTGCTTCGCATGTAAAACAGAAGTTATGTGTACACCAATTAAGTTTATGACAACACCATACACGATCATCTGCGCCGTCTGTTTGTCCGTTCATACATCTCTCCGTCTTACCGTGCGTCTGTCCATCCATCTATCCGTTCGTCTATCCATTCATCTTCTCATCCCTTATACTAGTGGGCGACTTCAAGAAATAGAAAATGGACTTCAGGGCCTTGCTTCCGCCCACTCGGCGTCATTCACTTCGCGGAGAGGCGTGCATTTTCGACGTAACGTGGTGGCTAGCACTTATCAGATAGCAAGCTAATCTAGTGGGCGGGTGTTTGATGGGGATTTCGTGCAAAACTTACTCGAACGCCAAGGACGAAACAAACAATAGGAAAAATTATGAAACCTACATTTTTTCGTTGTTTCTTCTATTCTTGTCTTTCTCATGTAAGCTGCACGAAATTGCCATCCTGAGATTGTATTGCTGATGATAATAGGCCTAATATTACGTACTGAGCTTGGTAAATATTACGTACTGAGCTTGGCAGCAACTGAGTTCTAGGTGACCAGCTGTGATTATTTTCGGTAACATACCTGCACGTTCAGAGAGGGGGAGGGAGGCCGAGGAGCGTCTTCAATATTCTCTGAAGCGGGCACCAAATCTGCAAGGACACCAATTAGTGCTTTCTTTACTAAAAATGCGTTGTAGCAAAGCGCGCATGAAGAGACGACGACAACAGATGAAGTGACTCCTTTGAGCAGGTCAAACAACGCTTAGCGCATCGAACGCACAGAAGCAAGAAGCGCGGCGTATGGCCAACGCCAGTCACCCAACAGCGGTGAAAAATCACAGCATATCCACGGAGTGAACGATGATAACTGGGGCGAAGGTTCGCAGGGTTTTATGAGACGCGAGATCTGCGGAACGCTTTACGGATGTGCCATGCGTGGGCTCCGTTATTCTTGGCTCGTTTCTTCGAAACTATTCGCCCTTTCTTCGTGAAACTTCCCCAGCGCATCCGTGAAGGTGAGCGGATTAGTTGGACACCTTCGGAGCCGAATCACGCCCATTTTCAACGATTCTGAACCACTTTTGTACTTTGCCACGCCGCCGATGCGCTCAGGCTATTGTGCGCCGCTCTACTACGCGCCCAAGCGTTACGCGAAGCCACGTACTGAGCCATAACAACGGCTGACGCCCCTCTCGCTTCGCCGCATTCACCGAAAGTGTTGCTAAACCTTCAAGCCACCGACACGAAGTATCATGTCGACGGTGATTCATCTATCACCCAGCTAAATTAGAAGCCCACTCACGCTGGATCCATGCATTGAAAGCACACCGTGCAGCCGCGGCTCACCAGCCCATCACTTCGACGCCGCTTTCCTCGACCCTGTCGCAGAAGACTACTCCACTGCTGAACACTAGCCTCAGTGCTTCCACTCTTCATCGTCATGCTCCCCTCCCTCGACACCTTGCGGAAGATCTCAAAGTCGTCTTCAAATAGGGCTGGGGACTTGGTTTTCGCTTTACGGAGTCCTGCTCCACACCCTTTGCAGTCTTCCCACCGTCGACTACGCAGCCGCCCGCACCACTGGCCATCTACGCATCAATCCGTATAACAATTCACTTATTGTCAGCACAGCATCTGAGTCACACGCACGTTTCTACCTTCATGCATCGGAACTCCGCCTGGGTACCATCTCTGACGCCCTACGTGCCTACATCGCTGCACCAGACAACGCCCTCCGCGGCATCATCTACAACATCATGGACTCTCAAACACAAGAACAGATCATCTAAGATCTCCCATCTATAAACTTGAACACACCCTACGCCATCGCCGACGCGTGCTGGATGGGACGCTCAAACTCCACATTATTTACCTTCGTCGGCACTACCATCCTCCCTCCTCAATCGTCGTCAGTTCCGCGTCTAGCGCTGCCCCCCGTTCCGCCCGAAAGCCGAGGCCTACATTGACTGCTGGACTTCTGGCCATCGTGCGGACGTCTTCACAAAGGCCAAGTCCACCCTCTGCTGCCACTGCGGCCAGACCCACGAGATCTGAGCCCCCAACCTGCGTTTAATGCTGCATCGTGTGCAAAAAAAACGCGTCACGGGCTCACGCTCGTGCAAACTTCGATTTACCAGGACTGCCCCATCACAATAATCCAACTCTAAGCTGCAGCCTCTAGCACCAGCGCCACCAACCGCGTCCATTCTAAAGAGCTCCCGGCCTTTCCGCCCCCGCCACCGAGCCACGTCCCGTGGTGTCCGGTCTTCCAGCCACCACCACTCCGTCTCTTTCCCGCCCCTGCCCAGGTCCGAAGGGTCCGCCGCCCCCACCACCACTAACATCACCACGGCCGGTAAGCTCCGGTGGTGGGATGTCGAGCTTACCGGTAAACCACCGCTAAGCTCGACAACGCAGCCTAAAGCGTCGGACCCCGAAATCGTGGCTCTCGAGACCACTATAACTGTCCAGCAGCTCCAAATTCAAGAGCTGATGCGTCAGCTGCAGGCAGCTCTGGCACGTCTGGCAGGCCGCGCTGGCACGCTCTACCAGAATCGGATCCAGACCAATCCAGACCTTGCCCTCGCCAAAAATGTAGCTAGCTCCTTCTGGTCTAATACAATCCCTGCAGCGCCACATTCCCCTATGGCAGACGGCCGTCTGCTGCAGATTTGGGAGGCCTATCACGCTGTCCACCGTCGATGGCAGACCCAGAAACACAATCGCCACCTGCGCCTCCGTTTGGCCCGGCTAGCGTTGGACATGGAGGAGCACTGCTCCTCTCTTCTACGACAACAGTGGGGTCAGACGTGCGGCCGCATGGCCGGCAACCTTGGCCTCTGCAACACTTGGTCGCTTCTCAGGATGCTGCTTGACCCCACCTATACCAAAGCATCCCAATGCAAGAATGTCTCCAATCTACTTCACTCTTCTTCACTCACCGACCCTGCGTTTCTGGTGACCCTTCGAGATCACTACCTCTGCACCGACCCCCACCCTCCACTTCTTGCTTACTCCGACTTCCCCAACAGTGACCTTGATGCTAACATTTCTTTGGCCGAGATTCGTGCTGCGCTACTCAAGCTCCGCACAACCTCGGCTCCGGAGGTGGACCGCATTACTAACAAGGCTCTCCGCAACCTAGTGGCTCTCCTGTCTCTTTCTCCACTCACAATCTCCGTTCAAGGTACTCCACTTCTTCTCGTCTCTATCCTTCGCATCCTTGGAATCTTTATTCAGTCATATGGTAAGCACACTACCCTCATTACTCTACTTAGCAACGCTGTACACCAGACCATGACCTCATACGCCGCATTGCGAACCATCACCACGGCATGCGCAAACACGACCTCGGCCGCCTGGTTCAGGTCAATTTACTCAGCCGTTTTGTCCATTTTCAACCATATCTCTTCCATTCTCGCACCGAGGAAGAAAAAGTTAACTGTCTTATTCGTCAGGCGTATAAGTCAGCCCTGTCTCTTCCCACATCTACCTCAAGAGATCGGCTACTGTCGACTGGTGTCCACAACTCCCTTACGGAGCATAAGGAGGCCCATCGCACGGCCTTGCTCATCCGTCTCTCTCGCGCACGGCCAGGTCACGTGCTCTCCTCCACTCTTAAGCTTTACCCTCTGCTGCCTCCTCCCATCTCACTACCCATCCCTTCCCACGTCTCTTCCCTTATAGCCATGGATCCCCTCCCGAAGAATATGCATCCCGAGCACCACCCCTACCGCAGAGTAGCGCGAGCCTCCACGCTGTGGCGTAAGTTCGGACGACTACCTGACGCTGCTTATGTGGATGCCACACCGTATCGCCAATACACAGCCCACACCCTCGCAGTCAACGACAACTCCCTCCGACCTATAATTACTGCTTCCGCCTGTACTTCCACCTCTGTCAAAGCTGAAGACGCTGGTATTACCCTCGCCACAACACAAACTTCAGCAGAATACATTTTCTCTGACTCCAAACATGTGGTATACAACTACGCGGTCGGACGGGAGGAACTCCCGGTCACACGCATTGCGCAGTCTGGCACAATTTCCTCTCGCACCATTTATATTGCCGCGTGCATAGCTGCGTCTCGCTGCGGGATAGCGACGACAACGAAGATCGCAGATTTGCTCAAGAGGCGCAGGGCAGGCGAGTGAAGAAGACGACAATCTTAGCGGCCTTCTTTTGAGAGCATCTCTACGAGTTCCACTCGTGTTTTTAAGTGGGCCCTCTGTTATCTATAACCCGCGACACTAGTGGAGGCTCTGGGTACTACCACGTCATGATCGGCACCTCTGTGGGAAGCCCTAAGTCCAGCCCTACGAGACAGCCACGCGCGGAGACGCCTGTGCACCGCTCAAGCCGTCGCCTTCAAGGTCTTGTAGCAGAGTTTGGCCTTTTACAACGAGCAACACTTCCGACAGCTACCCCTACTCAAGAAATGGCATTTTCAAGGAGTCCTAGCACTGATGACAGTTTAGAATATGCGCATTCCTGAACCATTTCATAGCCGGCCGAACGAAGATGCGTGAGACTGGCTTTTTTTCGTGCGTCCGCACGTACATCCGTGCGTCCGTCCCTGCGTTTTTTTATTGTAACTTTCACATCCATGTAACAAAAAACTTCGCAAACACTTGTTTGGTCCCATAGCCTAACTGACTAGTAGAGGGACCAATTGTGTGACATACCTACATACTTGCGCAAGCGGTTACACAGCGACGAAGGACATCAACCTGGATACAATGTTTAAAACAAAAAAAGCAAAAAACATATGATTGAACTATACAAAGAAACATAGCGCAGAACATAGCTACTTATAGCACAGAATAATAATAGCAATAGAATAATACTAATCATAATAATAATAATAAAAATACTAAATGACTATACAGACGTATTATTTAGAAAGTTCGCATGAAGTGCATGCTTCATGGCCAATGCAGAATTTCTAGCTTTCACATCAGTCGGTATCGCATTCCATATGAGAGCGCCGTGAAATTCTATGAGCCTTCGACCGTAGGCATTTAGCAGTTTGAACGAATTCTAAGTCAAACTACTGGAGTCTCAATGAAAAGCTCTTCCACGTATACTTCGCCCTTGAATACGGCGCGAAGACGTGGTTTATAAACAGCGAGGCAACAGTGACGACATGGGAGGAGTTTTCTTGTTGGTTTCTTGACACCTTAGGTTACGCGGCCCGCTGCGAAAACGCCCGACGCCTTCTGGAAGGACGCACCCAACAGCTGCATGAAAGCGGCGCCATGTTTGCTGAGAATATGGTGCGTCTGTGCCACCGAACGGACCCCAACATGCCCGAGGCTCAAAAGCTAAGCCATGTCATGAGGGGCGTCGAAGAGCAGCTGTTTGTTAGTCTTGTGAACAATCCGCCAACAACAGTGGACGAGTCTACCAGGGAACCCACCGCAATAGAGCGTGCCCTGCGCAATGGTACCGACAGTCTGATTGCCCGGCCACCAGCGCATCTGAAGGTGCCGCCGCACTTACAGCAAACGACGAGTTTTGTCTACGCCACCTGATTCGACAGATCGTGCGTGAGGAGATTGCGAAGGAGAACGCAAAGTATACAATGCAGTCCCAGGCACCCCCGCAGCAGGAGTTCACGGTAGCCTCCGTCGCTGAAGTCGTTAGCCATGAACTTCGACAAGCATTGGCCACTCATCAGCAATATTCCGCTCCGCCATGCCATCCAAACTCGTATACTTACGCAGACGCTGTGTGTCTTTCATTGGCTCCAGAAGTATGCTACTAGCCGAACGGATACAGCTATGCAGACGCCGTTCTTCGACCCACGCCCATGCCGGCACAGCAGTACCTCGAACCGTATCCCGTGGCAGCCTGGCCTCAGCAGGATTACGTCAGGCGACCCTCTGTGCAGACGACTGACATATGGCGCACTGCAGATCGCCGAACACTCTGCTACAACTGTGGAGAGCTAGGGCACATTTACCGTTTTGCCCACATCGCCGAGCTCAATACCGCGGGATTGCACCTACCGCTATGCGCCGACAGTTCGACGAAAGCCTTGCTCCCATCGACGACGACCAGGCTGGCCGGCGGGAAGGCTCTGCTACCTTCCGGACGCACTCACCATCCCTGGCTTGTTTTGGCTCACCAAGCCGCCGTAGTTTTGCTGACGCCGTCAGAGGTCGGTCTCCCAGCCCACGGCGGGGAAACTAAAAGCAGCGACCTCTAGTGGGCAGGTTGCAAGCCGTCGAATTGCTGAAAATCCCCCACTACTGCGGAAACACGTGAGAGACGATGATGAAGACTCCGGCAAGAAAACTGTGACTGCCGACCTCGCTGTGACGATTGATGGCGTTAAAGTGCAGACTTTTCCATAATGAGTAAACAATTGGCAGACGAACTCAAGAAAGTCAAGACGGAATGGATGGGTCCTTATATGCGAATTGCTGAAAGCCAGATGATGACACCCACGAGAAATGTACAGCAAGACTCACGATAGAGAATGTGGCTTTTGTAGCCACATTTCTGATCCTACTCGACTTCTGCAAACCTGATACTGGGTATGGAATTCTTAAAAGAGTACGGTGCTGTGGTCAACGTGCGTGATGGTGTGAATACATTCGCTGCTGCGAAGCCTGTGATCCATGATCCAGATCAAAAGCCTAGGGTGTTACGTGTGGTCGACGACAACGTCTGCGTGCCACCACTGTCAGCTAGTCTTCTTGCCATGTGTTGCGGCGTGCACTCTAATAGCCGAACGCATCACTGCCCTTCTTTTTCGCCAAAGCATCGCTATCACTCGCGGCATCATCAGCTTAGTGAATGAGCGCGCAGAAGTGCTTCTGACCAACTTCACGAATGAGCGCTGGGACATCGGTAAAGGCACAGCTGTGGCGTACCTCGATGAGCTCGACTACCCTCACGACTGTGTTCTTGTGCAAGGGGAAGCCACAGCCCAATCACCTCCGCATACACCACCAGCCGGTATCGGTCTGAATATACCACCGACTGAAAGATGCCGTCTTATGGAGCTGCTCAACCAGTTCAAGGAATGCTTCTCATCCACATCGCGAGTGGGTCGAAAACCTCTGGCTAAGCATCGCATCATTACGAAAGACAAAGCAAGATCGGTCCGACAGAACCCATATCACGTCGCTCAGAAAGAACGTGAGGTAATCCAGCAGCAAGTCAAGAAGATGCTAGAGGATGATGCAATCCAACCATCAGAGAGCCCTTGGGCAGCACCAGTGGTACTCGTGAAAAAGAAAAACGGCAGTTTGCGCTTCTGCATCGATTATCGTAAGCTGAACCACGTTACGAAAAAAGATGTTTATCCGTTACCACGGATCAATGACTTTTTGGACAGGCTACGGCATGCGCGCTACCTCTCGTCAATGGACCTTAAAAGTGGATACTGGCAAACAGAAGTAGATGAGCGCGACCGAGAAAAGACCGCCTTCGTGACGCCAGACGGGCTCCATGAACCTAAAGTCTCCCTTTTGGTCTATGTTCAGCCCCAGCCACGTTTCAGAGACTTATGGATACCATTCTGTCCGGCCTGAAATGGAAAACACGTCTTGTGTACCTCGACGTGGTCGTTTTTTTCGGCCACGTTTGAAGAACATCTAAAGTGGCTACTGTCAGTCCTTCAAACCATACGGTCCACTGGACTCACACTGATACCAGAAAAATGTCACTTCGGCTTCGAAGAGCTCCAGTTCCTGGGACACATTGTCAGTCGCGAAGGTGTGAGGCCTGACCCAGATAAAACTGCAGCTGTCACAAAGTTCGCAAGGCCTGTTGATAAGAAAGCGGTCAGGCGTTTTCTGGGTTTCTGTGACTACTACCGGCGATTTATAGCAGACTTTTCACACATCGCCTCTCTATTAACCCGCCTTACAAGAAAAGACGTTGCGTTTGTATGGGGTGAAGAGCAAGAAGCTTCGTTCAACGAGCTGCGACAGCGTCTATGAACTCCACCCGCCCTCGCTCACTTCGACGAGAGTGTACCAACAGCCATCCATACAGAGGCCAGCAATGTTGGCCGCGGTGCTGTTCTTGTCCAATGCCAAGATGGTGTGGAGAGAGTAGTGGTCTACGCTAGCAGAACGTTGACACGTGCTGAGTCCAACTACTGAACAACAGAGAAGAAGTGTCTGGCTGTTGTTTGGGCAATGGGAAGTTCCGCCCGTACTTGTATGGCCGCGCTTTTCAAGTCGTAAGCGACCATCACTCTCTTTGTTGGTTGACCAACATGAAAGACCCGCCTGGACGTTTAGCGCGATGGAGCTTGCGGCTCCAAGAGTACGACATGGCCGTAGTTTACAAGTCCGGAGGGCAACACTTAGACGCCGACTGTTTGTCAAGGCCATCGATTGAATCACCGGCTACAGAGGATGATGAATTCACAGGTTTTAGGAGTTGTTGATGGGGCCATCATTTCTGTGCAACATCAAGATGATCGGGGGCTCAACTCGCTTACACAATTTTTGAACAAACTAGCCGCCAATGCACCAAGACTATTTCGAAGAACTTATCGTCATTGTGTTTACGGGACGGAATACTGTACAAAAAGAATTTTTCATCAACAGGTAGATACTATCTGCTGTTAGTTCCTGAAGCTCTCTGCAGCAAAATTTTACAAGCCTGCCATGACGAAGCCACTAGCGGCCACCTCGGTTTCACAAGAACACTGACACGCGCCAAAGAAAAATATTACTGGCCGAGAATCACAGCAGAGGTAAAACATTTCGTCCAAACATGCATTGACTTTCATCCCGTGCCCGTGCCAGAAACTCCGTTTTCTCAAATGGGAATGGATCTACTGGGCATATTCCCAACATCGGACAGTGGCACCAAATGGGTTATAGTGGCGACGGACTACCTCACCCGATACGTGGAGACCAAGGCAATTGCGAGTGGCACTGCAGCTGAAGCAGCCCTGTTCTTCATTGAGAACATTGTCCTGAAACATGGTGCTCCAGCTGTCGTCATAACAGGCAAACATACTGCGTTTACAGCCGAGCTTTTGCTCACTGTGCTTACGCTCAGTGGCACAGCGCATAGGAAGACGACAGCTTACCACCCACAAACGAATGGGCCTACACAACGACTTAACAAGACAATCGCTGACATGCTTTGCATGTACGTCGACATGAAACGCGTGTTTGGATTGAATATTGCTGTACATCACAATCGCGTATAATACCACGCTCCAGGAAACAACGAAAATGACGCCGTTCGCACTAATTCATGGCAGAGAAGTTACTACAATGGTTGACGCCATGCTGCTTTACGATTGAAATGATTCAGAGACAGGCGCCACAGACTTCACTGAGCGCGCCAAGGAAGCAGGGCAGCTTGCCCGCGTCTAAGAATGATCAACCAGCAGCAACTTGATGCCCAACGGTACAACCGTCGCCATTGATTCGTCGCTTATCAACCAGGAGACAGAGTCTCGGTTTGGTTTCATGTACGACGGTGAGGCCTCTCGGAGAAAACTCCTATACCGATACTTTGAACCATACCAGATTTTGTGCCGTTTTAGCGACGTGACGTACGAAGTCGTGCCCGACACCTCCTCATGTTCGAAACGTCGCCAGCATATGCCTGAGACAGTGCACGTGGTCCGTATGAAACTTTACCACTCTGAGTGATTTAAGCACCCGCTGGCCACATCTTTACCTGGTGAGCATCGAGCCGACGCTCACTCTGGCGGGAGGGTAATGCTGCGTGCATAGCTGAGCCTAGCTGCGAGATAGCGACGACCATGAAGATCGCGGATTTTCTCGAGAGGAGCAGTGCAGGCGAGTGAAGAAGACGACAATCTTAGCGGCCTACTTTTGAGAGCGCCTCTACGAGTTCCACTGTCCGTGTTTTTAAATAAACCATCTGTATTTTACGACCCGCGACAATATCATCCGGGTATCCACTCACGTGGATCATCGGGGCAACGAGGCAGCCAAGTCTATCGCTCGCGATTTGACCGACCGAGCGGGGCCGCCCCCGCCGAGAATGTATACGTGAGACGCGCTTCTCACGTACCCCGACATCACATTGCACTACCACCTCTCCCGCCTCACTTTCCCTCCATCACACCAATCCCTTTCCCAGCACCAACAACACCTGTGGCGCCAACTTCAGGCCCGCATCTTCCTTACTCCTGCACGTCTTGCCCTCTTCCACCTTGGAACGTACTCGCCAGTCTGCAGCTTATGTGGCAGCTCCATCGCCAACTATGGGTACACATTTTACTCCTGTCCGGCACACTTGCCCCCTATCTCTTGGCGCCTCAGAAGTCCGCAGCAGTGGGGGGCTGCTTTGTCCAGCACCAGGCCGGACCTGCAACGTCGGCTGGTAACTTGGGTGGAGGACGTCACGGCTAGACACTGCCTGGACGCCACAACCGACGGCCTGAAGGCCACCCACAACGCTGCTTTTTTAATTTTTAAATAATATTTTACTTTTTGGCTTTAAAACAAATAAAGTTTTTCACCACCACCGCAGGGTTCTATCTGTAAACCGTGCTTCATCCGTCTGTTCGTCTGTCCGTCCATCTGCAACTGCTAAGTGAGCCATCGAACTCGGCGTTCGCGTACGAGCTAGGATGGACACATCCACAGCTTTAGGAACTGCGCCCCTAAAAGTGGTTCACGATCTAGAGTACCTTGTACTCTATTATGGGAGAGCATAAAGCCGCCCCAGCACCCCATACGCCACGAAAACACAAAGTGGCGCTGTCAGGGATGTGTTTCGATAAAGTGTTTAACAATCTTGAGTACTTGGTACTTCATATTACGAGTGAGAACGTGTGTATTTAGAGAGAGTGTCGACCAATTCAGAGTACTGGGTTCTCTACTATGAGATATTTAGAAAAGGTGTTCAACGATTTGCAGTATACAAAGTTCGTACTCTACTACGAGAGAGCGGGAACCCGCCCTATCCGTGGTCGCTTGTTAGCCTCCACTAGCACCGCCAGAGAGCACAACGTTCTAAACGACGAAGACCTTACACGTAGCAAAGTTGTGAATCATGCCACACGTTGCTGATTCCTCTCAACACTATTCAGAAATGTGATGACCACATATGTTGATTTTTGTAATCTAGTATGTCTACTTATTATTGGATGTAATTTTGATCGGGGTAGCTGTGGAGGTTTTCAAGTGCTACATACGACTTTTATCATATAAGTCTTCATGTTTCAGGCGGAAATCAGATAACTCTATCCATTATGTGTTTATTAAGCACCTACAAGTTTGTGCGTAATGTGAACGGGTGCGTTTCAGCCATTTATTCGAGTTAAAAACTAACCGAAAAACATCACAGCATATCCACGGAGTGCATGAGGATGAGTGGGGCGATGCACCCATCAGTCCGTCTGCGCTTCCGTTCTTTCCTTCGTTCTTGCTTCCGTGCGTCCGTCTGTGTGACCGTCCGCGTGTCATTCATGTGTGCGTCCATTCGCCCGTCCGTACAAGCATCAGTCCATTCGTGCGTCCATTCATTTGTTCATCCGTCCATGCGTTCGTCTGTGCATCCGTCCGTCCATTTGTGGATCCGCCCATGCGTCCATCCTAGTGTTTGTCCATGCATCTGTCCATCCGTCCGTCCATCTAGTGAACACTCCAAATACCACCATCTTTCGTATTTTCATCCTACATTTATCATACATGAATCATATCAAAAATACCGCCATTAAGCGGACATTCCCTGGACTAAACGAGAGGTGGCACGGCTGGACTAGAGGAGCGGCACGCACGCACTTTCTTACGGCCTGCGCTTTGTGTCTAGTTCCCACCTTTCACCGCCGCTAGTTCACAACACTGCGGCGCAGCCCAAGGCATAGAGTAACTATTTTACTCTATGCCTCAGGCCTCACCCTTGATGAGGCCGCATCGACGAAAATTATGCCCGGGCCGGGCTCGAGGCAGCACCATTGTAGCTGAAACAGCTCAGGCTTGCTAAAAAGGGAGGTTACACCCAACGAGCTGATAGTGGCCACCCTTTCTTGTCAGGTAGGGCTCAAAGGGCGTTCTTCTGATACTAGTTTCTTTAATGAGCATCAAATTAAGGCAAATTTCATTCGAGATCAAGTCACTGATACTCTTCTCTGTAGGTTATTTCACCAAAAACAACCTGCTTTTTATTTATGATTAACGTGCGTGGGTTTCTTCCTCAATTCAAATGAGTACGTGCGTGCCGCGCCTCTAGTCTGGCCGTGAAGGTGGCTAGCTACTACTCCGATCCACTACCGCTACTACTATGACTACTACTACCACTACTATTACTACAACTACTACTTCTACTACTACTACTACTACTACTACTTCTACTACTATGACTACTACTACTACTGCTATGACTACTACTACTTACATCACGCGCACACGATCCACGGCCTAATGGGACACTAAAGTCAGCCATTAAGTCAACGTTATTTGGTGATATGGCGGTCCAGAAACCTCGTAGTGTTACTTTTGGGCCAAGGAAGGGTCTATTTTGAAATAAAATCATGTGTTAGTGGTCCGCATTTGGTTAGCACACTTCTAATTACCTGCGTCAGGAAGTGCACTGACTGGACCGACTCACGTCACTGTTGCCGTGCACAAGGTTGCCCGGCTTTATTGCGCTAGTAGCAGGAGACCGAAAGCAGCGGGAGCCACAACAGCAACAATGGTCATTGATCGAGTTCCCGCCATTGGCTCTGAGATTGCAGACATTTTTTGGTTCAACTGCGCCCCGCTAGATGACACCACCTGCTCAGTGTAACAACGCAAAAATTGAATTTGGAACCACTCGCGCCGTTTCCCAGAGTTGCGTCCGACAGTTCTTTTTTCCATGAATCAAGCAGAAACAAACAAGCACAATTTTATTGCGTCTCTGGATGCATGGAAGGTTCTTTATTTAGCGCAGTATAATATATTACTAGTGATTATTTTAGGCAGTCCCTCTGATGTCATCGGAATCATTTTGAAAATGCCCTACAGTGGCGCTTGTCTTCTTGTGCATTTACCTCAATTTCTCGGTTAGTAGGGCACTGCTTTTGATAGTATTGTCGTTTTAGATGTCATACATTGAGCTTCCACTCTGACGTACCTTGTTATGTGACTTTAGTGTCAATTTAAGGAGCTTCGCCCCTAAAGCACCTGTTACATTGGTGGGCGAGGGACGTTTGCAACTTATATGTGTATGATACATGCTAATGTCAAGCAGAACTACCTTGGCGTTGTAATGTGGTGGAAATTATGTTTTGTAAGGCCTGTGTACAGTAGTTTGTGCGTTCAGAAAAAGGGCTTAATAATTTACAGTACCAGCGACTTTACTATGAAAGAGCTCAAGGCTGTCACACTTACGTACAACAATTTAGTGTCAAACAAGCAATGACGGTAGCTCAAAAGTTTTCTTTAAACCAATGCAGTACTTTACATGAAATCACAGATGTTGCTCGTACTTTATGAAGGTATTGACAATAACCCTTCGGTATCACATCAAAAACTGAGCAAGAGGCAAGGTACAAATAACGTTGAGTTCAATATATGTTTTGATTCGCTAGGCTGCTTTTTTCTCACAATCGAGTGAACTTGTGCGCTTCACTTGGCACCCACAATCAGTAACACTACTTTCGTTTTATGCAACAGCTGTCGTGTTTTTTCGTCATATCTAGTCGAGTTGAGGTAGATGTGTTAGACAATCCTATCGTTGACACAACAGCCGCTTTGTTGCTCCCAGTAGTTCCTCCGGCATGCCGCACCCACTCTATTTGTGTGTCTTGGAGCACGCTGACGGCATCATTTCTCCTGGCCACCTCGGGGACTTCATGTGGTGGCTGGGGTGGGGTGTTCTTTACCCTTGATCGCCTCGAATTGTGAATGATGGTTCAGTCAGCAACATGCCTGAACTGCTCCCTAAGAAAAACAAATAAGCATGTCTTGAGACAATGTGTCGTTGCTCGTGTGTGCTGGAGGGCCGTGCATGCTGGATTTCACCGCCTTGAAGTAAATCGCTTTGTTTCTTCTTGGCGTTGTTCTAGAGGCCGCTTCGCCTGCCTCCTAAATATTGCTGGTGTCTGCTGTTTTTGGCGCAGTCGCTGTGAGGCAGTTGCAGCAGGTCGTCGCCGTCATGCTCTCTTCCCGATTTTGGAGCGACTGTACAAAGAACTTCTATCTGTTTTCTCAGAGGAATTCTTCTTTCTGAGTGAGGAGGAATTCCTTCGACACTGGTCCTCCCTTTTGTGTTCGTCTGCGAGAGACGTGTAAAGCTTGTGTTCAGGCCTGCCTGGGTTTGGTGGTTTAATATTTGTTTTAACACTCGCACAAGCACCTTGTAAATACGATGTAAATACCTAACATACAGATCTTTAGGTTTCATTTGTGTGTTCTTTGTTTACCACGTAATATACATATGTTAAGATATTTTTGTAACAATTTTTGGTGTGTCTGTGTATGTTGTGTTTCTTGTAGATATGTAAACATACGTTTTTGTCACAACTTTGGGTGTGTCTGTGGATGTTGTGCTCCATCGCAATGTCCTGTTGGATTGTACTTGATGTTCACTGTTCGTAAGAATAATTTTCTCTAAATACAGAAAACTAGTTGATATATTTTGTCAACCACACAGCACGATTGGAGTAGTACCTTAATGGGGCCAGAAGTTCCGGGCGCTTTGTTTTGTCGAGTTTGCGTTTCTACTAGTCAGCGAAAAAAGACGCTGTGTTACAGGTTTAATCACGAAGCCTACATGACCACTTCTTCAGAGACGAAGCTTCTTAAGACGTGGGCTGAGCATCCTGTCGTAATCACAGGTAGCCACCTCTTGTTAGTTCTTGAAACGGCCGTAGAGGGCACTACTTCTACGTATAACGAAGTACATGTACGCTGAAAATTGCTAATGGTACGATACTAGAGGTCGTTACTTGTAGTACGATAAATAATAAATTAAAGCATATCTATGGAGTGAATGATAATGAGGGGAACGAAACGTCCACCAGTGCGTGCAGGCTTCCATACGTTCGTTCATTCTGGCTTCTGTCCATCCATTCAACCGTGCGTTCATCCAAGTGTCTACCCCTACGTTCATCCATTCGTCCATCTGACCAGCCGTTCTTGTGTCAATTTGCTCATCTGTGCGTCCGTTCATTCGTGCGTTTGTGCATCCATCCATCCGTCCATCAAAACGTCCGCTTCATCTCTCTCGTCCTCATTCACCTCGGGAATATGCTGTGATTTTTGTAGGGGGGGAGACATCTCCAAAAGTGCCCTAAAAAAACTCAGTTAAAATCACCGGGCAATTGGACACGCTCTTGGCAGCTTCCGCTCAATTTAGCATAATTGATTTTTCCGTCCAAGTCGACAAAACGTCTGAGGTTGCGTTTAGTGCGACGGGAGTCGAGAAATTATTGCAGGGCTTGAAACACACGAAAGCGAGTGGTCCGGATGGTATCCCGGCATTGTTTCTTATCAACTGATCGGGCATTCTGTGTTTGTAGTTTTGTAGTTTATTTCAAGATTCCTTAAATGACGGCATTGTTCCTGGGAACTGGAAGTTGGCTCGCATGGTACCAATTCATAAAAGTGGACAGAGGGACATATTCAAGAGTTATAGGCCAGTGTCGTTAACTAGTATTGTATGCAAAGCTATGGAACATGTGATTTATAGAAGCATCATGTCTCACCTTGTTGCCAATAACCTTCTTCGTCCTAGTCCGCATGGGTTCCAGCAGGACTTTTCTTGTACAACGCAATTGGTAGAATTTACTCATGACCTTGCCTTCGCTGTCGACAAGCAGCAAAGTGTTGACTGTATATTTCTAGACTTCAGAAAAGCTTTTGTCGTCGTTACGCACAGTCTCTTGATCGCTAAACTTACATATTACAAATTTTATGATAGGGTTATTGCTTGGATAGATGAGTATCTTCGCTCAAGGCAGCTGCCTGTGGCTCTGGATTGTTGTTTCTCTACATATGTTGCTGTGACCTCTGGTGTACCACAGGGATCAGTGTCAGGTCCACTCTTATTTTTTTTATTCATAAATGGCATCACTTTCGGCATCACATCATAATTTAGAATGTTTGCAGATGACTGTATAGTATATAGGGCCATCAATAGCGACTTTGACAAACAACCACTGCAAAACGATTTAGATTTAATAACCACATGGTGTGATCATTGAAAAATGTCGTTGAATGTGAAAAAAAAATCGTCCACGTCAGCTTTACCAGGAAACTCTCGCAGTGCAGAAATCATTACACGATCAATAACGTTAATCTTCATCATGTCACGGATTATGAATATCTAGGCGTATTTTTACTGTTGATTCGGGGTTGAATAAACATGTCTCTTACGTTAGCAACAAGGTGGTAGGAACATTAAGTTTTCTGAAACGTAACTTCAGTAGTTTACCACAAAACCTTAGGGAGCAGGTATATTTTACACACGTCCGCAGTATACTGGAGTATGCGTGCGTCTGCTGGGACCCATATGCTAAGGAACTTGCAGATAAACTTGGAAAATTGCAGAATAAAGCCATTAGATTTGTCCTTGCAAATTACGACAGCATGCTTAGTGTGACAGAGAGCAGAGAAACATAAATTGGGATCTTCTTGAAAACCGTCGTCGGAACCTCAGAATAAAATTCTTTCATACACTTATCATTTGAGAACAGGGATCATCGGGCAACTGTATTTTCAACCACCCAACTATGTTTCTCAAAGACGTGATCATCACTTAAAAATACGCGAGATTCCTTTTGGAGGTGACGCTTTTCGCTACTCTTCTTTTTGTCCGCACTATAAGCGAATGGAACTTTCTGCCACGAGAAATAGTTTGTATTGATTCAAGTGATGATTTTTCTATGCTTTATGACTGTTTGTTATGTGTTTGATTATATGTACTGTACCATCCCTCCTGTACTGCCTTATGGCGAAGCAGGTGCTTAATAAATAATAATAAAATAATAAATAATTTTTTCGGCCGCCATTTCGGGGCCAGCCGTACGATTTCCCCGCCCAGCTACTCGTGATCTGCAAGAATAATAGTGACTTGCAGTGTATTTTCAAAGTCGCTTTTTGAGGCTAAAACCGTATTGAGGCAAAGGTCTTCGATACATCATGCGTGAAATGTCCTCACCTCTCTCTCCCATGGTTTCGCAATGCCATACTATATAAAGATGATATGTGGGGTTTAACGTCCCAAAACCACCATATGATTATGAGATCCATACTATATAAAGCTATGCGATGCTCTTATATTGTGCCTCGATAGCCTAGTGGCCGAAAGGCTCACCTTGATGTCATGCGTACGAGGGCTCGAATCCCACGTGGAAAAGTATAATATTTTAGGCCACAAATTTTTCTATTTTCTTCTATTTCCATCTGTTTGTTTCTGTATCTTTCTGCGGTTAATTCTCACACTGTGTTCTGGTTATTACAGCCGTCAAAGTTATTGCATCCCACGCTGGACGATGCATTATTCGTCTTCTCATAGCTAAGTAGAAGATTAAGTTGGAAGAGTGCTTGCTCGTTCGTCATGAAGATCCCTATATTCTGTTCACCGACCATGAACTAATGTGGACATTCAAATATGACCACAGGCATGGAGGTGCTCAGCGCGATACGTCATGAGTAGACTATTAAACAGCTTCATGGCAAACTGTATACAGTAAGTACAGTAAGTACGTCTGGTGCCGGCATTGGAGACGGCGTCGGCGTCGTTGGTTGTGAGCGAGAAATCATCACCTTATGCATTACGAGAAAACCGAGAACGATGCAAATAAGAACCAATGTTATAAAAATTCTGGGTAAGAGTGGAGATCCACTTTTGATCATTTGGGTGCTAGTGGGGATCGAACCCGCATCATTTACGTGCTGGTGGATGTTCTGCCACATGACAAATTTTTGTGAATACAAAAAAAAGAACTTTCTCTTCTGGGAAATGCAATAAAAGTAAATTGCATGCCTAACAAACAAACGTGTCCTGCATACATAATTCATAATACAACACGAATTATCGCAGTAATATTGCGTGGTACAAGTGCGTACTACTAGCGCGCGTCAGGACATGTGATTATCATCGTTGTTCAAAGCCGGTCACCCCCTACGAAAGAAACACCCGCAATGGCGCATATTCCCTTAAAGCCACGTAGTAGGCGCCCAGCAAGTAGCACGTTTGTAAAAATTTCATGCACTAAGTGTTTGAAGTATGCACTAAGAACAATGCATCATTGTTGCTTTTAACTCTCAGAGGCTAAAAATGAGGATCTCTTAATTCTTTATATGCGAAGCATTTCTTAGCAAACTTAGCGAGCTTTACCGTATCTATCTATCTATCTATCTATCTATCTATCTATCTATCTATCTATCTATCTATCTATCTATCTATCTATCTATCTATCTATCTATCTATCTATCTATCTATCTATCTATCTATCTATCTATCTATCTATCTATCTATCTATCTATCTATCTATCTATCTATCTATCTATCTATCTATCTATCTATCTATCTAAAGCCACCAACGACCTCGAGATCTCCTAGCCGTTTTGATAATAGGATCTATACCAAAATTGGTATGGTATAACATCACTATATGACGAGCGTAAGTGACCACTCATAACATGCAAATCATGGCTTGTATGTCATGACTGTCATTATTTACATGTCATAGTCTTGCTGCTCCTGGTATGGCTTCGTTTTCATGAAATATCGCAAAACTAGAATGGCATGACAGACTGCATGATGACCATGATAGGCAGGCCATCTTGTGAAAATCATGATATTCGTGTAATAAAAGAATGTGATTACATGCCCTGCTCATCATGCGCTGGCGGTCATTTGGCCAGTTTCACATACACCAAACTTAGTATTGCGTGACGTGAATGGATGATGAAGGCACAAGACTGGTGGAAACGTGGTATTCATGACATGCTTGTCACATAAGAACATGACGACATGCCACGCTCATCATGTGGTTGTGCTCATTTCACCAGCTTCCCAAATATCAAATCTGGTATTACCTGACGTGAATGGATGACGAAGTTATGTTACAAGTGCAAACATCAAAATCCTGACATGCGTGTCATGTAAGAACATAACTACTTGCGATGCTCATGATGTGCTCGCGGCCGTTTTGCTAGCTTCACATATACCAAGTTTGGGATTACGTGACGCGAACGGGTGACCAAGATAATAATAAACGACACGTCCAGGCATGATAATCATGACCTGTGTGTCATGTAAAACATGACTAAATGCTACGCTCATATAGCGCGCTCGTGGCCTTTTCACTAGCTGCAAATATAGCATACTTGGCGCTACGTCATGCGACTTGAGGATGAAAGTATATCAGTGGTGCAAACATGACAAACATAATACGCATGTTATGTAAGAACATGACTACATACCACGCTCATAGCGTTCGGGCGGCCATTTGGCTAGTTTCACATATACTAAAATTGGTATTACGTGACCTAAATAGACGACGATCATGATTGATATATGGGGTTTAACGTCCCAAAACCACCATATGTATATGAGAGACGCTGTAATGGAGGGCTCCGGAAATTTCGACCACCAGGGGTTCTTTAACGTGCACCCAAATTTGAGCACACGGGTCCAAGGCATTTCTGCCTCCATCGGAAATGCAGCCGCCGCAGCCGGGATTCGATCGCGTGATCTGCGGGTTAGTAGCCGAGTGCCTTAGCCCCGACTACAAAGATGAATGACATGTCCAAACAAGATATTCATGAAATGAAAGTCATGCACGGCAAAATTTACGTTCGCCTCGTAACGTTTACGTTCGCCTCGTAATCGTGCTCTGCTTATCATTGATTGCCATTTTACGTGGGATCTACCATTTTTCTTAGTCCCTTATAAACGTGATATTATGAATTAGGTGCTAAAGACAAGGTTGTAAATAAACGTTTCTACTAAGCATTCTCAGTCTTCTTCTCCTTCAGGTATTACCTCTTGTTTTGTTTTTTTCTTGCGGCTATATTGCATTTGTTTTATGCTGAAACGAAAGTAAACGAGTCATTCAATGGCTCCCTTTACTTGGGGTGGCTACGTTTGGCTTTAAAAGCTTTTTTTTTTAACGCAGGTGGGTATTGCTTGGCGCACCCAACTTCACTGATCTCCCCCCCCCCCCATCCCCCCCGCAATTTCATGAACCAAATTCTCATCACAAATGGCATTGACTCGAAACCAAACAAACGAAAAAAGAAAACAGCCAGCATCGCGCTAGGATGGCCAAGCCGGAAAGAAGAGCCGAGCTTGGCACCCATCCTTGTTGCTTTTTAGGGGCGAAGCGCCTTGTAATGGCACCTGTTTGTCCCTCGTAGCCGTTGTAGTGTGTAACAAGTATAACACTTTGACATCCAGGGTGGCGCCGGTGAGAGATTTCTTCTGTGCATTGTTGAACAATATAAAACGGTGCTCAATGTGCATGCCAATGGCTGCTAAGGGGGTGTGAGAGACAGGAGCATTCGGCTTTTAGGTAACGCGCACGCTGCGGTCCCCATTAAAAGCCATTGGCATGTATATTGAGCACTATCTGAAAAGAAAGGGTTGCTACGTTATACTTGCCGGGTGTAACCTCCTTCGTTTTAGAAAGGTTTAGCGAGCGTTGGGCCGCAGTGCCATGAATACAGTGAACTAGTATATACCATGAACTCGAGGTGGTTAAAGGTGGGAAGTAGACCCGAAGCGCAAGCCGTAAGAAAGTGTGCGTGTGCCACCTCTCGTTCAGTCCTTGGATTGTGAATGTCCGCTGGATGACGGTGCTTCTATATGGGGAATATATGATGAAAAGATGCGAGATGGTGGTACTTGGAGTGTTGAATAGTTGGACGAACGGACACACAGACAGATGGAGGGATGGACGCATGAACGGACGCAGGGGCGGATGCATGGACGGACGCAGGGACGGACGCACGAATATACGCACGCACGGACGGGCGAAGAGACGCATGGATGGTCACACAGACGGACGCATGGACGGACGAAAGCAAGAACGAATGGACGGACGAATGCTGCGCCCCACTCTCCATCATTCACTACATGAATATGTTGCCATTTTTTTTTTCATTTTCTCTTCCGTTCTTCCGCTTGATGTTGAACTCTTTTTCTGTTTCTTTTCTGTCTGTTTTTTTTTCGCTTCAATTCTCTGCTTCTTCCTTCCTGGTTCTTTTTCTTTCTTCGCATTTGTCACTTGCTCCTTCTTTCTCAATTTTTATACGTGGTTGAGCATGCGCGATGCTTATAGCGAGAACAGCATATACGACACAGTTGGCCCCTTAAATGCTCCGTGCTTAATATTGCTACGGGTTTGGTTGCGTATATTTTGCAGCAAAATACACAGGCTGGACGACGAACACACTCGCGTGCCTGTAAGCTTCTCTGGGCCCGCCGGGTGGTCTAGTGGCTAAGGTACTCGGCTACTTTTCCGCATGTCGCGGGATCAAATCCCGGTGGCAGCAGCTGCATTTTCACTGGGGGCTTAAATGCTGTAGGGACGTGTTCTCAGATTCGGGTGCACGGTAAAGAAGCCCAGGTGGTCGAAGTATCCCAAGCCCTCCACTACGGCGTCTCTGATAGTCATGTATGGTAAAAAAGGGATGCTGAACCTCACATATCAATCAAAACCAAATCAGCTTCTTAGCTCTCTGTCGTCAATCATTTCATTCTTCAGTAGCAATGTCAGCGTCAAAGCACTCGAAGAACTAAAAGAAAAACACTTTTCTTTGGCGTTAGTGCGGGCTGCGGTTGGCTATGGTGCACGTATTTTTGCGTGTGTATCGTCGAGCCACGAAGACTGCATGCGATTATAACATATGGCATATTCGGCTGAGGTGCACTGGTACCATGACGGAGGAAAGGAAGTCATGTAAAACACCACCCGAGCTTCACGCCACGCTTCAAGGCAGCCGAACGTGGCAACCACAAAACTTAAATCCGCTACAGCAGGACTGTATGCGAGAGACGTCATTTAGCAGACAACACTTTCTAGCGTCCCGTTTGTACTGGTAATATGAGAGGCAACAAGAGAAAGTTAAACAATGAGAGACATTTGCGAGACGCTACGTGTCCAGTGGGTGCGCATCTGTTCTCCATGCAGTTGTGCTGCATCGATTCTGTACCAACTCGACACGGGTTACGGTAATTTTCGCATCGCCTTTGGTGTCCAGTGGAATCCTGGCAGCAAAAGTAGCCTTGTGTGAGTACGGTCGGACAATGTGAGCTCACGCACGTTTCCCGTGCTGTCCAGCCGTATTCTGCGGCAGAGCCAGCTGTATATTACAACTGCAATGATGAAACGTCACCGCGTCGTCTGCCAGTGCGCGCGAGCTGACGGGAATGTGCCACGCTCCATCGTCAAGCTCCACGGGGTCGGCGCGGTGTGCACTCGTATGGTGGCCGGCCCAGCCGAACATGCGACACCGCACACGTGGTTCCCAGACGAACGTACGGCACGGCACGAGTGCACAGAAAACGCCACCGGTGCCGCCAGCTGATCATGTTAGTAGACAGCTCCACCAGGCCCCGAAAACTCATCGCTAGTTTCGGTTTCAAGGAACATGCGTGATCGTAGTGGTTGCCGGGCATCCGAAAATCCAGTTGAATGGAGTGAGGTTGATGTGAATGTTCACAATTGTTGGGTTTCACAATTTTATTCAAATAAAGACAAATATATACCCCGGTAAAGGACTGTAAAGACACACTTGAGCAATCAATACACGAGACTTTCAGAGACTCCATCGGGTAGCCGCCTATAAACCCGACTACACATCCACCGTTCAACAGGGACGGAGGAGGGCAGACGCATTCCTGAAGTCTGGAGATACGGCCTGCATGTGCACCCTTTTCCGGCCAACATGACACGTGACAACCACAGTGCTGGCGCCTTGCGCGGGCGGAGGAACTACCTCGCCCCTATGGGGACAAACGCGGCTTATTTTACGTGGACGCCTCTGGCCTCATCATTGGGGGTGGTACACGGCTGCAGTTGTCCCCCAAAATGTCGTGGTGAATAGCCTCACATTCAAAGCGCAAGACATAGCAAGTGTGGAGGATGTCGCTATCGCACTAGCTGCCGTGAACCTGGACTTGCGCGTCAACATTACAGGCTCGAGAAGGGCTTACCAAAATATTCAACGTGGGTATGTCCCACACCTGGCGCACCGCATCTTACAAAACAGCAATTACGTCCGTGCCCCTTGTCCCGAAGGATCATATGGGCTCCAGTTCACATGAGCCTAGAAGGCAGTGAAACGACTGACGCCGCCATCTGCGCACTCACTCTCCGGGTACCGCCTACAGACCCTTGCGAAATGAATCTTGAACCCAATCCCGCATTAACATTTTGAGAAATATCTAAGTTTTATTGATTCGACCATCCAATTTGTTCTACACCCTGTAAGGGCCTTACAGAGGTGGAGGAGCGTTTACTCCTTCGCCTTTACATAAAACACTGCTGTGCCCGGCAGTTTTAAATATCTTGATCCTGCCTGTACAGGAAAATGACCGCACTGTGCGGAGAAGTCTTCGAACATCTTCTACAAGATTTGGGCATGCCAGTCAACCCCTCGCCTCACCCCAAAACCGAACCCCACCCGGGAGAACTGGAAGCTGGCCCCGCTCGGCTGTTCCAATCTTGGCGAGCCAGAAGGCCCTGGTCAACCGAGCCCGAGTCGCATTGGATGCCAATGGGCTTCTTTGATGAGGAGCTCACCTAGTGTTTGTGAGGGGTTGCCAGCACTGGGCAATCACCTATATACTCCCTTTATATAGATATATTAAGTTTTTTTATTCCTCTCGCCACTCGCTCAGTGATATTAGAACTTGGGTTGTGCTCAGGTATCTCTCTCGGTTGGCGTGTCCACTACAGAAAAGATAAAGACAGCATGTTATGGGGGGCAGAGAACAGAAGCCGCAGTGAGCTACGCCAAACAGGTCAACCATGCATTCGCTGAAGATTGCTTCATCGGGCCACACAAGTTTCTCGTGGCTCTTTACTGTGCTAACGCGGGTATTTCTAGTAGCGCGAAGGTTTTTCAGCGTTACCTAAAGGCACTGGGTGAGCAGAAGAGTTTGGACTGATTACTTGAGCTTTTCGCACGAGTACATGTAAACCCAGTTTTTTTGCAAGCCTTACTGCAAACACAGAAGTGCAGTGACACTTGACTATGAGGGGATGAGGGAAGCTCCTGTCAGGAAGATGCGTTCATTGAAAGGCTGCAACTCGACTTGGCTTGGCTACATAGTTTGGGTTTCTTTTACTTTCAGTGTGTAGCTCAAATGGTGTCAAATAAGTATAGACTGCTTCCTGCTCACAAAATTTCGTCACCAGGGTTTGAAAATATTTAAGTCTGTATTTCTAATACCATCACTCAAGTACATGCGACGAACTAAACCCTTCTAAAAATTATTACAAAAAATTTCGATACAGGCAAAGTTTTAGCATATACACTTTTCTTTGTCGATGCAACGCTGTTGGCCTGGCGAAGACAAGTCCACTTGCAGAAAGACTGTTTCTGGTGGTGTTTATTTTTCTTTCAGGAAAACTTCAGATTTGATCAAGCAGCTCCATGCCTCTGAACGGATGTTTCGTTTGGTACTCAAGTTCTGTAAGAAAACTATGCGCGCCGTCATAACACACATGATTTAGTAAAATACAACGCGTCCTACTTGCGGTATGTGATAGTTTTCACATTAGTTTGCATATTCTGGGTTCAACGTTTGCTGATCATATTCGTATGTCAGTTGCAAGTTTAAGCTGCTTTTATAGATTGACACTTTGACACTACGTGTATGCCTGTTTTTCATACAAAACCTGCAATAAAAAAGTTCATTTTATTCGCGGCGGTAGAGTTTCGTCTTACTGAGAAATCAGTCAGTTTTACTTTTGCCTCTACAGAAAACATCAACAAAAAATAAAAAAAGAAAAGATCAACACAATTTTACGAATGACCGCATCGCCCAAGCAGCCAGTGGACCTGAAAAAAGGCACGAGCACCTTCCGCTTGCATGCAAAGTGAGAAAGGAGGAATTCCACGGCAACCTTCATCCTCTCGACTTTCATTTATTTCTTTATTTCTGGACGTCATTAGTGATGTCGTAAAAAGTTTACTTTTCGTGAATAATTTCTAGTAGGATGCCCAGCAACCGTCGGTGGTAAACGCGGCGCTGCAATACACGAAAGCAAATACATAGGAAGTATAGGGAGTTTCCGCCCCACGGCTCGACCTCCTAAAGTGCTGGTAATCTAAAAGGGCTGAATGACTTGCATTGCTTTGTGGCATCGTACCCGGTACTTTCGACGACCATAAACCTAGTTTATCGGTCGAGTGCGAAAACTCGCTCTGAATCCAGTAAACAAGGTAGCCGTGAGGAGCCGCTGGCTTCCAGGCTTCCATAATTTTACGCTCGCTATCACTCGTGTACCCAAGGAAACGAATACTTACGCTCTGACTTATTTCAGAGCCAAGCATTTACACGCTGCATAATACAAATATATGGGCAGTCACCACGCTTTCGATGCGTTCAACGTGAAGCTATCGCACCAGCCACCGCGACACCTGAGACGCGCAATTTCGGTGGTTTCCTCAATCCTAACGAGCACGACGCACTTCCGCTCCGGATGCTGCCCGAAGTAGTGGCGTGCTGCATTTGCACTGCTGCCGTTTCGCGATAGCGCGCACTGTGAACTGGTCATTGTACATCTAAAAGGTGCACGCGAGACGCGCGTTGCAGCCAGAAATCGCTGGCCCGAATCAACCGGGCGGCAATCAAACACAGTCGCCCACGGCGAGCGCCCGGTGCGAAAGGGGTCCCGCCACTGGGGCGCGTCCCACTGGCACGAACGACGCAGCGCCCGCGTTATTTGCGCACGGACCCCTTCCTTGGTCACGCCAAGGCTCCAGGGGCCGCCCGCTGGCGTCTTATACACGACGCTCCGCGGAAGTAAGTTAGGTGCAGTGCAACTCAAGCTCCTGCGCAATTAATAAGTGCGATTGACATGAACTTGACACTTCAAGTGCTGAAACACAGCACTAAGCCGTTTTCAACACACTGAACTTGATATGGCAACCTAGTAGAGGCGATGCATATTACACGCGTTTTCGTTTTCCTAATTGAAAGGCAGTTTTTATTAACGGCGGCAATTTTATTTTAACACATAGAAATGAAGTCGGCAATACCATATCGAACATGAACATGCTTTGCAGAACCACGAGGTTAAGGGCCCCATGTGACTTCAGTGCCGGAGTGTTCATAAAGTGCCTTGTCTAAGCAGGTTCTCATCGTTATAGTAAGCTCTCTGGGAGTTTTAGTCGCACGGTTCTAATTTGAAATCAGCAAATCACGCTCAGCATCATATCTTGCCAACTAATCCATGATCGACTGTAGGGGCTCATATGTGTTTTAAAGTATGGTTAAATTGTGCTTAAGTCCACATAGCGCTCTTGTCATTCGCCTTTTTTGAAAGCATTGCGTGCTACTGTATATGATCGAGAAAGGTGACGGTATCTTTTAATGTCTTATATTCCTTTTGAAGCCGCCACACTGCACGCAATTCTGAGGAATTATGCAAAGGTCCATGAGCAATTTTCCTTTCTATTGCGCACCAACTGTGCCAATTTAGCGCTTTCCCAACAGTCGGTAAGGTGCCTCTGGTACTTTCCCTCTTTCCACAATCTCAAGATCTCGCTGGTCCTCCCAGCGGAGTTACGCAGGGGCTGATGAGAGGCGGTGCTTGAGATGTATATAAGAAACTGCATGCGGCACCTGAATCCACACTAGTCTATTGCCTCTGATCACAAAGGGACTAACGCAGGAAAGAAGATGAAGAGTATGGTAAGGCCATTGCGTACAAGTTTTGCGGAATTCCACAACATGGCGGAAGGGTTATGAAAGTAATAATTGGCAGAGTGACCATCCCAGAAATACATGAGTGCAGGGTTCTTTCTGCAAACCAAGACATTTTTTTTTAATTGTGAATATCTCTTTGTAGTAATCCGAATGAATTAACTTGCTGCTGCGCACTACAAACGGGGGCTAGCCAACATTTTCTTTCATAAGGTATAACTGTTGTAATTTCTGGCGTAACAATACTCTAATGTTTTCACGAACGAATTATGTAATTGAATCAATTAACACCATCCTAAATGCATAGATTGCTGTGCAGTCCACATAATACTACGAGTAAATATGTGACTGTGCGCTCTTGTATCGCTGAATTTCTGCTGGAGACTGAATGAATATAACGCGCTAGGGCACTAGCAGAACGACAAACTTCAGGGCAATGAGGCGACAGCTACGTTTCACATATACCAGGTTTTATTAAACTGCATCAATTGACCTTCTGCAAACATATATTTTCGGAGAACTGGCACCAAAGTACTAGAATACGAAACTTGGACGTCCTGACTCGTTAGATAGGGCGAAATTACAGCGATATCTCAGTTATTTCTCAACTCAGGATAGCAAACTCCAAGTGGCTACGAACAGCACATGGTCTTCTTTTGTTAAAAGGTGGTGTGTATGAAAGGTCACAACTGAAAGGTCGGTAGCAACTAGTGAGAAGTTAAATAAGAACAAGAAAGTCTGTGTAAAGAGCTCGGAAGATAGAGAAAAATAAGCAGGAAGCAGTTGAAGAGAAATCGCGCAAATCTTTATACCGAACACGTGCAGAGAACTAGCCCGCGCTATTATTCACCACAGAATTTCAAACCAAATTACTTCATGGTATGCCATAAAATTCGAATTAAAACCAGGAAATCTGTTCCAATAATAGCCGCGTCACACTATTGGTGTTCTGTTTTGGGAACTCTTTTGCTTATAACGCCGGCGTTCTGATTAGATTTATTTTGACAATACTCTGTTACAATAATCAGCGAGCAGAGCACGCTGGCTTTGGTCTTCGCAAAGGTATCCGGGAAGGTAGCCGAGAATGAGTTGATTGTACATTGCACTTGCTCTTGGTCTCCCTCTCAGCTTATGCCAACTTTTTCTTTTTTTGAGAAAGCAGTTTAGACGTTATACGAAGACAATCCAGTAGAATCCAATTCGAGGTGTCACTAAGTGTAACCCTTTCCACTTATGATGAGGTCATTTACAAAGACAGAGCGGCCACGGAAAGTCTTCGTAAGCCTTTTTGTACAGGGGAATCATTTCGCCTTATGTTGTTCTTTGTGGAGGTCATCTCTTCATACGTTGTGGTTGTTTCCTTATCCAAGCTTCTGCATATAATGTGTTGCTGCTTACGTTACTGAAATGACTCTGGTTCAATGAACTGTGTCCCTTCATTGCCGCCCCCCCCCCTTCCGCTAAGGATTCTGGTTTTATTAATGCTGTCCCTTAATTTCCGCCACCAGCGCTCTACACGACTCCTCCTTGTTTAAACAACTGACTAGTGAATTCTTTCTGTTCGCAGCTTGCAACGCTTCTCTTGGTCGTCCTGGCTGCCACTGTGGTAAACGCCGGTATTCACTACGGCGGCTACGGTGGAGGTGGCTACGGCGGTGGCTACGGAGGCGGCTACGGTGGTGGCTACGGAGGAGGCTACGGCAAGGTCATCGTTCTTCACGGAGGCTACGGTGGTGGCGGATACGGCGGAGGATACGGTGGTGGATACGGCGGCGGTCACGGCTGGTGGTGATGATCACTTCGCCTGCGAGAGATAAGGAAAGCCGGTGGCCGAAGCGACGGCCATTCCGAGGGCACGAGATGTGACTGCTAATCGAACGGATAACCTCACCTTTGTAAATAAACCTACGATTTTAGAAAACTCTGGTGTTGCAGTTGAAAAAGACACGCACCCGTTCGGATATCCTGGCGGCTGCGGCTTCGCACTGCTGAGTACTACGACATAGGTTGGATTCCCGAGCGGTGGCGCTGCCTTTCAATGCTGTTTAAATACACTGATTTAAGTCTACTTCCATCTAAATGCAGTTCAGTAAAACCTAGCTGGTCCAAATATTTGTGAGTGCTACACTCTTTGCCGATTCATTCATTTTGTAGAGAATCAATCACTGTCGTCTATGAGAAAGCACCAAAGACCGCTTGATTAGCTACAATAATTTCACAAAAGCCCTCTATCCGGTCAGCCAATAACTTCTTCCGCCGAGATACAGGCTGATTTGGGCGCATCTGGTGGCCTTCAAACAACTGGAAATTCGCATGTCACAGTATAATAGAGTCTACCCGAAAACCAGGCCCCAAACTAAACGGGGAGGGGGAAGGTGCAGGAGCTCGCGTCCCACATTAATACACACCACATTAAGCACATGAGAGAACAGGTACAACCATTTATACAAAAAAATTAGCTATGCGACACCATGTGCATGACACCACGTGCGTAAGCATATGATGTCCCTCCGTTGGACAATTTACACATGGGCATAAACGCACGTGTACACACACGAACTTGGACATACGCATACACAACACACATAAAACCACGCACATGCAGATAATCATGAAAAAATTCTCGCGTAGAAGTACAACATTGACTGTACTGGCATACAAAACGCACTTATATATACGTACATACACACACGTGTACAAATTTACACAGAAACAGACGCGCGCACTCACACATACACACCGAAATGGAACGATCGGTGCCAGACGGCTCCGTGGTGTCAATCGATACGTCGCACAAATCCGCGGTGGGAGCTGGAGTCTATCCCCTTGGGGCTTGGCGAAGATTCACTTTCTTCGTGGACGAATGACGTGGGAGACGAGAAAAGCCCACGGGAAGATAGGATGGAACAGGGTGTCTGGAATGGGAAGGATTGCCAGACGGTGCGTCTCCCAGAACTCAGACTCACACAAGCGTGCACAGGCGGGAACGTCTGGAGAGAACGGTAAGGCGCGCCCGTCGTCTCGACTAAAAGCATTCACAGTCTTCAGAGCTAGAAGCCCAAAGTTAACCAGAACCTAGTCCTCCGGAGATAACATCTTGCTTCTTAGAAACGAGTTCTATGAAAAGGAGGGCATGTGCGAGTTGACTGTAGGGTAGCGGACATTCAGTTAAACGAATAGAAATTGTAATCTGATATAAGCACTGCATTTTCCCCGTGTGGTCAGTTGAGTTAAGCTTTAGCTTTCTGAACGCTGCACCCTTTTACGAACAAAGAGAAGAAGGCCAGCAGCAGACGATCCCGGACTTAAGTGAGAGCCCGTTTGATTTGCGAGCCGTGAAGTTCGATAGTGCGGACGAAGAGACGAGTGGCCAAAGCAGAGAGCACGCGACATCGACGCAAAAAGTGGTGGTGAGAACGATAAGGTGAGAATATTGAACCGCCATCTTAGGCGCCCGAAGCCAACTCAAAGTTAACGAGAAAAAGTGCCGAAGAAGGTGCATGTGCACTTGTATCAGAATACGCGAAGGAATTGAATTCTAATTCAAATGAAGCAGAAAGTAAACAGGCTAAACTTGAGCCTGATTCGAAGACTGCAATAACCGTATTAATATTAAAAAGTAAGTAAATGGTCTAAACTAACAAATAGCGAATAAATGTGCTGCACAAATTTACTCGGTAAAAAAGATAGTTGAGCAGTAAGTAACCTCACGTTCCAGGGGCATCGGCATTGTTCTGGTTGGATTACACTTCGTGTGCATATAAAAAATTCACACGTTTGAAAATCGTTTAAGAAGTCTGAGCAAATTATGTTGTGCAATTCGAAAGTCACCCAGCTTACCATGTGAACACGATCGATAGGCAAGAAAACGAAACACGAACATTCGGGGGGGAGGGGGGGGGCGATGCCACCTTGAAATTGCCGCACATAAGGTGAGGTCATAAATATTGTCGCGATGCGCTGCGTCGTACGTAGTTCAGAGTGAGTAAAAATGAAGCACGGATGCTTTGAATGAATCACAGAGCCGTCACTTACAAAGTTCTCGAAAATTTATTTCTGTCGATGCTATCAAAATAAGAAAATATTTTTAAATCGTTGACGTCCCTGAAGGTGGGTTTGGGGTGTAATTCAAAATGAAGCCTTATCCTTACTTTCACCTCTATTTTAAACCTATAATGAAGAAATAAACAACGTTAATGTTTTCAAAGTACCATTGAACAATCTCGAATGATTGATTGCTTTCATTCAGTGTCTCCTAAAAAAACAGCTCGGTATGCGTGAGCCCCGCCCGTAATATTCCGCACCGTCATGAAGGCTCACTAAAACTGGGTTCAACGTACTAACGCCCTACGGGTGTGTGTATAAGAAGCGGGGCCCTTGACCGCCTCTTTGGAACCGGGGATGAAACAAGCCGCGAGCCCGGGGTGCTGCGGTGGAAACATCTTCGGGGTCACGTTTTAAGCGCCGCACTAGCACTATTTATAGGCGCATCTCCCTCGTTCGGGCATACGTACGCCGCCGCAACAAAACAGTGTCGAAGAACCGCTTAGCAAGTATATTGCCAGGAGTGTTTAGCGCCTTGTTTTGACGTGTTCGGGTTTCGCCAGCAACGACTGTTTGCAATGCCTGGTGCAGACCATGCTGCAGTGTATGAAAAGCTTCACGACTGTTACAGATAACTCTGTTAGGATTACGCCAGTATCTGGATAGTGAAGTTTATAGAAAATCCAACGTGAGCACCAGCAATTAGGGTGGAGTGCTCCAAGCCGCATGAACAAATGCTTTTCCACATATATTTTTTTAAATTTTCATTTATTTTTTATTCTTATTGACTGCACATAAACAAAAAAACTATGGCTAGTGTTTTCTGTAATCTGTCGGTACCGCAAGCGCTTAAAAAAAGCTGGCACACCACAGATCATACTACTCGACGCTGTTCTTGCCGCTATCAATGTAGAGCTCCACTTGCTTCTACTTGGAATCTTTCATTTTCTGGGCACACGTTCACCCAAATAAAAGGCTTCATCTTGGAACACTCCGACTGGTGCCCTCATCAACGTGACGACCAGATTTTGTGGCGTCTGCAACGTCATGACATCTGTGTGGGCGCTGGGTGAATATGAAATGAGCAGCGCAGCCCCAACAGAATGAGGCCAGTGATTTATTATTATTCCGTGACTCTTGCACTCGGTAATGAACGCGCTTCTCTGGAGAGTAAAACTTGAACGTCACGCTAAAATCCACATTGATACTGGTTTTTTCTTATTTCGGGGCGGTGACTTATTCAGAGGCAGAATATTTTGTTTTGAAATACCCTACAAATGCAATGAAATAAGTATGCATTGAAAGACTCGTTAACATTGTTACACTTACAAACAATAAAAAAGATATCTAAAAAACAATGATGTCAACGAAGTATAGGAGATGCTAGGGGAGGCATATGCGAAGTATATAGGAAGGAAGAAAAGTGAATGATGAGATAACTTGTCATGACAGAGACCGAACCTGCTGCCTTCGAATAACACTTTCGATGCTCTCAAACGCACCCGATGCGTTATTCGAACGGTGCCTGTTCGGCTTCTACCCACGTCATGTTTTCGTCCACTACACTTTCTTCATAATGAAATACAATTACATCTAATAACCTACCCCATACTTCCCCTGGCATCATTGTTGTATCTCATTGATATTCTGTGCACACACGTCCAAATCACTTACCCGTTTAATAATATTCATGTATTGGTTCGGCTGTGGGGACACTCTGTTGAGAGTTTTAAAGCAACTAGTAATGCAGTCGATATCACAGTTAGAGCATTGCTAATTTCAATGCCATAAACAAATGATGAAAGTTAGGACGTATACCCTTCACTAGCACTGTATGACAAAGCCTTTCGCAAATTCTATTTGAGACGTAGTGCTCATTGGTTTGATTAATATGTAAGGTTTCAGGTCCCAAAACCACCATATGATTATGAGAGATGCCGTGTGGAGAGTTCCGAAAATTTCGACTGCCCTGGGTTGTTTAATGTGCGCCTAAATTTAAGCACATGGGCTTACAGCATTTTCGCATCCAACCAAAATACAGCCGATGCAACCGATACTTTCTCCTGCGACCTGTGGGTCAGCATCTGAGTACCTTCGCCACAAGACTACCGTGGAAGGGTGACACGTAGCCCTTGCAAAGACAGTTGCAAGGCGAAAAGAAAGTCACTCCCTCGTCCTGAAATGCAGATTAGTGCTCAAACGCCCTTAAACGAGAAAGCATTGAAGTAATCTTTTCGCAGAATTTTCGATATTTGCAGCGTCAGCGTTGTCGGTTATGAGCAAAAAATCAGGGTTGGCCGTGAGGGAAAATATGAGGTTGATGAAATAAAAATACTGGCCGGATGGTGAAATCGAAACTCTTAGGTATGCAAGTGGGGAAGGCTATACTGAGTCCGCGTCAGGCCCGTAGCCAGAAATTTTTTTCGGGGGGTGGACTTCTCCATGATTTCAAGAAGGCATCCCCTTGCAATGGTCCTTCTTCACTCTCTATGCCTAGGCGAAAAAAAATTCTGGGGTGGGGGAGGGTCACAGGCCTAGTGCGCCAGCCCCTGGATACGCCCCAAGTCCATGTGGGTGCGTGCGTGTCAATATCACTACCAAGTTAAACTCTTAGAAGCAGGGCTAAAGGTACTCCACTTTTCTCTTATTTCATTCTGCACTATACGTGGCACTGTATTGTATCGCGCATCCTTTCAATCTCTTGGGGGATCTTCAGTGCTTTTACGCGAAAACCCTCAGTAATCCCTCATAGGCTCCCCCCCTTAGTTTCTCTCTCCTTCCCTTCTACCCGAAGCAATAGAAATAGGACCCTCCTCCCCCAGTTTCTCTCTCCTTTTCCTCTACCCAAGGCAGAAGATATTGAAAGACGAACTATGCGATGCGCAGTCGGCTTCACATAAATGAAGCTACAACCTCAAGCATCGTCTGAATGAATGAGTAAACTTTACTAGAACTCCGCGTGAATTTTAAATGCAAAACATTTTTTAGCGAACTTCGGTGACTTCTCTATCTATCTATCTTCGGGATCTATCTATCTATCTATCTATCTATCTATCTATCTATCTATCTATCTATCTATCTATCTATCTATCTATCTATCTATCTAGCATCTTACGTTTGGGTACTCTCGCAGTCACCCTCTTAACTTGGCGAGAACCAAAATTAGCATAGAAGGGTAAGATGGTTGGAAAATATGACACGCTGGTCAACCCATGATTAATGCCACGATCCCGTCGCATACGTCGTCAAACTTTTCCCCCCAGACAGTGGCACATGCCGACGGGCGGGTATGTGCCGCTGGTATGCGGGTATGTTCCTTATGTGATTGACACTTATTAGCTACCCAGAAACAACGTGAACACACATGCGCAATTTCAACGCGTGAGCGTTAAGAAATACTCGACATCGGTAATTTCCACTCCATGAAGGCATAAAATAAATGTCAGTGTTAGAAAAAACTTGATGTAGGCAGCGTTGACCCCCCGACAAACGCAAAAGATAAATTCAGGGTCCCAGCAAAAATCGAACCCAAGCATTCTGTGTGGCAGTCAAAAATTCTTCCACAAAGCTAGGCCATGTCTCAGACCTACTTTTCGAATAGGCGCTAATATTCGTGAAACGTCAATCGTGGTTGCAGTGCTCCTTACACAATTTTATGAACATTACATATGTACTCCTTTGATACAACCGTCACGTCAGGTTAACATCAGTTGGGGTTAGCTGCCATGCGCTGAAGTTTATTTATGTAGCAGTTTCCGGCGCCAGCATCGTAGAGGGAATCAGCACTTCATATTAGCTTCTGGTATTGCTAATACACATGTTCTAGTTGGCATTGTTGTGCAAGTGCAATCAACTGGTTATATCAACATCCGAAACTCTTTAACGGACGTCCGTGCGTGCAAAATTTGTAAGTATATTTAGCGCCATTTTACGATGGGTCGCTGAATAAAAAAATTACAACATGGTCTCCTTCCCTCCTCATGCTTCGCCTAACGTGGATTTCCAGGTACGTGGGATCTGCCGAACTTTTATTACTTTTGTGATGAAAAAAATTGTCATTGCTAGCAAGGTAGAAAAAGTCGCCCGAAAACCCGTCTGCTGGGCTAAAGTGTTCAAGAGTAAGGCAGCGAAAGGAAAATGAATACAGAAACGTGACTAGGCGCGAAATACAAAGAATAGTGCCACTTTATAGTCTTGTTTACAAGAAAATCACACAAACAAGGACAATCGTGATTTATTTGTGCCTTTTTTGCATAATCGCTAACACTTTGCAGTATATTTAGGTTCACTATGGGTGTTTAATTCACCGACAGAATGTTTTTATCAAGCAGACAGTATGTATGCATATTTTTTTTTAGTTCTATATCATTTCCTATGAAAACCTCATTCCGTAGTGATTCCCATGAAGTTGCGTGGCGCCCATTCGTAACTATACACAATTTTACGTCTCGAAACCCTGATGTGCTTACTAAAAACGCCTTACTGGAAGAATCAGAAAATTTTGTCTACCTGCAGTTCTTTTACGTACCCCTAAATTTAACAGCATGGGCGTTGTTGTGCCACCGACATGTTCCTCGTTCGGCAGCACGTCTCACGAGATCGAGCCCTGTTTCGACGAACGGTCTCCCCCCCCTCCCAGCGCCGCCTTCTGTGCAGGAGAACCGTGCAGTCCGGAGATAACGTCGTTTCCTCCACCGGGCCACTTTGCAGTTCCGGGTATGGCTACATCTCCCCCTCCGAGCCCGAGAACTGGTCCGAGAGAATGGACCAAGGACGCTATTTAAGGCCGAGCCGGCCCCATGTTAGAAGATTTTGCCCCAGCCGACGTTGTCGTGCTGGCTGGCTCTGTAAAACGACAACCTGCGATAGTAAACGCTACTTTTGTTGCTGTTTTCCAAACGGATTGCCTCCCTGTTTCACCTTCGGGCTAAGGCTTCATCGAAGTCCGCTGGACGGCCCGCCGCTCTTCGCCACCGCTACCATCGCGACAGAGCAAAATTCCTAACAGTGGTTGGCAGCTGCGGGATACGCTACCCCGATCTCAACGGCTGAAAAGTTGGATCGGATCTCCGAGCACGAGGACGACCGCCGGGATAGCGTTTGGCTACGCTGCGATACGCTACCCTGTTCACATCGTTCGGCAAGCTGGGACAAGCAACCCCGGATATCAACATTGGCAAGTTGGACCGGATTCCTGAAGGCCTGACACTGTTCGACGGCAGCCACGAGTTGGATCATCGTCGGCTACTTTGGTTGGGTGAGTGCCCAACGTTTACTGTTCATTTCGCCAGACCTCTCTAGCACAGGCAGATGTTAGGAGAGTGTTTTGTTTTGTTTTGTTGGTTATAATTTAATATTCACGTGCTCTAAACCATGAGATTAGCTTTAGAGTACGGTGAATATCAATAGCAGAGCATCACGAGAAACGAGACCGCGATGGAGCAGTACCTGGTGCAGGACCTCCTCGAAATTTGTCGAGCCATGGGGATTTCCACCGGGTCCGCTAAAACAAGGGAAGCGATTCTCGAGGTGATGCGGGCAGAGAATGTGACGGCTGAGGAAGCTGACGAGTTTTGGGAGCTCATTTGTGAGCAAAAGCAGAAGGCCGAGAAAAGCCGCGAAGAGCTCGAAGCTCAAAGGCGCGAACAGCAGAAGGCCGAAGAGCTCGAAGCTCAAAGGCACGAACAGCAGAAGGCCGAAGAGCTCGAAGCTCAAAGGCACGAACAGTGGAAGGCCGAAGAGTGCCGAAAAAGGAGAGAGCATGCTCTCAGTATGAAAGAGCTTGATCTTCAAATTCAAGCACTTAAATGGGAGCGAGCTAAACACCAGCTCCACAACTTTCAGACAGGCGAGAACATCGCGCATTTTCTTGATGATTTTGAAGTTGTCTGCTGTAATGTTGGTGTTAGCCGCGACCTTTGGGTGGAGAAGCTCGCCACGCTGTTGCCGCGCAAGATCGCGCATGTTTTGAATTGCTTACCCTTCGAGGAAGCAGGAGACTTCAGTCATGCTAGGTATGCCTTGATAAGATATTTTTTTCTTTCGAGTCCTGCTGACTGGGAAAGTCGGAGCGATAGAGACAGCGCTGAAGCGCGCTGTAAAGCGCTAGAAACAAAGGCGCGTCGTAAAGCGCTGGAGGACGACGCGCGCAGTAAAGCGATGGAGGCCCGTCGCGCAGCGCTTCAGGATGAGGAAAGTCGCGAGGCATCTGACGTTGAGGCCCGTCACAAGGTGCAAGACACCGAAGTGCGTCAGAGAGATCCGGGCACTGAGGAGCCTCACGAAGAGTTAGGGGCGGAGGCCCATCGGAAACCTCGGGACGCAGAGGCGCATCGTAAAGCGCCAGAGACGGAGCCGCTTCGCAGCGCACATGATCAAGATGCATCGCGTCAAAAAGAGCTTGACGGCGAGTCGCATCGCAAGGCGCTAGAGGTTGACGCATGTCGACAAAATATTGAGCAGTATGCGCGAGATAAAGCGCTACAGAATGAATCGCGTCAAAGAGAGCATGAGGCCAAGTTCAAAGGCCAGAGAATTAGGGCTATCCACGACAGCGATAGACCCTCACACATCAAAAGCTCTCTATGCGGGTTGGTTGGCTTTGATGGCATCGGGAATCCCGTTCTGTCGCAAGCAGAGACAGCTAGCAACGGGCCCGAAGAAAGGCTAGCTAACCAGTCTAGAGTCTTGGTAGTGCCTGTCAAAGGCAGCGCACTTGAAATTAGGTGTGTCGAAACAACCGACAATCCTAGCCATTCCGTCAAAAGGAGGAATCTGCGTAAGCGTAACGTGGTAAAGACGACGCGCGCCACGTGCGCTAGAGCCGCTGTTAAGCGCCGTGACGTCTTCATTCGAGACGCCAGGTTCAAGGCTAGGCGCACGAAAGGGCACCCCTTGAAATGTTTGAAGCGCAGATTGTCACGCACATCAAGATTTGGCGGACAGCGTGTTCAGAAAAACCGGCTTTCGGGAAAATTCGGATGCCGAGATCTTCGCCTGGTCTTACAAATTTTGAAGCCGCATAGAGGCAACCACGAGAGGAAACATCGCGTACCTCTGAGTTGTAACAAAGGCTGTAGTTCGCCACCGTGGCGAGGGGGTTACTGGTCGAACGGGCGGCGTAAGCGATGCAGTGCAGATGCCCCTTTCTTCGAGTTCAGCGGCTGCGGGTCAAAAGTCGCTGCTACTGAGTTCGGCGAACAGGTTGATGCGTCGTCCTTTTGTCCAGACCGCAACCCTCAAAAGCTGTGGAGTGCGCGACTCCCCAGAGTTCGCCTGAGAGAGTGCCGCCTTGCTAATACGAACAGTTTTTTTTTGTTGTATTTAATTTTGAGAATAACCTTTTCTAATTTTGTCGCCCTCCTATGAACTATGAGTGCATCTGAATTTTTGTAAGTTTTGCTTCCCTTTCAATTGTAGAAGCACGCATTGGTATGTTTGTTTCATTATTTTGTTTTCATAAAATTTAAAAAGGCAACAGTCAGTGTGTTTTAATTTAACAGAGAAGGCTGAGTAAAAGGCCTGTTTAAAATACGTTCTTTGTTTGGCATTACGGGTTGGTAAGCGTGTCAGTGTGGGTTAACTTTGCCCTTTGTTTTGTTTAACGCGCGCAAGTTTGATTTTCATTGTTATTCACTTACTTTTTCAAGCGCGTTTTATTTGTTGGGATGCTCTTTGGCTGAACACTTTGAGTTAGGGCTTATCGAATGGCTTTGTTTTGTTTAGCGGTCTTATGCTTGCAGGCGACGCAAATGTGCGTGATTCGAAAACTCTTGGTATTCTAAACTGTAGATTCGGGACCAAATTGAGTCAACATCGGCAGCTTCGATCGTCCCTAATCTGCCCGGGTCACAATCGAAAATAGCTCACGAAAAAAAAAATTCTGTTTGGTTTAGCAGTGTCATGCACTGTAAAGGAGTGTCCACATTATGTATTGCTCCTCAGATACATTGCTCGTGATGCTATTTTTTTTAGCTCAGTTAAATCTCTAGGAAATATTTTCGTTTCTGCTGGTCTGGCGATTTGATCAGCATTTGGAGGGTGCTTGCTTTGGCCGGAGTGGTTCGCCTTTGTGTTCGACTCCGTCGTTCCAGTGAACCTCTGCAGGCCTTTGGAAGGCTCAACGGGCGGAGAGAGCGGAACGGCTACCGATGGTCAACCAGCATCCCTCCTTCCGAGCCGCGCTGACGGCTCAAAACTCCGGATGCATTGTCTGGCGGCGGGGGTGCTGTTGTGCCACCGACATGTTCCTCGTTCGGCAGCACGTCTCACGAGATCGAGCCCTGTTTCGACGAACGGTCTCCCCCCCCTCCCAGCGCCGCCTTCTGTGCAGGAGAACCGTGCAGTCCGGAGATAACGTCGTTTCCTCCGCCGGGCCACTTTGCAGTTCCGGGTATGGCTACATCTCCCCCTCCGAGCCCGAGAACTGGTCCGAGAGAATGGATCAAGGACGCTATTTAAGGCCGAGCCGGCCCCATGTTAGAAGATTTTGCCCCAGCCGACGTTGTCGTGCTGGCTGGCTCTGTAAAACGACAACCTGCGATAGTATACGCTACTTTTGTTGCTGTTTTCCAAACGGATTGCCTCCCTGTTTCACCTTCGGGCTAAGGCTTCATCGAAGTCCGCTGGACGGCCCGCCGCTCTTCGCCACCGCTACCATCGCGACAGAGCAAAATTCCTAACAGCGTCTAACATAATCACGCGGTTTGCAATTTCAGCCGCTGCGGCCGGAATTACATCCTGCAACCTTCTGACCAGTAGCCGTGCAGCAAATTCATAAGAACACCGTGGCGTCAAACATATCTGAACCTTAAATATATGTTGCGGAAATATTGCACTTACAGAGTGATTCCCTTTTTTACTTAAACAAAGCATTGTTCTTCACTGTCCATCATCAGATTTTTTAACAGTATCGAGAAACACTTTCAGGTACGAGTTTAACTCGCAAGAATCAATAGTGAGCATTGTGTATTTGAGAAACCTTCGCGAATTAGTAATGTCGGTACAGAGTTCACGCCAGCACGAAGCGCCTCAGCCGAGCATCTTCTTCGAGAATCGATATGCAGAAAGGACCCCGTACAAGGAATGCCACTTTTCATTGTCAGAGAAGTACATAACGGTTCTATGTCCGGAAAAGCGCCAGAAACTAGCCTATCTAAAATACGCAGTGCACAAGGCAGCCATCAAAGATTCATCGTGGGTTTTACGACCTATAAAGAATTTGTACATTCGAGACAGAAGAAAACGCAGAAACGGTTTTGCGCCTTATCGATTGCTTCGGACAGGGCGTAGCGTAAAGAGCAAAGTGCACGGCTTCCGGTTGAAAGTGGAAGAGAGTGAGTGCGAAAGGAAGAAAGTCTCGCAACTAGCTTGGTAGCGGGAATAAATCTCAGTCTGGCAAATTAACGTTGACGGAGGGACCGGCGTCCCAAGATAGATTGCACGAGACATGGGAGTTCCTTAAGCTGGCGCTGAAATATTAAAGGGGCATTAGTCTTTCTGCAAATAAACTTGGGAGCACGACGCGCGTTTCTCTTCTTTTCTCGGTCGTTGTAGCTTAAAGTTTGATAATGGCTCTGTCCTGTAAGAAAAAGACGGAGCAGAGCAGCGCTGTTTTCAAAGCAAAGGCTTCCTTTGCAGAGATAATCATTCTGGCGACGAATTTTGTCGCTGACAGGCGAAGAAGCCTTAGATGTTGGTCGATATGGGAGTATGGTAAGAATATGCGAAACACGAAAGCAGAGCGGAATCAGAAGGAAGCGTCTTATTGGAGCTATTGACTTTCGATTCCGAAAGGAGTACTGTCTCCCCCACAAGAGGTTATAAGAGACCTGCTTTGTTCGATATTTGAGTGAAACATTTTTGAAGGCATGTAACAAATAATTTGGGGTGTGCGGCAACCTGTTTAGCACAGTCATTTCTATTATGCACTTTCTAGGAATGAAATGCACGTGCGATTAATATCGTTCACTTTCGAGAAGCTCGTCGCCAATAAGACGTTGTTCCGATTGAAGTGACTTGGATGACAATAAAGTCACAAACATTGTGGTGATATACCACACTTGTTCAATGTAACGGCCGTGATTGTTGACTCGGCTAAAGGAACACTACTGAGATTAGCTCAAGGCTTGCCCTCGTGTGTTTGACGTCGCGTAAGAGAGATCGGCCTGGAAGTTTGGTTGACTTCGTCCGTTTCCTTCGTGCAAGTGGCGTCCTTTCTCACAGTAAAACTAATTTATTTTTGCAAAATAAACTTGCTTGTTAACTAAGGGCTGTCTCCTTTTTTTGCTATTCATATCCAACCCATGCGCTGTCAACTATACTACGATAATTCGTTTCACTCGTGCTACACATTCAGCTCACTAAAATTTCGCTGCTACCGCTATTCATGCCGCTTGGCCGGTAGATATTGTTATTATACATTAGCTCATGCATGAAACATGGCGTTTTCTGTATGAATTTAGCTAGCGCGGTTTTCGATTATCCTGTTTGCTTAGGTTTTAAGAAAATGAACCACATTCAGAAATACAAGCTGTAGAAAGCACTATTTCATCACAGAACAAAATATGAAAATTTAAAATAGGCATACTGCCGCATTTTGGCTGCATGCTTCGTGATTATGCTTGCTCTCGCAGAGGAATATAAATCAGTCGAATGATGAAGCGCCATGTTTTTTTCTTCAGCTCATGGCCTCTTACCTTGTACTGTTCACAACACTGTTTGTGACCTTGTGCAGAGAATTGAATTTTTTTGCAGCTTCTTAGCCTCTCTCTAATGCCTTTTTCTTTGCGCATTTCCGTGCAGTTGCCTGCCGATGAGGAATGTACGCAGCGCATTCTGGTGCAACACCTAATATGGTGTCAGACTTCATTCTTTCCAGTTCAATGGACCCCTCGATTAAACTTGCTGTTCCCTTTCCTGCAAACGGAAGAAACGGGGGAAAACAAGTTTATTGGGGCGCTTAGCTATACCTAATATGCAAATGGTTCACGGAGAGACGAAAAATAAATACGACTGAAAGTGTCACCGCTGTGCATTTTCTGCGACGAAATTGAAACAATTGAACATTTCTTTTTGTTCTGTCGTCATTACTCTTATCAGAGAAAAAGATTTTTGTAGCCCCATTACAGAAGTTAGGAATACAAGTAAATGTACCAGTACTTTTATCAATTGGCGGCACTTCATTTGGTTACTGCACAGTAATATCTGTTCCACTGTGTTTGACTACATCAATGCATCTATAAGATTACTGTGCCAGTGAACCCTAACCTTTCCATATTTTTAGTTTATAATTCGTAGCTATGCCTGTCAGGAACAAGAGATGGTTTGACCGCTTGCTCAACAACTATTTTGTTTATTGGCACTTTTATCTACAAACTAACTCTTCCGATTGTTTTTTTTTTCAGTTTAGTTTCGTTTAAGTATCTTGTCGCCTTGTTCTAGGCCCATCATCCTCTCTAGGTGAGCGCCATCCATCTGAGGTCGTCAGCATCAGCATCAGAAAGAGGAGCAGGCAACATTTTCACTGGCGGAAGAGGGTAAAAATGGTTGGGCAAATATTTAGAAAAAGGTTTAAGAACAAAACTTTTCGGATAAAAATTTTCCATCACACCCTTCTGCTGACTCACAGTACCGAGCCACTGTTTCACAGCTTAAACCAGCCAAACATTAAATACCCTAAAAAGTTTCTGCTTCGCACTATACACACAAAAAAGTGCTCTCGTGTGATTGCAGTGCTGCACAGTGCTGCAGGAAACTGCAGTAAAGGCGTCAATGAAAACCTCTGAAGTCTTATATTCAAAGCGAACACCATTTTTTTCCTCTTTTAATAATGTAACATTTATTTATTGGCTCACAATCAGCTTCTTTAGACTTGCGAATGACTGCGAACCATTCGTATGTTTCTCAACAGAAGCACCAACAATTGGCTTTAGGGAATAAGCTCTTTAAGGCGTAGGCAAGTCCCGCATTGTTGTAGCCACCACTAGTACGCTGAACGCTCACTTGATGGCATTGTCACTGGGTCTATGGCATTTCGGATTTCGGAGTGTTCGGTTCGGGCTGTCAAGGTGAATGGACGTGTTTTTTGAGCGCTCCGGATCGACTGCGCAGATAAGTGTTTTTGCATGTTTTGAGCTTGTCTTTATAATTATAAGGCAGCAGTTGAAATCTTCGTAGCACTTATTTTATGGTACGGCTTTTTCGGGTGCCAGTCACCAAGTATTAATTAGTTAGTGCGGGTGTGTGTGTTTGAAATTTTTTGTTGTTTTTTTTCTTTTGCCACCCCGTGGGTGAGGTGCGCGTACATTGAACACGCAAATTTTTGTAGTACAGCTTAGACTTTCTTTTTTTTTCGTAGTGCAGGGCTAGAGTTTAGTAAATATCGAATATAGGGACAGTTGGTGTCAGAAAGACATGGTTAAATAGACTGTAAAGTGTTCAGGATGTGGAGTGGTTTTGAAAGTGGACCCAAGTGTAGAAGCGGATGAAAAAGAGGCTGACGCGAAGAGTAGGCAATGTGAGGTCCAGGAAAAAATGGAGAAAATGATGGTTGACAAGAGCGAACTGCTGATGAGAATCGCCGAACTCGAGACTGCGTTGGCGACAGAGCACGAGAAAACGAGGGCAATGGGAGAAAGACTGAAGTCCGCCAAGGAAGCACTAGTGAAGCCGAACAAAGAAGCGGCCTATGGAGAGAACAGCAGGGAACCAGCAACCAGAACGGTGGAGAAGGAAGAGCAAGCAAGCTTGGAAAAAAACAGGTTCAGCCGGTTCAATTGTCGCAAGGCCCTGCTTCAGCGAGGTAGTGGTGGGGCTGGGAGGTGACAAAGCAGCCGGTGTCCCAGGTGCAAGTAGCCCCCAGATGCAGAACGCTCCAGCTGATAAGTCACAGCATGTGATAATCGTTGGGGACTCGAATTTAAATCGATGCACAGAAGCCATCAAAGAGAGGGTAAGAGGTGACAAGAGGGTTGCAGTAGGGGTGTTCCCAGGACGCAAGCTTGAAGCAATCATGAGGCAAGCAAGCGCAAAACTCAAAACTACAGCTGATAGATGAAACCTCGTGATAATTACAGGCGGTTTAAACGATGTCCTGAATGAAGATACAGCAGGACTAGCAACCACACTGACGAAAGGCGTCGATGACATGCGCACCACTTCTCCTAAGGTACAGGTAGTGATATGCACGATACCGGAGGTACCGGTGCGTGATAGCCACCTGCAAAAGGCGGTTGTCAACGCAAACCAAGAGATATGTCGGATGAGTCGAGAGAAAGGCTTTGAGGTGGTGGAAATCAACAGAGAGGTGCATAGGTGGGGTGGTTTTTAACGAGACAGAATTCACTTCGATGGACGGTTAGGTCATGAGGTGGCCTGGCGGTTTGCAGGACGTGCAGTAGCTCTTTTGGGGGGCAAGCGAGCCCTTCGGAGTGCAGGATAGCTAGTAATGAGGAAAACAGCCAGGGAGACTCTTCGACAGGTGGCATGGACAGATACGATTCCAAAGTGGCACTAGTATCTAAGATAGGTAGACTCCGGGGCATAAATAGACGTAGCCACAAGCGCCAAGCCAATTCAGACATAAGGTATATTAACATGCAGGGTGGTAGGAACAAGCTCAAGTGGGAAGAGATAGAAGAACAGCTAAGGGAAGAGAGGCCGATGGTATACGGTTTTGTAGAAACATATCTCAGGGACATGGAACAACCTCCGAACAATCTGGTGTAAGGAAAGGAATTAAAGACGCCGAGGAACGTCAAACCAGAACTGAAGAAGACGAGTGGAGGGCAGGTGGCACGGAGGCGACAACAAGAAATGAAGAAGCGAAGAAGAAGGCACGTGCGATTACGAGGCAACTGTGCGCCAATCAGCTGATGACCAATGGTGGCGCATAAAGGTGGCGTGCCACGATTGGGCCACGTACGAACATTACGTGGCAGTAGGCTGTGTGGTGGGGACGAGCCGGAGCAGCGGCAGACGGGAGACAGCGGGCGGAAACGTCGGACGCAGGCGATCCAGGTTCCGGCCGGGGAACGCGGCTGTCCACGCTACTGCCGTCCAACTACCAGCTGGGGCAGCATTGCCGGCACGAGTACTGCATTTCGGGGTACGGCCTGGCCTGCTGTTCTCTTCCTTGCCGAGGGCATCGCGGATCTGGACCTCGGGAGATCTCGGCGAGGCGTCTCCGCGGTCAGCCGTTCAACACAGCGATGAACGTGGCCTGGCTAATGGTCACTGTTGCGTCGAGCATCGCGTATCGACGCACGCTCTTCGCTGGACGGGCTGGCCATTCCCCGCATGAAGCATCGCGTCTCCGATGCGGGTTGACTGCTCAGTAGTCGCGTCCATGCCATCAAGCGCCGGTGTCACCAGAGGGTAGCACATCGGCAAGGGACGAGCGAGACGTTCTGCCGGGCGAGACGCGGGCGTGTGCACGGAGGACCATGCAGCCGGGCGAGGTCCAGGGTGGCCGAGGATCGAGGGGCCAGGGGAGGAGTTGCTGGCGGGATAGAGAATCGCCAGCGGCGCCTAGCCGTACCGAGAAACGTGCGAAAAAGAGCTCGAGGGTGGAGGCCAGGAAGGCAGAGGAAGCGGTGCGCCGCTCGAGAGGACGAGTTCCTGGCAGTGTTCCTGAGCCGGACGTGGGACCCGTACGTGTCGGCCAGGTCGAGCTCCGGTGTGTCGGTTCGAGGTCGAGTCCGTCGGCCTGTGCAAGGTCCAAATACGGGGCTTGCTGAACGGCTCCTGCCTGGGTGCAGTGGCCGGGAGCAGGTTCGTGGGTGACGCCTACCAGGTGTGGTCCTCGTGAGCCGTGGCCTGATCCTGGACCTCGGGAGTTGCGACCCAGGCTGCTGGGTTGGTCGCGACGTTCGATTCAACGGCGCTGCACACGGTAGCGCATCCGTGTGCGGTCAGCCGTTCCAGCCGTGCCACCTTTGCCCTCGCACACGTCGACGACCGCATCATGTCGGGATGACGGGGACCAAAACTGCGACGTTCCCATTCCTGGACCAGGAAGTGCACAAAACCGAGAAGAACAAGGTCTGCCTGTACAAGTAGGTGTTTCCGCCGCACCTGTCACACCCGACGCTGGCCTTTATCGGGCTGCTGCAGCTGCTTGAGGGTGTGTTCCCCGCGCAGGAGGCGCAGAGCCATTGGTTCGCGCAGCTCATCAACAAGAAAGTGTCACTTCCTTCTCTAGTGTGCAATATAAAGCTTCTTTTGTTCGCATCGATTGTTGATGTTAATCCTTTCTCGTCCGCTATAAGCAAACATAGTGACGAACGTCCGTTAACCATCACATCTGGACTACGCATGGGAATATTGTAATAGATCAGAAGGCAGCAGAAAGGGGGGTGGTATTGGGGCATTCATTCATAAAAGTACAGACTGGAAAAGGGTCAAGCAGGAGTGCAAGGAACATTTATGGCTAAAAGGGAAACTGGCAGGTCAAATGACACTCCTTGGTTTCGTGTAATTGTGGACGGGAGCAAAGGCCAGAGAGGAAAACCAGGCAATGGTAGAGTGTATCTCAAAGGACATTCAGGAGTTAGGAAGAGAGTGCGAGATATTTATACTAGGAGACATGAATGCGCACACAGAAGATATAGATGAGTATACTGACCCGACAGGTAAAATGATCATAGATATGTGTGAAAGGTTTGATTTGATAATTTGCAACAGTACCAAGAAGTGTGAAGGGCAAATAACATGGGAGATAGGAAGGCTGCAGCCGACGATAGATTATGCACTGATGTCACATAGGATGTATGATAAGCTCAGGGGAGTGCACATAGATGAAGGTGGCTCCAGAAGTCTGGATGGTGATCCCAAACATATCGAGCTAAGTTTTGGAAGAGCAGTGAAAGTGGGAAGGAGACAAGATGAGCAAGTACAGCAAATTTTTATTCAAGAAAGGCTAATTGATATAGCCACTAAACAAATTGAGAAAGTAATCACGGAGGATAATAGGACAGTGTGGACTTACACGAATCTAATTAGACTGTTTGAGCTAGAGCTTGCTATGACGCGTGACAAGTCACCCCGAAAAAGAAGACATAAACCCAAAAGTTGGTGGGATGAGGAAGTTAAGAGAGCCATAGCAAAACGTCAGGAAGCCTCTAGGGAACACAGACATGCTAAGCAGCGGGGTGAACTGACAGATGATGTTGAAAAAAAAAGGCCAACCTTTCTAAGCTGTAGAAGGGATGCATCCCTTCTGATCAATGAAAAGATTAGAAGAAAAGGAGCTCAGTGGCTGGCAGAACTACATAAAAAAGATAGAAAGGCAGCTGCGAAATTTTGGAACCATCTAAACTCCCTAAGAACTGAGACGAGCCTAGAGCAGAGTTTTATAACTACAGCCCAAGGTGCTAGGCTAAAAGGGGACGAATCTATTGAATATATGAGAACAAGGGTGACAGAAAAATTTCAACAAAGAAGTGCTTTATGCACCACTATAGACAACAACGAACCAAGTGGTGCAATGGCTCCATTTTCACAACGTGAGTGGGAAAGGGCTGAGAAAAGCGTTCCGAGTAGTACATCAACAGGTCCAGACGACATTCCAATTATGGTGATAAAGACATTAGGTCCGAAGTCTAAGCAGGCTTTGAGAGAGGCAGTGAGCAAAATAGTAATCGATGTGAAGTTCCCGATGGATAGAAACTTAGCAGGATGAGCATGATCTCTAAAGGAAAGGGGGACAAAGCTGACATAAACAACTACCGTCCCATAACAGTTACATCAGTGGTCTACAGGCTGGCGATGCAGAATATAAAGGAAAGACTGCAGGCATGGATAGAGGATGAGGGGGTGCTGGGAGAACTGCAGAATGGGTTTCGGAAACACAGCAGGCTGGAAGACAATCTGTTCTCACTGACGCAGTGCATAAAAATAGCAGAAGAAGAACACAGGCCCCTGTGGCTAGCATTTTTGGATATCAAGGAAGCGTACGATAGCGTGGTTCAAAAGGAATTGTGGGGAATACTGGACGCACTAGGCGTGGAACATGTATTCACTAATCTTTTAAAGGATATCTATAAAGGTAACAAGGTAGTTATAAAGTGGGAAAAACAGGTATCCAAGCCTGCAGAGGTAAAACGGGGGCTTAGGCAGGGGTGTCCCCTGTCACCCGTATTATTCATGATGAACCTACAAGGATTAGAGGCCAAATTAGAGTGAAGTGGACTGGGCTTCCGCCTCTCTTTAGTCAAACAAGAAAAACCCATTGATCAGGCACTACCAGCATTAATGTACGCAGATGATGTATGGCTAATGGCCAACAACAAGGAAGATTTGCAGAGATTGATGGACATTTGTGGTTATGAAGGAGATAGGTTAGATTTCAGATTCAGTAAGGAAAAGTCAGCAGTCATGATCTTCAATGATAACGGAGGTAGTGAGCTTAGAATACAGGTGGTCACGCTAGAGATAACAGATAAACACAAATATTTGGGTGTATGGATAAGCAATGGGACCGAGTACCTGAGGGAACACGAATTATACGTGAGGACTTAAGGTAAAAAAATGCAGCAGTGATGAAAAATAGGGCAATGTGGAAATACAATAGGTATGGCGTTGTGAGAAGAATATGGAAAGGGGTCATGGTTCCTGGACTGACGTTCGGCAATGCGGTCTTGTGCATAAAATCATAAGTTCAAGCAAGATTAGAAATTAAGCAACGTGGAATAGGTAGGCTTGCTTTAGGAGCTCACGGGAATACACCAAATCAGGGAGTACTAGGTGATATGGCATGAACATCGTTTGAGGGCAGGGAAGCTAGCAGTAAGATTTGTGAACACTGCAGATGGTCCAGATAAAATTTGAGAAGCGATTGAGAGAAATGGGGGAGGAGCGTTGGGCTAGGAAGGTTTTCAGCTACTTGTACATGAAGAATGTCGATACAAAATGAAGGAAGCGAACCAGAAAATTGACTGGTAAATACTTAGAAAACAGCACGTGGCTAAACCAAAAAGAACTATCGGTTAAGAAGAAAGTGAAGGAAACGGAGACTGTTATGTGGGGAATGGGAATGATTAAGAAGTCCGCACTAGAGACCCATCGAACCTTTAAGCAGGAAATTGCCAAGGAAAAGATCTATGATAATACTCGGGTAGTTCTCTACTGTTTGAGGCCAGGACGGGAGTACTGCGAACCGAGACATATAGGGCCAAATACGAAGGGGTAGACACAGTATGCAGTGCGTGTGGAGAGGAAGAAGAAACTGCCGAACACTTGATAATGTTCTGTAAAGACTTCACCCTATAGTTCAGGATGATGGCGCTGAGTTTTTCGAAGCACTGGGGTTTAGGGACAGGGAGGGCAAAATAGACTTTAAGCGGTTACACTTAACTAGAAGAAGGTTATCTGATTGGTGGCTAAAGTCAAGGCACGAGTGAAAACTAAACCCTTCACTGCAAAGAACAAATCCTCAAACTCACTTTTTAAAGAAAAAAATAAATCTAGTTTTTGATTCATTAAGTATTACGGCTTGGTGGCGCTAGCCACCGCCCGATCTAAAGGGTACAGCCATATCCATCCATCCATCCAGCACTGCTATACTCCGATTGCTAACTACATGGTGCTTCAGCGCTCTCTCTTCCCCGACGCGTGCTCTCGTCTCATAGGAGGCCACAATTGCTCTTGCGTTAAAATGCACTCGCTTTTGTCGCGCTTTTTTTATCGCCGGCAGTCTGTGTGCTTCGAGTATGAACGACGAGACAAGGCGGTGGAATGGCGGGCTCGGAAAATGACTGCAGCACGTGCTCACCGTCTTTACATGATGATTGACTGGACAAGATTCACGGATGATTCACGGTTTACCGGTGTTTTTCCGGAGCGTCGCCTACTCACCATCATTCATTCTGTTGATAAGCTGCCATTTTTTTGTGCTCCGAGCTGTGGGCCCGACAAAAATAACACTCACAGCCAAACCTCCTAATCGTCGCGTAAGGAAGTGTGCTTATCTTTAAAAGTAACCTACGAGGGTGTAAATGAAGTGCTGATAGACCAAACATCGAGTGGGTATCGAAGGTTCCATGTGTGACATATTTCAACAGCTGTCGCTGGTCATGGGTTCGGTTCCTGCTGGTGGCAAGATTGTCCACGTCTTTTATTCACATTTTATTCTAATTACTACCGATAACAAGCTCTAAACTTTCTTTGGCATCGTGGCTAGTTATCTATATAATTGTGTCTAACAAAGAACACCAGCGCTTAAATTTAAATTTGTTTGCTTTACATAACGACGGTCTCGTTCTGGCAGCCTTGATGCATTCAAAGTAGTATGCGAGAAAATATTTTTCACCTGCCATCTCGTGCAAAGGTCACGCACGATGTGACGACAACAAGCAAAATAAAAGAGAGTTCCAAACTCGCCGTAAGTGCGTCTCGCATTGCTGACCAATGCTCCCACGTCTGAAGGCATGTATATAGCCTCAAAGGTGGACGGGGGAGGAGCGTCTCCATAGCACAGTGGTAAATCATAAGACACGTCATTCGAAGGTTTTAACTCCTGCCCTACCAGCGCCCAAGTTATCTTTTTGTGGCTTTTAGGGGCGAAGCTCCTTAAAGCAGCACCCATACGTCCCTCACCGTAGTCGTAGTGTGTAACCAATCTTACGCTTTGACCTGCAGGTGGTGCCGGTGGGAGATATCTGCTGTGCGTTGTTGAACAATAAAAAAAATTGCAGCGTGCGCGTAAACTAAAAGCCAAATTCTTCAGTCTCTCATTCCCAATTACCGCCATTGGCATGTATACATTGAGCACTATCTGACAACAAAGGGTTGCTATGTTATACTCGCTGGGCGTAACCTCGTTGGTTTTAGAAATGTTTAGCGAGCGTTGGGTTACAGTGCCATGAATACAGTGAACTAGTATATACCATGAACTCGATGTGGTTAAAGGTGGGAAGTAGACACGCGCCAGTTCGTAAGAAAGTGTGCGTGTGCCACCTCTCATTTAGTCCTTGAATGTCCGCTGGATGGCGGTGCTTCTATATGCGGAACATATCATGAAAAGAGGCGAGATGGTGGTACTTGGAGTGTTGACTAGATGAACGAACGGACACACAGACAGATACATGGACGGACGCACGGATGGCTGCACAGACGAAATGGATGCATGGACGGAAGCAGGGGCGGATGCACGGACGAACGCAGGGACAGACGCACGGAATAGACGTGCGGACGCACGAACAGACGCACGCACTGGACGGGCAGATGGACGCATGGACGGTCAGATCGGTCAGATACATTGCGCATGGTCGGCCCGGATGACCTATCCCAAAGAAATATTCCTGCAAAAAAAAAAAAAACAGGCAATCTCTCAGGGTTAACAATGTATTACGCACTTTTACATTGGTTTCTCTGAATGAAAATTCACAGCGCATCCAAGTACTAAATGACAATGAGTGCGGCGAAGTGTCTGTGAGTCCATGCGTCTGTTAGTTCTTGCTTCCATCCATCCGAGTATCCGTCCGTGCGTCCATGCGTCCATCCGTCTGTCATGTTCGTGCGTCCGTTCATACCTCCGTGCATCTGCGCATCCACGTGCTCATCCATCGATCCGTCTACTCGTCCATGCGTCCGTCCGTCTGTGCACCCATCCGTCTAGTGAACACTCCAAGTATCACGATTTAGCGTCACTACATCATATATCCATCATATTGAAGTACCACCATTTAGCAGGACAATCCAAGGGCTTAACGTGAAGGGGCTACTACTACGACTGCTACTACTACTATTACTACTACTACTACTACTTTTACTACTACTACTACATACATCGCGGACGCACGACCCATGGCTTAAAGAGCTTCGCCCCTAAAGCTATCGCCACAGATAACCGGTAAAGCTAAGGTTTAAACTACGGTTTGCCTAAAGTTTATGTAAAAACACCTTTTTTTAGTTGGCACCCACCCGAAAAGTGGCTTTACTCTGTCATTGTAAATGCCAGGCGAATGATATGACAAAAGATGGATGTGAACTGCAAAGGTAAGCATTTGAGGACAGTATTTATCAGGTGAAATCTAATGAAATTCGACTGGATGTTGAGACACCTTCAGCAAACTGGTGACACAAAGGTAGACATCGAGTACTATCTTTCTGATGTACACTAGATAGCGTTCGTCTAGTGTATATCTTTCTCGCTTCAAGATGAATTCCCTATTTCCCGTACCAAGGGACGGCTTTTTGCTCTTTCGTAGTAGTATACGAAGTAATCTAAATCGTTACACACGTTTTATAAACACCATACGTGTGCCTTGCCAAGAGCCATTCAGCAGTACAAGGTATACTCGTACGTACACACTGTGACTACCTCCAACGTGGTCGCAGTGAAATTTTTGTCGATCCGTCCTCATCATCAGCGAGGCCCGAAGGAAAGCCCCATGCTCTCCCATAGTAGAATACTAGGTACTCTTTTCGTGAAGCACTTTTACTAAAGACACCATGTATTGATTTGGTGAGACTGAGTGTCGAAGTGTCGATGCCGAGACAGACAGACAGACAGACAGACAGACAGACAGACAGACAGACAGACAGACAGACAGACAGATAGATAGATAGATAGATAGATAGATAGATAGATAGATAGATAGATAGATAGATAGATAGATAGATAGATAGATAGATAGATAGATAGATAGATAGATAGATAGATAGATCATTTCGACCATAAAAAGATAGCTCTGCCGCGGTGGTCTACTGGCTATAGGTACTCGACTGCTGAGTCGCAAGTCGCGCGATTGAATTCCGGCTGCGGCAGCTGCATTTTAGATGTAGACGAAAATGTTGTAGGCCCGTGTGCTCAGATTTGGGTGCAGGTTAAAAAAACCCAGGTGGTCGACATTTCCGGAGCCCTTCAATACGATTTCTCTCATAATGATATGGTGGTTTTGGGAGTTAAACCCAAGATATCTATCTATCTATCTGTCTATCTATCTATCTATCTATCTATCTATCTATCTATCTATCTATCTATCTATCTATGCATGTGTCGTCGAACACTTCCCTCAAGACAGTGGCACATACTTACGTTCGGGTGGCACTGGTATGCGGGTATGTCCCACAGGTGATTGACTCTTAGTATACGCCCAGTAACGACGAGAACACACATGGGCAATTTTAACGCGCCAGCGCCAAGAAAAATCTGACATCGGCACCGGTTGTGCCGACGCATACTAAGAATAAGTGTCAGAGTTGCAGCAAGAATCGAACCCAAGCATTTTTCGGGGCAATCGAACATTTTACCACAGAGCCATTCCAGATCTCGAAATGCGTTTCAATTGGATCCAATGCTCGTTAAACGTCTTTTGCGGTTGCAGGGCTGGCTATCTAATATAACAAAGCTTACGTGTGTAAACGTTAAAAAAGCCGTCACGCAGGATCAACCTCAATAGGTGTTAGGCGCCATTCGCTGTAGTTCATTTATGTAGCAGTGTACCCTGATACCATTCTTGCGAGAACCAGCGCTTCATATCAGCTTATTGCTTCTTATGTTGCTAATAATCGTGTTCCTGTTAAAATTATTGCGCTAATGCAAAGTGGTTATATAAAGATCTGCAACTCTTGAATATATGTCCATGCGTGCAGTGTTTGAATCAATCAATCAATCAATCATGATTTCAATCGTTTACTTTGGGCAAAATGGCTGTTACGATTGGGATTACACCGAAAAAGAGGAAGGTCCCAAATTCACCTGACCCTACAGAGAACCTCCCATATAGAATGAGTAACAAAGCTATGCACGACGCAGCTCTAAATGAAGACGAACTAAGCGCTGTAACAAAAGAAGCATAATACTTACAGGATTTGAATATTACAAATCACAGCATATCCACGGAGTGAAGGATGATTGGTGGGGCGAAGCGTTCGTGGGTTCGTCTGTGCTTTCGTCCATATATCCGTTTTTCCGTCGGTCCATCCGTCCTACCATCCGTGCGTCTGTTCGTGTGGCCGTCCCTCTGCCTGTCTCTCCATCCGTTCTTCCGAGCGTCCGCCCCTCTGTCTGTCTGTGCGTCCGTCAATCCCGCTGTCTAACTGTAAATTTATCCGTCCGTCCATCTGCCTAGTGAACACTCGAAGTACAGCCATCTCACGTGTTTTCATCATGTATTCATCATATACAAGTGCCGACATTCATTAAACTTTCCAAGGACCCCTCTTTCGGGTATGTGTCACCGGTGGGTATACATGCACCATCGGAGGATGGACAGATCCACACCCTAAGAATGTTCGCCCCTAAAAAGGCCTCAAAAAGTGGTAATGATGACAAGAATATGCTAAATGTAAGTAAGATAGAAGGTTGAACTTGAATGTGTGTAAATTAGAGAGAGTAATATTGCATGGTATGAGTTCCACAGTTGCGTGGCTGAGAAGTTAGTGGTGAACTTACCCTTATTAGTTCTAGGTTTCGGCAATAAATAGCGATTGCTGGAAGCGAAATGAGTAGACAGAGAGTTAGAATGCTGACTTTTGACAGTTATGGTGAACGCAAGCTTTCCTTTGGTGTATTTGTGCATCAGAACTGCGAGTGAGTGCTATTGAAGTTTTCCCTCCGAGATGATTCCGTAATATATGAGCAATGAAGATGCCTCTGATCAATGGCTGCTGTGTGTTTTCCCACGAATAGGTTGAGTTTGAGTGTGCTGCAACGGCAATAAATAGGGCCACACGCGTGTTTCCCCATGCTAATAGGTATTATTTGATATGCATTACAATGACAGAGTCAGTAAACAGATATTATTGTTTCTATATTGAAAAAATTGCGAACTTTGAAGAATATTCTAATGCCTTAAGCTGCCTTTTTTCGTACCGAAAAACATGCTAATCAAATTTCAGGTGTTTATCTAGTGGGACACAAGAAAACATGACATTTTCAGTAAGATTCTGTGTGTTTGAGCAAAGGCTAATGATAGAGATTATGAAAAATGATTTTGCTTAGAAGAAAAAATAACGAACTTGGATTTTGTAACATTATGTGCAGTTTATTTTTACCAGGTAACTACATTATCCCCGTCGTGGTTATGCTTACGCAATAATAATCAATGGTTATTATCTGAGCAGAAAACAGTAGTGTCGTCAGCGAAAGAATACAGACACATCATTTTAGGCATAGTGAAACCCCACTATATACAATAAAGATAAGAGAGGTCCTAATATTGATCATTGTGGTACCCCAGTGTTACCTGTTTAAGGCGAGAGTAAGTGCCACATACTTATACAGCATATTTTCTGTATTCAAAATAGTTTGGTACTACTTTGATTGTCGGGCCTGTTATACTACCATATTTGGAGTCATTTCGTGACGTCTCACTGAATAAAAAAAATTACAACAGCGTCATTTTCTCTCTGCATGCTTCGAATGACGTTGATTAACAAAATACGCGGGATCTGGCAAATTTTCTTCTAATACCATCATTATGACTCTTTTCAGCTGAAGTAGTTCCGCAAACTGGATTTTCGTACTGAACTAGGAAAAAAACATAAAATTATATAAAGTCGTATTTATAAATTTAGAGTTACAAAGGCAACGCATAGTGCATATTGTTCTAGGTATTCCCCAATGATTCAGCTGACAATACCACAGCATTGTTTCAGAAAAATATACGCGAAAGTATTTGAAAGATGGTTATACTTCTATATCAGTTATATTGTTTAAATATTTGGGTTAAGTTGAAATTGTTTCATACGTGGGTAAATTATTACTGGCTTTGTTTTTTCTGCACTAATCTTAATAAAATTATCAACCACTTTTGTATACTAGCAAGTGTCTTATCGGCCAGATTGTATATTTGCGAACTTAAATCACCATTTAAAAATGACCGCAGTTGCCCGAGTGGGAACAATGGTTAGCATGCGGAGCATATATGTTGAACTGCGATAAACGTGGTACTGTCCGTTGCCGTGAATCAAGCGTCGTATACTCATAAACGGGAGTCGAGCAGCGATGAGCCGTTCTTTGACAGCGTTCAACTCGGGTAGATATTCCGGCAGGGGCGGGTAGCGGTAGCCGTAACTGACGCTGAGCGATGGAATTCTACCGGTATTTAACGACTGCTTCCACGTGGCACACGCGACGTAGTCGGCAAATTCGTCGGCGTCGCTTCCGAACGCATCGCAAAGAACCGACAACGCTTTGGAACGATGCAGTTCATTCTTAATGTTGCCGATCAGCGTCAAGTTGTAGTCGAACCAAAGTCGATCACACACCTTGCAGCTGGGGCCGAAGCTCCGGTCGAGGAAAGTCGCGCTTGAAGCGAGCGTTAGGCGTAGCGTACTGCTTGGCTCGCCACGCCGTTATCGCGGCGCGCTCGCGCTCGCGGGCGGCATCGAGATCGGCCTTGCGGCGTCGACGCTTGCACGCGGCTTCAACGTCCGGATTCTCTTGCCTATGGGTCAAAATCAACTGCGCCATTTATGTACAATATAAACAGGCATGACCCCAATATCCTCCCCTGTGGGACGCCTGTTACAGATTTTTACTCCAAATGGTACCGGCGTGTAGCTATGATCTAGAATCGGTATTGAAGGTAGGACGTAATTAGAAAGTGAACTACACTACGAATATCATAGCGACCAAGTTTTGCAAGTACAACAGTATGACGGATAAGGCCGAAGACCTTCGAAAAATTGAGTAGGTTAAGAAGCATTTCTTTTTTTAATCTTTTTTGTAATATAAACTGCTTTTGGGTCATAAGGCCTGATTTAGTTGACCGGTTTTCTATGGGAAGCGAACTGTGCCGGACGTATGAAACGAAACTGGTCAGTGAATGAGTGAAACGCAATAAATTCACTCTCTCCAAGCATTTTCTCCAAGCACTGGGAAGTAATGTGGGACATAAATCTTGTAGCCTTCTTTGAATATTATTGTGACCTTTGCCATCTGAATGTTTCGAGGGAAAAACGCCTGTTCAGAAACACATAATAAAAATTTACTCTAAGGAAAAGGTTTTTGTGTTCATGATGACGTTTACGGTGCTATTCGAACACCAATTATATTAGTGGCTTTGCTATTGCTAAAGAATGAAGAAACAACTTCTTCCGGGGTATGCACCATCAAGAATAATGGCTTACTATTATTTGGGTTCATGTACGAAATCGCCAATACCATCATATGCCTGCCCAAGGGACAAAAAAAGTCAGCTTATTAGCAAGATTAACCCCTTTTAATACATTGCCTTCTTTTGGGACTGTGGCAGTTCTTTCAAGCAAAGTTCCAGTTTTGGAAGCAAGTGTCCCCCAAATTTTACCAGGTCATCCTGCAGATGAACTGAGAATAAACTTACTAGTGCTTCTTAGCCAGCCTAAATTTTTTTGTCACGTAGTCCCTGCATTATATTTAATGCTTTTAATGCTTCGAATGACATAATTTCCGAAAATAAATTCCTACAATCAGCCTCTATCATTTCTAAGCTCAAGCAGATGCTTATCTATTCACTGGATCATTTCTTTGTCTGCTTTAAAGGTTTCACCGAAGTCATGCATAGTACAAAACATTTGCATGCACTTCTCCTGAGCCTGCACTTTTCTCTGTATACACATCATTATATATCGCGCTTACAATACGTTCTCGGAATGAAGAAAATGTGTTATTTAAAAGTGGATAAGAGAAACGCCTTAGGTACTTGTTCATGCTTTTCAAGTGCGTTAGCAATGAATGAAAAAATACGGCAGATAATACGTACGTTTAAAATCAAGAACATGCGGCATGCAACGTGAATGTGCTTTAACTTTTCATTGACGGAGACGTTATGAAGTGACGCTCAATAGACGTGCAAATCCACGCAGAACACATCCCTTAAACAGTCGCATAGGTTTTGTATTAGCACTTGTCTGCAGTTGCGTAACGATACCAACAGCAACTTAAATATTGGTGACACCAGAGGCGGTAAGCTAATGTGATGCGTTGCTGTTTGCACTGGGACTCACAAAATCATAGCCTTGACCACTGATACACAAATTAACGCCAGCGGGTTACATTAACTTGAGATGACGGCTGTATCATAGGAGTACATATGTAATATTTATAAAATTTGATAGCCAGTATACCGCAACCGGAATTGGCGTTTCAAGAGCATTGAGGTTTATTTGCAAAGTACTTCCGTCAATTGGCGTGGCTCTGTAGTATAGAATGCTTGATTACCATTATGCATGCTAGGGTACAATTCCTGCTGGGACACCGACATTCAGTCTTTGCATGTGTCCAATTAACGATGCCTAGGTCAGCTTTTTTTTAACGTTCCGGCGACAAAATTACCCATGTGTGTTTTCGCCAATCCTGGGTAGATATTGATTGTCTATCACTTGTGGCACATACCCAGGAGCGGGTATGTGCCACAGGCGATAGACAACTGTTTTTTAAGAGTTTTTGACGACGTACGCGACGCGATTCTGACATTATTCCTGTCACGACCAGCACGTCGTATTCACCAAAAATCTTACTCGCCCGTACTAATTTTTGTCTACCACAAAAAGGGGGTGACTATCAGTGCAGCCAGATGAAGATAGATAGATAGATAGATAGATAGATAGATAGATAGATAGATTGATAGATAGATAGATAGATAGATAGATAGATAGATAGATAGATAGATAGATAGATAGATAGATAGATAGATAGATAGATATTTCAAAGACAGATAAGTGGTCAATATTTGCGTAAACGAAAACGCCTGGTTTTACGGAAGACACACCAAACTAAGTTATTAGTAAGTCCGATGCAGTTTCACACGTTGATAATCTTGTGCTGATTACCTTGTGCTAATTTCAAAGTGACATATCAACATTTCTCATTCGTGCTTCGCATATAACTGATTCCCACTGTGCGTGGGATCTGCCAATTTTTTGCAACGTGCTGTACGAGCTGATTTGATGCGGTGACGACGCAGTTATGTGCTTCGTCTTTTGCTTTGTATTGGTGTGAGCTAAGTGCTTCGTCTTTCGTATTGGGCTTGCGTGTGCTGTGTTATAGAGCTTAGATATGCAACAATAGCGTGTCTCCGTGAGTGTGATGGTGCCAACTACAAGAACTGCGGCTTTAACTGGCGCTTAATGACGTTGAAGTGTGAATGTCGTGGAAGAGAGTTCGGTGCACCGATGGACATGCCAGGAGGGGAGCGGAGGGGGGATTTAGTGAATTCATGGAACAAGCTGAGACCTCTCTGTCTCTCATGTTTATGAAGTTGAGCGCATCGCGATTCAAACGGCAGCCCTATAGACTCTGATGCAGGACCAAAATGATCATATCTTCACCGAGACGTGCTCGCCAACACGACTCTGCATGCCAAGCCCATATCCACAGGACGGCCTCCTACCTGCAAATTTATTATTTATTTATTTATTTATTTATTTAAGACATACTGCAGTCCGAAGACCAAGCAGGTGGGCAGGGATTAATTACATAGAAAGCATCAATCCGCATGGTAAATTGGTACACAATTCTGAAAACAGTCCAACAAGCGAGGAAAAAAAAATGAAATTACGCTCCTTTGCTGCAGCAGACCTTCAGTTGCAAAACAATTGAGTGAAAACCCGTTTGGTCTCGCTTGTACACTTTACGAACGCTGTGGTTCAAGTCATTTGTGCGATAATCTGGTGCGTACAGTGTCATTGCAAAGTGTATACCAGTCACGAGTCTTTGGTATGAACATGGCGGCACTAACATCTAAGGGTGCTGTAGCCACTAATCAGCCACAGGCACTATATACCAATATGTAATAAGGAATAAACTGCTTGTGTTAAGACGCGTTTCACATTGAAATGTTATGCGGATTCCTATACCGAAGGAATAAATCATTTGTTTTTGGGTCATGGGCCAACATGATCGCCATCAAGAGCTCAAAATTGGCTTGGGTGCTGCTCATGCGCCTTGGCGGGTCGAAAACTTCTTAGATTCCCAAGCTCCTTGCAGCCCCAACTTTCGAACTTTCTAATTTAGCAGCTGTGACAGCTGAAATGCCTGTGAATTGTTTACTTAGGAGCGAAGCGCCGGGGCGGGCTTTCTGGGTTTCATGCCAACCGGTTGTGCCCACGCGATCTCCTACGACAACGCAGCTCTAACCGACTGGCTCACCCTACGCCATCCCCTGCCGCCGACAAGAGCTCTCGCTGAGTGGTGGCCCGTTTTCGGACTCCTGCGACCATGTCGATCTTTCCTATCTTCTCCTTGCTTCTGGGTGTCGCTGTCCCTGCGCCACTCTCTCTCTTTCCCCTCTCTATCTCTATAACTTTATTACTATTCTTTTAATGCCTCCTTGCCCCCATTCCTCGTGAGCTACTGTTGAGGTGCCGCACTCTGATGCAGACAGTTATGAAGGTCGCTTTTGTCTTCTTTTCTATTTTAAGAATCACATAAATAACGCGAAGCGCCGTAGGGTCTAGCCTTGTTCCTTCGTCGGCGTGGCACAGTTTGTCCGTTTTCCTGGCTTGCACACACCGAAAGATCCGGCTGCGAGCGTGCTGATTGCAGGTAGAAGAAAACAGTTATTGCGGGTGTGCTCGTGGCACGCTGTTTTCTTCACTGTTGTGCAGACCCTCCCAATGTTCACAAACGTAAGCCCTTGATGACATCCAGTTTTGTCCACTGATGTGCCTTAATACCACCAATAGACAAGAAGAGGTTTAGATAATAACCCGCCGATTTTCCACAGTTTTCATCCGTTATCGGGCAAAATATATTCAAAGAAATGTTCTTTTGAGCTACATAAAAGTTATGAAACATTCCCTTGTACATTACGCGAAATCTTTTTATGTTAAAAACGAAAGAGATACTTTCCTTACCATTGAAAATAACCTGAAAACTTTCTTTTAGTATCGCCGTTAGGAGCTGCATGGTTAATGAGGTGACCAGAAGTTTTTTGGGGTACAACGCTTGCAACTTTGAAACCGTCTATAAAGCGCGCGCGCTCACGGCTCGCTCCCTCAAGGTCGTGGAGTGCACTTAGTTATGCAATAAAGAAAAAGAAAGAAAGAAAGAATGTACAGAATCATTTATCCCCTGGAGCTGCGCCCAATTGCCATCATTCATTTTGAGGATATGCTGCGATTTTCTTTATTTATTAATGCTAGAGCGCGTTCGCGTGCCTTCATTTCGTTCACATTGGGCAGAAATGGGTGCGTGTCCTACATAGTTCAAGTCACTCGATTTCAAACGAAGAGGAATGGTGGATAGGAGATGACCTGGATTGGAACAGCTGTCGCATGCCCAAAAATTAGAACAAATAGAGTGTCTCTCAGGAGTGGTAGTTTGAACCCCAGTCCCTACGCTCTAAAGTGATTGGTCGGCTACTGGCGAGCACCGTAACCACTATTCCACCGAGACGGACATATTACACTTAACGTTCCAGGTATCACAAAATCCGCACAACTTCCCCAGAAATGCCGACAAATCGGCTCTCATCGGCTGCTTCTATGCCCACACCAAAGCTTGCGTACGTGACACGCATAGAGCGACATGTGCGGCACGTGTGCGTCAACTCGACACAAAGCAAACATGCACCACTCTGAAAATCTCTTCGTCTGACCACGAGTGGTTCGAGCGTTACGCAAACGTTCTTTATCCGCGGTACGTGTCTGCCCGTTCCATTTTTCACGCTCCATCGCCCCCCGGTTCCCGTGGGTGTGCAAGACAGCACTCGGATTTCAAACCGCACACGGGTGGCTCGGTTATCGCTCACGGCGCCTGGCGTGCGACAGCCGGTCATTTCCGCTAATGAAGACGGTGCTTCTCACGCATGGAACGCAGTGTGTGGTCAGATGGTAGCGGTGATGTCCGAGACGAAGGGGGGAGGGTGGGGGGCTCAGTGCGCGCCCTCAGCTTTGACCACCGGGGCCTGTAACTAGCAGGAGCAGCAGTTCTTTGAGCGGCGGAATAGTGGTGCAAGTTTTGCGCAGCAACTCTCGGTGGAAAGAGTCTTTATCGTTTCTTTATTATTTCGCCTTATGCGAACTTTGCCTGGAAGGCTTTGGGAATTCTAGGCAATATAGCAAATGCATGAGAGTATGTGCAAGCCTGATGGATTGCTGACCTCATTTAAATAGATTATGAGACAGCATAAAAAGTCACAGCTTTGCCACAAAGGCAAAAAAATGAACGTGATAGCAACACATTGGAAGGTCACGTGCAGAATTGAAAGCAGATTGAAACGTGCCCTGCGTTTCTCACGCATAAATGACGCACAAAACGTACTCACAAGTACAGATGCACGTGAATAAGCGTCTGAGTTATTACTTCGCTGTGTCTAAAAAGCACGCGCTTTTTCGCAAACGGAGACTTCAATGATTGCAGTGACCTTTGTGCACCCGATAACTACGACATAATCATTCCAGGTGAAATCCCCGGCCATCCGAGACGTACGATCCTCCCCTCCGCACCACCGCCAGGTAAGGGCGTGCGAGGGAGCATCGCTCATCTGCTCTAAGCGGGGCGAAGCACGCGTGGGAGATTAGAGTGCGCACTGCCCCGCAGTATGGCGACGCGCGCTCACTGCGCTACCTTTTGGTAATGTTGAAAGCACAGTTACCTTCGAGATGCCCATCATCAGCTGTAAGTGGTAGATATAAGTAACTTGCCTGCCGATTTGAACGGGTGGCAGCAGTGGTTAACGCCTTGCATTAACGACTCAAAAGGACCCAAGTTCGATTCCGCGCACCGTAGTCTATTTCTGTTTTCGTTTGTTTCTTCCTTGCATTGTCATATATTTAGGTACGTATACATATACAGGAAGTGACACTGACGCTGGCGGCAAAATGCAGCCGAGTGTAAATATAAATGATGCTATCGCAATGAAACGAAAGTGTCTTTAATGAACAAGGTGTCTTTATTGTAACGCAGCATATTTGGGCCACCTATGCAGGGCACCCTCCTACTGTTCGGGCTAGATAAGAAGACCACTTGAAAGAAAAAAAAATGAAATAGGGCACCTAGGAGGAGTGGAAAAAACAAAGGGATTCACAAGAAAACACAATTTAATGGTATTTATACACGCTGAGAAAAGTTAGTGAAAAGATGCAAATGGACTGGCCATTGCAAATCAAGTCAATTCCTCAGAAAATTAGCCTTCGCAGCAAACCAACCAGCTCACCTCACTAATTTCGTTGACGGTCGTGCCATGTGACAGCCTTATGGATGTGCATGTTTGCACATACCAATATATTTATAAGAATACGTGCGATCTCACGTGCCTAAACCATGATATGACTATTAGGTACGAAGTAGTCGACATTGAACAAGAGAAATTTCAACTATCTGGCTTTCTTTGACGTGAACTGACCAGTGACTAGGCAGAAATTTGATTCAGGAGAGGTGGGGAGGCACACTCTTGTTAAGAAGGTGGGGCTGGGCAGGCAACTATGGTTGAGTGTCAGTTTATTCGTAGAAATGTAAAAATGTTGGGCGAGTCGGTTTTGGTTCATTATAAAATGGAGGGCGCGAAAATACGACATCTGAGAAAAAGACGGTATAGATGACGCGCTACTATACTGTCTAGAGGGAGGGGGGTAAGAATTTCGTCCACAGATGCGGGGATTATTAGATCGAAAAGTGCTCCAAACCTAAGTGAAATTTTGTTGGCAAAATGTGAACAATAGGCTTGTAACCTTTCATTTTTATCATTTTAATCTGTAACCTGCCCATGACGTTGTCACCTGGAAAGTGTACAGATATGTGGACTAATAATTGCTGTTAATTAGTTCCGTTAACATGAATAGGGGGTTGACGAAGTGCTCCATTTGTTTGATATCAAAGGGTGAGGCTTGACATTCATGTGCGAAGTGCTTTAAGAAAGGCAGCTGCGCTTTTTGGATTTGCAGCTATTAGTCGAATAAAACACGTGTGCTACATAATTTCCTCTAAGTTCGCAAAATCTCTTCTAGAGAACAGCTTGGGGGCACGCCCTCTTGGTGGTGAATGTCACCGCGCTTCCTTGCCTCATTTAAACAGTCGACGTCTTCGTAAATCTCTCTTGTTCTCGGGACGGCTTTAAGCTCTCCCATAGTAGAGTACTCTGTGCTCTAAATCGTTAACTCCTTTTTCTAACCCCCCCCCCCCCCCCACTTCCTTGCCTAAGGTCGGTGCTGGACAGGTCACGTCCACATCTTGTGCGCACAATTTTTTACGCAGGTACAACAAGTGAAAAGACTAAAGCACGCCGGATTTCCAGGCGATGCCATAAGAACGACAAGCGAAATAATAAAAAGATTCACTAACTAATGGCCTGGGACTCTTCCACCCGGAAATAACCACCAGAAAAAACAAAGGGGGAAAAGTTCTGTATGTCAACTTGCTGTCGCGTGGCATTAAGAGAGGGACACCACGATTTGGGGTTAACGTCGTATTCTTTGCGGAAAATGAAGTTGGCCACACCTGCTCAGCAGTTAGCGAAAAATGGGTGAGGCACAGCAGAGCGAAGAAAGAGGATGTGCTATCAAGCATGTAAAGCACTTTATTGCTCGTGCAAGTGGTGTTGTAAGAGATTACTTCTGGCATGCGACAAGGAATATATGAGGCAAACTGGCCTCAGTGTGCGCCTGCGAGTGAACGAGGTCTCCTCAGTAGAAAGACCGTTCACCCACCGGGTGCAGCTCTGCAGGGGTGTGATCAAGGTAAGCTGCAAGCCTGATTTTATCATACTACAGTATAATCTACAAGCACAGGGACTCTGCGCAGAGAGAGATTGTAGAGCCCGTTATCTAGAAGGAGGGGCTGGATTGTAGCAGTTACCCCTTTATCGGTTTGCAGGAAAGAAAGATAGCACTTCTAAAACGTCCCCTGACCTTGGCATGGTCAGTGCAAGGTTTGTCGTTTTTTTTGTTGGCTCGCTGGGTTTGATAACATTTCATATGTCTTTCTTTAATGAAAATATTTATGTGGCTAATAGATAGCAGAGCGTTGTTTGCGTCTTTCTTTACCTTGGGTGCCGTGTTTTCGTGCCCCTAAGTTTATAATGAATAATTTTGTACTCTAAGGCACATGACAGGAAGCAAATGCTGGGAAGGAGGGGTAGGTGGCAGGTGCGGGCTTGGCATGCCACACTATATGGCTAAACTCCTCGCCCTGACGTTGTGCAGTGCACGAAGCTATATCATTTTGGCTCAATCCAAATGTGAGCCCTAGGACCTGCGCGAACTTTGTGGTCAGCAGCCGACCATCGTAACCGCTGTACGATCACGATGGGCCCGACGTGCTCGTGCTTCGGTTTCCGGAGTGTTGAGATATTACTAAACCAAGTCAGGCTCGACAAGATATAAATGAGAAACTCCTCACTTGCTAAGCTCTAAATAGCGTTGGCCGTTGGGATAACACGCTGTTAAGTACAGACACTTTTTTTAAAATATAAGCCTTGTACCTGAAGTGCCCTCTCCTATGTTTAGTCACTGTGTATCACGGCACGGATATTGCGGCCATTGATTCACGTCCCCGTCTTGATGAAACATCCATGGCACGTCATTTACTCACATTGTTGCGAGGAAGGAGACGCAGCACTGGTACTGTCTCAACGTGAGATAGTCGTTACGTGTTCATTTTTTAAACAGCGGCAAAGGTAACACATACTAGCGCAACAGGAGTCGTCTTGTGCGAGTAATGCTGAAGGAACGTTCATAAAACACGAGTTGCAGGCCCGTAGCCAGAAATTTTTTTGAAGGGGGGGGGGGGGGGGGCATGTGCTGACCTCTTTGAAGAATACGAATGGTTTATTATTTTCCACGGTAACACACCTCCCTCCATCCTGAAATTTTGGGGAGGGGTTAGCCCACCTTTCTTGCCTCCGGGCCTGACCCGTTCACATACATTACGCTCCTTACGTAGTACGCTCATTGAGTGTTACAGTCGCTTGATGCTGTGATAAAGTTCTTGAAATACGGCATGCAATTCTACTTTTGTGCTCATTTCGCAAATTTCAAAAAATACAAAATATTGGGGCTGCTATACGCACTAGTTGGCGCAGGCTGAGGGACCTGCCGAACTTATGGCGTTTCCGTCCTCCTCACACTCACTTCTCTTGCTATGCTATGCAAGGCTGTGCTATGTTCTATCTCCTCAGGTATTGCTCCTCTCCCAACTGTAATTTATTTTCACAATCCTAGCTGTATAATACTATACAAGGCTGTTGATGGTTTGAACGTTCCCGGCTACCTAAGAACCGATCGAGAAAGAAGTGCCTGATGATCCGTGAACAGGGGACGCTCTGAAAGAAAATGAGAGCGCTTCCAAGCTTATCTGATTAAAACGTATTTCACCCTCGCGCCTTTTTGATGGAGTTGAGTCTGATCACAGTTGTTCGAACGCCACTACTCAAACATTTGGTGCCGAATAGCCGGAGTTGAAAACCAGCGACCTGCGAATGGCTGGCAGTCAACTGCAGCTGCATAGACCGATTGAAGGCAATGCGAACGTCACGGCTAGCACAGAACACGAAGAAGATTAACGAGGCAATCAAGTGTCACGCCCACGGCACGGCTTTCAGATCTCCCGTAGTAGAGTACCAAATACTTTAAATCGTTACTCACTTATTCTAAACACAAAACCTCTGCTCACTAAGCATTCTACATTTTATGATGAGATAAAGTCTGATCTATGAGAAGTTGAAGGGTAGTAACGATGAGCTGAATAACTTCAACAATGAGGTGAAGCAGAATCTTCTCGACAAAAACTCGAGGCCAAGTAGTCTGAGTCTGAGTCTTCATTCCAGGTATGCATGTGCTACATGGTTGAAGATACATGGTTGAAGATACATGGTTGAAGAGACAAGAAAAAAAAGCCACTCAATCTCGGATTGGCAATCCCCTCTTCACCCACGTATACATCAGCCGTGTGATGTCGTCATTGAGTAGTAACTTAATTCCATACTGATTCAAACAAAGAGGAGCAGTAAGTGAGATCGCATGCAATACTCGTTAGCTCTATCCGAAGGAACGCTTGAAGAAATAGTGGCAGCAGCAGTACAGGGAACAAGAGTTAAACTACCTAAACTGTGGATAGTTCCTTTTTCTGGGGAACTACGCTAGAGAACTCAGTTTCGGGACCAGTTCGACGAAATAGTACACAGTAGGGCGCACATGACGGCCACCAATATGCTTGATTACCTGCAACTTTATGTGAAATGGGACGCAGCATCGTTAGTCGCGATTCTCCCGACGACTGAGAGCTGCTACCGTGATGCTATAACCATGCTACAGATGCTTGCTTTAGACAAGACCCACATGCAGCAAGAGCATTTCGATAAGTTACGGATGTTTAGCTCTGTTTGGTTGCCAAATGACACCAAATCCCTGCGCAGTTTGTATGACCTAGTTCTCGTGAATACATGAGGCTTAGAGAGTCGAGGTGTTATCAGTCTCCATTGTGACTTATGCTATGTGACATTCTATTCAGTGCTTTTTCACGTGGCATGGTACGAAGGTAAATAATAAACTATTCAAGTGACAAAGATAACGTAATCTCACCGAACAATTTACCATGGTACATAAAGTCATGTGAGACTATGCCACTGGACACGTGACTTAAAATCTTGTGACTATTACTATGTGACCCGCTGCGATTCCAATAACGTATAACGCTAGTCAGCTCACCTCATCCTGCCAAAAGTACGTGATAGCTAGTCACAAAGCATGTTCCTGCCAGAAACCACGTAACTAGTCAAGACACTAAAATCAGACAGCATCACGTAGACTCTAGTGATGTACACAATTTTGAACAGCACAAGAAGGCATGCGAAAAGATTTATCACACGAACACTATGCAAAAGGCGATCAATAGTATGTTTGTCTGCCTTTTTGCGCCGTTCAAAAATCAATGCATTTGTACCCATTCGCCCAAGCGTTAGAGCTACTGAACTAGTCAGGCACTGAAAGAAAAGATCGAGTAAAAAAATTGGCAGATGCCACGTAAACTGAAAATCCGTGATATGCGAAGCACGAACTAGGAAGATTGATATGTCACTGTAAAATCGGCACAACATTGCGAGGCGGGAGTAAAGTATGCTGAGCATGACTTCCATGTCATGATTATCGTGTGTACCCGCGTCATTTACGTTCATCGTCCGTTCGCGTCTTGCAATAGCAAATTTGGTATATGTGGAGCTAGCGAAACGCAACATAAGTGTGGCATGTAGTCATGTTCTTACAAGACACGCATGTCGTGATCATCATGTTTGCACCAGTCACGCACATACCTCCCCCATTCACGTCTTGTAATACAAAATTTTGTATATGTCAAGCTAGCGAAACGGTGGCGAGCGCATCATGAAGGTTTCTATATGTTCTGTTCTGTTCTGTTTTAACTGTTTTGCTATGGAGAGGTTGAGGAGCATATTGCCTCGGCTACTCCATATCACAAAGTTCAGCAGCGAAAAACAAGAATAATGTAGAACGGTACCCAAAAATTACCAATACAGAAAAGAAAAAAACATAATAGCACACTGAAACCAGATCAAATATCATGCCAATACACAATTTTCTTAGAGCAGTTCACACAGTCATAAACTGTTTACACGCACATCTTACTATTCTACTGTCAGTATGTACATGACCCCATTTTATATATACCCATCCCTGATTGTCCATCATAGGCGCTTGTCCTGTCTGGTCTCCACTAAAAAGTCTGTCAGGAAGACTATTGCCTTTTTCTGGAGATGCATCTCAGGCCATGGTCCAAGTAGTTTCTTTATTGTGAGGGGCCGTCTGTCCAAACTTGCTAATTTGTTCTTTAATTTTTCTCTTTCATTCGCGTATTTAACGCACTCCAAAAGAATATGGCGAACATTTTCTTCTGCATGACCACAATGGCATTCCGGTGAGTTGGATCGATGTATCTTGTGCAGGAAGCTGTTTGTGAATGCTACTTCCAATCGAAGTCGATGGATTAATGTCTCTAGGTGTCGTGGGTGGTCTGTCGCTATGGAAAATTTTCTGTGTGGATCAACTTCATAAAGTACTGTTTCCTTTGAATTAGGACTCTCAAACCACTTCTCCATCGAGCAATGGTTAGCTCCTTGCGTTATAGAATGTCGAATATCCGCCCCAGACATAGGGATTGCGCAATCCCGTCCTTCCTTCAATGCTTTCTTCGCGAGGCTATCAGCCTCTTTATTTCCCTTTATTCCAATGTGGCTGAGTAACCATTGGACTACAATTTTGCGACCCTGCGATGAGGCATATTCCACAGTTTCTGCAATACATCGTGCTATTTCACCATTTTTGTAAGGTGATCTCACATTTCTCATTAGCTGAAGAGCAGGTTTGCTATCAGTGCATATCACCCACTTTCGTGGCTCAGGATTCTAGCAGATAAGCTTAACTGCTTCAAAGATAGCCACCAATTCTGCTGTCTGCGATGAAGATTTGTGTGATAATTTGTAAATTTTCTTTTTCTGAATTTCGGGTATAAAGGCCGCATAGGCTGACGCTTCTTCAGTGCATGATCCGTCTGTAGATATCTTCATTTTTTCATTATACATTACACGAAGCTGATGAAGTACCATCTGTGCCACTACTAGAGGTGCCATGTCTGCTTTCTTCTTTATGCCATCTATTTCACGGATAACGTTGAGAAGTGGCAGCCTCCAAGATTGTTTTGAAGGTTTCAATTGTTTAAATTTTGGTACTACTGCTTAAAATGATGATACACTATCCTGTAGTCTTCTTGCCGTCCTTTGTGTTAGTGCACCAGATAAAAAAATACTTTCATGTTGCGTGAAAATTCTAAATAACTTTCGAGATGTTTCTTTAGTTCGGAGTACTGATTGATTGATATGTGGGGTTTAACGTCCCAAAACCACTGATGATTTTGAGAGACGCCGTAGTGAAGGGCTCCGGAAATTTCGACCACCTGGGTTCTTTAACGTGCACCCAAATCTGAGTACACGGGCCTACAACATTTCCGCCTCCATCGGAAATGCAGCCGCCACAGCCGGGATTCGAACCCGCGACCTGCGGGTCAGCAGCCGAGTACCTTAGCCACTAGACCACCGCGGCGGGGCTGTTCGGAGTACTGCCAAAGGTGGCTGTCAAGCCTCTGCATACACCAAAGCACTGGAAGTTGACCGTGGCAAACCTAGACATACCCTCAAGCTCCTTGCCAATAACAAGTGAAGTCTCCTTTCGGTGGAGGCTGTAAGTCCGTGCCGAAGAGGCAGTGAGTAAGCTACAATGGGGCGTATCAAGGCAACATGTAGGGCTAATAAAGACTCTGTAGTACCACCTTATTTGGCCCCGCAGAGATGCCGGAGGATTCGAATGGCCTGATTCACTTTTTGTTCAAGGGGCTGGACCTGAGGCGACCATGCTAGTCTCCAGTCTAAAATTACGCCCAAGAATCTATCAGTTTTAACCATTTCATTAGACTAATTTTACAGAGTAATCTGTAAATTCCCAGGTCTTTTTAATGTAAGCAGACATATGGCTGTTTTAGCCAGACTCAGTGCCATACCTCTTGTTCTTAGAAAACAGTCTACATAATCCAATCCTTCTTGTAGAGTTTGTTGTACATCCAAAAACGATGGACCAGACGTCCATATACTTATATCATCAGCATACACTGAACATCTGATGTTAGGTGGAAGATTATACGGGAGCTGCGCAATCACTGCATTAAAGAGAGTAGGGTTAGCATGCTGCCTTGGGGCAATCCTTGGTTGACGACATGTTCTGACGTTGGGCCCTCCTGCGTAACTACAAAAATTTTCCGGTGCTTCAGGAAGTCAGCGATCCAACGCAGTATCTTGCCCTTGAATCCCTGTAACGCCAGACCTTCCAGAACATGAACGTGACTCACTGAGTCGTATGCTCGGTGGACATCAAGGAATACAGTGACAGTGATGTTTCCTTGCGTTCGTTGGTTTTCCACATCTGTGACCAAATCCAGAATGCAGTCCATTGGGCATCTACCTCTTCAGAAGCCTGGTATGCTTTCTGGTAGTAGTTGTTTCATGTCTTGCCACCATAAAATTCGTCCATTGATCATTTTTCTATCACTTTTCCAAAACAACTTGTCAAACTGACCGGCCTAAACGAGTCCAACTGCACAGGGCTCTTCCCTGGCTTTACCAACGGTACTACTTTTGATATCTTCCAACTTTCTGGAACTTTTTTTTTGCCAACTTTCATTATATATGTCCAACAGGTATAATTTTCCTTTCTTGCACAAATTAGCAAGTGCAGCGTATGTAACCCCATCTGTTCCTGGTTAACTTGTTCGTTTTACTGAAGACAGCACATATTGGAGCTCCTCTCGTGTGAAGCTGTCATCCAGATCTGATGAACTGATCGCAGAGAACTTTGTTACAACCGCCGAAGCTGATTCTGCTGAGGATTTATGCTTGCTAGTTTGGACAGTCTCTCCATTTCAGTATATGATCGCGAAATTCTTCGGCAATCACACGTTCGCTAACTCCTCGAGACAGCGCTAGAGCCTGTACTGGTCTCGAGTGGAATACTGGCTGTCAGAGGGCGCGTACCATGTCCCACAGTTGAAGCGCCGAGGTAAATGGAGAAAGTGAGGCACATAAGTCTTCCCACTTTTTGGTTCAAAGCTTCTGCAGTTGGTTATGCATTGCACAATGTACTTTCTGTGCAACGTTGAAATCTTCTAAATTACCCGACCTGCGATATCTTCTTTCATATCGGCGTCGTATTGCCCGAAGCCTCTCATACTCAGCGTCAACACCCGAATGTCCATCTGGAATGGGTACTGCACGAGTTGCTTTTGTTAAAAATTGTTTTATCTTCCATGCATACGTTTCTGCGTCAGAAGAAGGTTCAAGATTTTGTCTCTGTAGTTCTCGAAGGATTACCAAATTTGTAATTCTTGCTGTGCGGTTCTTTCTCGTTTTCTTCAACTTTGCGTAATATATGAATACTGGCAAGTGGTCACTTCATCTTGTATCAGCGTCTGCAGTCCAGTATGCTCCAGCAGCTAATTCAGAGGAGCACACAGTGATGTTTAGTACGCTGCAGTAGTTATGCCCCCGTAGAAACGTCGGAGAACCATCATTTTGTATAGCGTAACCATGGTCTTCGCATATTTTACTATAGTAGATCCCCTTACATTACAATGCTCACTACCCCACAATTCATGGTGGGCGTTAAAATCACCAAATATAATTATGGGATCATGATCAGATCTACACACTGCAGCCAACTCTGCGTATGAAACGTTTGCTTGAGGGTGCACGTATACACTAACTACAGTTACAGTAACGTTACCAAACTTTACCTTGCATCTAACAATTTCCGGAGCATCTGTTTTTGAAGTAGCCACAAGTGTCGATGGAATATCGCGTCTCACACGCAACATCACTCTGCTTTTTACAGCAGGACATTCTGCTTGGTACACCACATAAGTGGACAAGCGGAAGTTAGTGGATACACTTATTTCGGAAATGCACATTACGGGAATCCAGTGCTGAGCGACGAATTTCCGAAAATCTCTACTCTTTTTCTGCAAGCCGTTGCAGTACCACTGAAATACTGCACTTCTTTTGTACCAGTCAGATAGTCCGGTAGCCATGATTACTACAAGATAGGATGCTCAACATCTAGCAGCAATTTCACTTCAGGTAAAGTGCCTGCTTGTGGCAGGGATCGTAGAATTGCTTTAAGAGCCGCAAGAATTAGTGACAAATTGACTTGCTCGTTTCCGGCTGTCTCCGCTGAGATCGCATTTCTTGAAAACTTTTTCCTCAGCAAGCTGCTGTGACCCTTCCCGTTGGTAGTCAGTGGCTACTTGGCTGTGTCTGGCCCGGCAGAAAGTTCCACTTCAGCATGTTCTTGGGCCCAGACTTCTTTGCCAACGCGATGTTTTGGTGCTGAGTGCTTCAACACGTCCGAGTAAGAGTCGTGGCGCCACTGTTTTGCATTTCTTTGCGCCGCAGGAACATCTTCGACTATATCCGCATTGGATGCTGGACCTCTTTGTATCTTATGGTACCCTTTTACAATTCTCTCTCTTTGTGCAGCCGATGCCTAACGGTTTTGAGAGCAGCCTGAAAACGACGCCGGATGTGGTCCAGCACAGTGGGCACACTTAGGTTGACACTTCAAGGTGCATTCTTTGTAATCATGTGCGCCCACACATACCTTGCATCTCTTGGTTCCCCTGCAAGTCTTAGCCATATGCCCATATCTCTGGCAGTTGTAACACCTTACAGCCGGCTCAATGTATTCCTCGACAGTGTGAACCGAAAAGCCGAGAGCAACTCTTTTTGGCAATGGCATGTCATGTCTAAACTGGAGTATTACATCACGTATGGGCTGCATTGTGGTACTTCCATCTTCATTTTTTGCCAATCTCTTTTGTCGTGTGACTGAGATTACTCCAACATCTTTAAGATATTCAAGTAGGTAGTAATCACTGTATTCAAGTGGAACATCTCTTATCTTTGCTAGGGTCTTCATGTAAGACTGCGGTATCATCACATGTACAGGTAATCAAGCCAGGCTCCTATATTCCAATGCAACGTTGACGCGCGCGAACGCTGGTGTTGCGTTGCTACGCTAGGGAAACGCGAACACTGTGTGACGCCAGGCACGACCGGCGCGACCAGCGTCCGTCGGCGCAGCCCGGTGACAACCGGCGCAAAATGTGACATGCTGCATTTTGCACCGACGACGATACCCAGGTGGTGGTGGTGGTGGTGGTGGTGTTGCAGCAGGCGGGGTTAGCCTGGCCTGCATGGCCAGCAATTGTTCCGCCTGAGCATCTCCTGAATTTGGAAAATGTCACCACGTGTCAGACAGCCCAGTGTCTCGCAGGAAGACTAACAAAATTCATTGCACGTTCCTCGTAGTTGCCGCGGGTCCTTCAGGAAAGATGACGTCATCAACTGCCCGGTGCCTATGACAGCCTTTTCTCAAGGTGCGGATTATCGCTGCTCTTTGCACATCAATCTGTGGGCAAAGCCAAATGAAATGTTCAATATCCCCGATGTCACCACAGAAGGCACAGAACGGGGAAGCGTATCTCCCAGTCTTGAATGACCAGGCCGGGGTGTATGCGGAGCCGGTTTTTATGCGGTACAACAGCGTCGCTTCTTCACGAGAAAGTCCATGAAATACACATGCTTGGTGTGGAAACTTGTAGATCGCCTTGAAATGATTGCGTATCACATCTTTGTTGTTCTGGTAAGTCTTGGGAGTTCTTACTTTTGGAAACGATGTACGTGCTTCGCATGCAAGGGCATCAGCCTTTTCATTGCCCTCAATGCCAACGTGGGATGGGATCCACTGGAACTTTATATTAAAACTCTTGCCATTTAGGTGTTTGATTAGTGCCAGAGATTGCCTAGTGAACTTTTCTTGAGGTAAGCCACGATGCAGTCTTTGTAGCGCCGATTTGGAGTCCGTCAGCACTATAACATCTCGTGCTGAAAAGGATCGCAATTTTCGCAAAGCCGCCGTGATTGCAGCGCTTTCTACCGTTGTGGACGAAATCACGCGATCCAGGCGGCCCGACGATACCCAGAGCGTATCACGTCTGCCTCTCTTCGTGACGGAGAGAAGACGGGTGCACTCAAACGCACTTGCGTTAAAGAAACGCAGCACGGCGCTCTTGTGAGCAGATGGCTGGCAGATTGGTGCATGGCATGGCAACGCCGACGCGGCACAACGAAACAAATCTTGGTGCGCACGCGCACCGGGTCACATCGAAGTGTATTGGTGCCTTGAGAATGCTATCTAGTCATGTCCTTACATGACAAATATCTCATGATTATCATGTTTGCACCAGTCACATACCTTCATCATTCATTCACGTCCCGTAATACCAAATTTGGTATATGTGAAGCTGGCGAAACGACCACGAGCGCCCCATGAGCGTAACGTGTATAGTCATCACTCGTGACTTACACTATATGGATATTGTGATTTCTACGTTAGGGTCTGTCACTTGCGTTCGCCATGCAGTCATGTCATACCATGCCAGTTTTGCAATACGCCATGTGAACAAAACCACCGCAAGAGCAGCAAAACAATAAAATGTAAGTCATGACTTTGATGACATACATATCTTGATTTTCATGTTATGACTTCTCACTTACACTCGTTATACAGTCACGTTATGCCATATCAAGTTTGGTATCGATACCATTATTGAAATGGCCAGGAGAGCTAAAAGTCGTAGGCAGCTTGATAGATAGATAGATAGATAGCTAGATAGATAGATAGATAGATAGATAGATAGATAGATAGATAGATAGATAGATAGATAGATAGATACGCTCAAAGTCGTTGAAGTTCGCTAAGAAATGCTTCGCATTTAAAAGTGGTTAATGGTTTAAAGCACTTGGTACTCTACTATGCGAGAGCATAAAGCCGTCCCGTGGGCCTCACACTTGAATAAGGCCTGTTGACAAAGATTGCGTAAGGACCACTTATGACAGCAAGCTATAATTATTTGGAACCTACTAACTGCAAGCTTAAAAACGAACCTAATGGTAGCAAGACAAGTGTGTGGGGATAGCTTCGGATCCGAATCTTGGATTCGCCGGCCGATATTTATTACAGACAATGGGATGAATACTTCGCCACACTAAATGTTTTAGCCGGAATCAGCGTACTTTGATTTTTAAACACTCACTGATTACATTAGCCAGACGTAAATCATTGGTCTTCTGTAAAAAAAAGAAAAACCAGCACGCAAGTATACAAAAGAGTGGTGAAGGACGAGAGTATTGCGAATCTCTGTGTGCAGCAGGTATCTTTTCTCAGATTCTATGGAGCTACAAGTAATCAACATTATTCACTTTTAGCTGACCGATTTAGCACTCCGTTCTCCTATTCGCTCAAACGCTCAACGTTGTACCGGAGCGCAACGCACGTTAGCAGTTTTAGCCCTTAGGAGGTCGTGCTTTTGGCAAAGCGTCTTTTCGTCAATGCTATCGCGATGCCACTGGTGCATGAAACTTGTTTAAAAAAATAAACATGGTTCTTATTCTGCAGCAAAATGGGAATTTTTATTTTAAAACTCGGAGTGGGAATTCATTCACTGTTTGATGCATGAGCAGTTTTTAAATGCGATGCATTTCTTAGTGAACTGCGGCTAACTTGAGCGTGTCTGTCTGTCTATCTATCTATCTATCTATCTATCTATCTATCTATCTATCTATCTATCTATCTATCTATCTATCTATCTATCTATCTATCTATCTATCTATCTATCTATCTATCTATCTATCTATTGTTACCTACGCACAAAGAAGACGAGGACGTATACAGCTGAAGGGGCCGTTTATTTTGGTCGCGAAGAGAAGTGCCGGAGCGGCCAACAGGTTGATGATCACAGCGTCGTCATCTTCCTTCTTCCTCCAGCTTGGGCAGCCAACACATTCACCCATCTTCGTTTTCTTCTCTGGCATGCGCAACATTCCTCCCGTCGCAGACGAAGCGCGCCGGGCGAGGTAATTGATTCACCTTGGTGTGTACAACTTCAGTAGTGCGACATGGACTGCTTGGGTTTTAGCGGCTCTTCTACCACTTCTCGTGAGGCGAGCTATTGTGTACGTGACTTGCGTGATTACGTTAAGAACAACATATGGTCCGTTATATGTGGCCAAGAGCTTTTGGTATATCCCGCGTCTTCGTGCCGGAGTCTAGAGCCAAACTAAGTCGCCTGGATACTAAGCTGCAGGCCAGTGGCGGAGTTCGTAGCGTGCGTTCAATTTTTCCTGTGATGCCAAACTGCGCAGACGAGTAATACGACGCGCCTCTTCTGCAAGGCAGATGATTTCGGCGACTGAGAGGTTCTAGTGCGCCTATAATGGCAAAACTGTGTCGAGTGTGTGCCTGGTGGTCATGCGTACATCAAGAAAAAGGGGCTATAGCCTGTTCGTCTCATGCTTAGCGGTGTATAACGCGTACGTTATAAATGGTAGCACTTCATCTCAGTTCTTGTGGTCGGGTGCCACATACATAGAGAGCATGTTTACAATCGTTTGGTTGGGGCACGCCGTGAGCTGATTTGTTTGCGGATGGTATGGCGACTAGTGACGAAGGCGGGACTCACTCAATCGAAGCAGCTCTTCTACTATATCTGCCGTAAATTGTAGCCCACGAACACTGATGATTACGTGAGGTGGGCCATGTCGGAGGATAACGTGCTGCAGCTGGAACACAGAGACGTCGCTGGCAGTTGCGGTTAGTATGGCCGTGGTCTCGCAGTAGCGCGTGAGGTAATCGACGCATACAAGTATCCAGTGATTGCCCTTAGCTGCCTTTGGAAAAGGGGCCACAAGGTCAATGCCCACTTGTTGAAAAGGTGTGCTTGGAAGTGTAAAAGGCTGTAAAAGACCAGCCGGAGCAGTAGATGGGCGTTTGTGGCGTTGACACTGCGTGCAGCTGGCCACAGTCACCTCGACTGACTGTCGCATTCGCGGCCAATAAAAGCGTTCCTTAGCACGGTAAAGCGTCTGCGCAGAACCTGAATGACTGGACGTAGGATCGTCGCGCATAGCACTTAAAATCACTGTCCTAAGGCTTTCTGGCACTACCAGGAGGAAACGTGCGCCAGTCCTGGAAAAGCTTTTCCTATACAGGAGTTCGTTGCGTACACCGAAATGGCATGCCGTAGGAGCTGTGCAGAGTGATGATAGTCTGGTGCTATTTCGCTGTTCGTCTTTGAAAGTACTGGGGTCGGGAAACTTTGGTGACACAGGAGCTACGAGGCGGTCGAGGTCATCGGTGTCACACTCTGTAATGCTCGGTGGCATGCGCGAAAGGAAATCTGCGTCGGCGTGTCGTCGACCGCTCTTGTACGAGACTATGAAGTTATACTCTTGGAGCCGAAGTGCCCAGCGCGCTAGACGGCCGCAAGGGTCCTCAAGGTTGACGAGCCAACACAATGAGTGGTGGTCAGTGACGACTGTAAAAGGGCGTCCTTATAGGTAAGATTGAAACCACTTAATCGCAAACACTACCGCAAGGCAATCTTGTTCTGTGACAGTATAATTCTGCTTGGGCCTACTCAAGGAGCGACTTGCGTATGCAATCACGTGCTCGCAGTTACCATAGCGTTGAACTAGGACGGCACCAATTCCTATCTGGCATGCGTGCGCAGTTCTGTTGGAGCTGATGGGTGGAAGTGTTGAAGAACAGGCCGTGACGTCAGGAGGAACTTCAGTTGACGAAAAGAGGAGTCACACTCTGGAGTCCACTCGGAGGGAGTATTCTTTCGTAGCAAACTTGTCAGCGGATACGCGACATCAGCAAATTTAGGTATAAAGCGGCGAAAATAGGAGCAAAGCCCAAGAAAACTGCGCAGCTCCTTAACAGAGCGCGGCGCACTGAACGTTTCAACGGCTGCTGCTTTCTAGGGATCAGGACGGATGCCATCCTGATCTACTAGGTGTCCGAGAACAAGGGTTTGTCGGTCTTCGAAGTGGCATTTATTTGAGTTAAGAACAAGGCCAGCGTTTCTTATGCAAGTCAGTACAGTATCCAGACGTGAATTGTGTTTGCTGAAGGTGCGGCAAAGGATGACGACGTCTTCGAGATAGCACATGCAAATGCTCCACTTCTAGCCACGAAGAACAGTGTCCATAAATCACTCGAACGTCGCCGGTGCGTTGCACCATCCAAATGGCATCACGTTGAATTCGAAAAGGCCGTTAGGGGTTACAAAGTCTGTCTTTTTTTATCTTCAGGATGCATGAAAATTTGCCAGTAGCCCAATCTTGAGTCTACAGAGAAAAAGTAAGAGGCTTAATGTAGACAGTCTATGGCATCATAAATACGTGGAAGTGGGTACTCATCTTTTTTTGTTATAGCATTCAATCGGCGATAATGCAAGCAAAATCTCCAGGATCCGTCTTTTTTTTTACCAAAAATTACTGGAGCTTCCCATGGTATGGACTCGCCGACTCTTGAATGAATCCGTTTTGAATCATTTCGTTCACCTGTTCATTAATAATCTGCCACTCGGATGATGAAACACGGTATGGTTTTTGTCTTAACGGATTGACCAAACCCGTGTTGATGGTGTGACATGTCCGAGAAGCAGGAATTAAGGGCGCTTTGACTTTCTGCGCAAAGTCGAATGCAGATAGGTGCTTCGAAAGTACATTCACCAATGTTCGGCATTCACTTGTGCTCAGCGACTTATTCACCATTGACAGAAGAGCTGTTTCCAAACTGGACCTACGATGCCCTTCCGGCGCATCTCTGAGCTCGGTCACCAGTAAGGCCTCGTGTTGTCCACTGAAGACGGCAATCTTTAGACCATTTGGTAACATCACATGTTCTGTGAAGCAATTGACAGTCCATAAACCAGCGCGTCCACGTCTGATCGACACCGCACAATGTGGGATCAACACATTTTTTTTTCATGCAGTTGGTGTACACTGGTTCTACGTTGGCCTGAAAGTTGGCGGAATAGCCCTCGCTGCAACCAACAGGTGCACGAACGGTTGATAACGGTGGTATGATAGTGTCGCCACCGACACACAATGTTGTCTCACCCTCCACAGGGTGAGACAACAAGAGTGCTGGCGGAACGTGATCACTCAAGAATATTGTCCCTGTGCGGCAGTCGACAGTCGCCCCACACTCCCTCATAAAGTCCATACCCAAAAAACATCATGTGTCGCCTGTGGAATAACCACGAACTCCGTTGGGATAACGTGGCCTCTGAGAAACACGTCAGCTTGACACACACCAACAGGATGCAGTGGCTCACTACTCACCCCGCAAAACTTCGAAGCTTGATTCCACCTAAATAAAGCCTTCCGTCCCAAGGTATCTTTAAAACATGCACTCCTGACAGAAATAGTTGCCCTCGTGTCCACCAATGCCATCACAGGCACATCGTCAACAAAAACACGTACTTTGTTCTTGAGCATCAACACAGAAGGTATTTCTGATATTAAGGTCTCCGGCAACCTCAATTCCATCGGCCGCGCTTGCTAGCTTTCCTGTGGTAAAGGAGAAGTGTTGCGACGCCGTGGTAAAGGAGAACGGGGAACACGAGGCGGTGAAGGGTCAAGCTCCTGTCAGATGTAGGGGAGTGGTTCCGTACGCTGCGGGTCCAGTAGTCGTCGCGAGGCAGCAGGTTTGTTGCCCTCGCGTCGTCGGGCGGTCGATCAGACGATCGTGTGGAGTGTTGTGGTGGGCCATAGTGAACGTTGCACGCGGGTCGTCCCGACGTCGTTCGGAAGGCCGTGCAAAGTGTGGTGGGTGGCCATACCATGGGGCTACACATCAATGGTTGCAAAATCTCAAAATATGTCCCGGGACACCACAGAAGTAGAAATCTGTGAGAGGTCGAAACCATGTTTGTTCATCGGTGAATCGAACATCGTCTTCCCTGGCGTAGTGGGTTGGTTCGTCCCTAATAACATAGGGATAGACCAGGCGTCACGAAGAAGGCGGACGCTGAGGGCGCCGGTCATGGAGAGGAGCTGGCAAGCGTGGTGCTCACCTTGGCTGTGGGGGTGTGCTGTACTCAACAGCTGCTGCACTAACCATCGATTGGCAATGGGTCGTAGCAGGTGGCGGCGCTGTAACAGCCTCACGTGGCACATGCACCGAATATTGGTCGTTTGGCCGACTCCATTCGCAGCGCTTACCAATGTTGCTCGAGGTCTAGCGTTCATACTTGTGCGATTGTCAATTAAAAAAGAATCATTGGGCATACCTGAGGTACCATAACAACACGTCGATGTTTTGTATGTGTGTCTCTATACTAGAAAAGACACACAGAAGTAATTCTAAGGACTGCAGCGTTAAACACGCTGCGTTGAATGTGCGACGCGGTGCTCAAAAAGGCAAGTGTTACCAACGCTTTGCTAAAACGACACGGTGGTGGCACCTGCCCGTCGCTCTGCGTTCTACACCATATCGCCTCCGAGAATGACACGCATCCTTTTCACAAGCGCAGAGGCCTTCCTCCGTTTTCGTAGATAACTACCAGATGGCGCTCATGGCTAACGTACAGTAGGGAGCCTTCATGTGCACGCGTCTCCGTGTTTTAGGGTGGTGACAACTCCGATCATGGTTGCTTACAACTGGCTAAAGCGGCCACCATACTTGACAGGCCGCCATGTTGGTTCTGAGTGGTCGCTCATTTACATTGACGGCAGCGTGGGTTTCAACGAGAAGAGGGTTTTTTTTGTATAGCAAGTGCTGAAGGCTGAAGGGCTGTTTTCTGAAGTTAGCCGTGGTTTGGTAGAACAGGAAAGACATGTTCGTGGCTGGAGTTAGTATAAAATACTGTTAAAACAGTTCGTTTCTCCCACTTGGTAGACCCACCGGATTGGCGGAGTAAGGTTATTTAGGGAGCCTATATTTGCGAGGGGGAGAACCTCGATGTCACTTTGAATGGACTTCAATGTCTGCGCGCCATTCATGAAGCATATTCACCTTAGCACTGCAAATACCTCAAAGACCTCTTAGTGCAAGGCTCGAAACCGTGCTGTTTATATGATGGAACTCGTAACGACCGGGAAGGCAGAACAAACAACCGGGTAGCTCGCGATTTTCTCTGTAAACTGAATAGCTCAGCTAGCCTGCTTCTCATAACCTAAACATTGTGTTTCTCCGTAATATAATTTGCTACAGCAAGTTTAGTTCCTGCGAACGAATCTGTACAATGACTGCCTAAACATCACAATCTGTAAGCATTGCCCGAAAAAGTAGGGCATTCAATCACATCACACCGCCCTTCCCCTATGCCCACAAGCCTGTATATTAGGCTAGAAGAAAAGCAAAGGGGAGCAACGAGGAACAAATCAAGTTTTTCCAGGTCAGATTTTGTTGCAAACAGCATCCAAACGGCATCTGGCCTTGTCTCTTCAAACCATCCTGCCTCCTTTGCTGGAAGCTTGTGTCGTCGCAGTGGGCCCAGAGTAAAGCAATATGACAAAAAATTATAAACGGCTCCGACCACATATATGGAGTTCATACATACTTTTTCTACAAGCACTAAATAAATGCAGAGTTTACGATATCAAATAATCTGTGTGTCGCCTTATGAAACAAAAGAACGACACAAATAACGATGCACCACATAGGGCATATTTGAGTTATGGGCTGGCAACCGACTTGCTTAGTGCACATATACTGCTCCGTTCAGGACCGACAGATAGACAGAAGGATGGATGGACACGAACAGTAAATCTGTCGCATTCTATGTCATTAAAGAGAAGTCCTGTTTGCAATTATTGAGTGAGTTTCGATGTGGTTGCGCGTATCATTTAGGCGAAGAACGAATACCCCATGGCAAGCCACACAAAAAGTTAGTTGCGTTGCAACTGTGCAAGACAAGCGCCTACAGGAACGCGTTCATCGGCTCGTCTGTCTACCTCTCCAAATGCCCTTCCTCAGCAACCGAAGTAAAATTGCAGGAACGTGAACATCTACCAGAAAAGGAAGAAGTGAACGGGAGCGTCTGTAGGTGGTTTACGGGCCTGGCATTTTCCGCGACGAATGCAGCGATGGCTTCGGAAACCGGTAAAGTGCAGATAGTGAATGCATGCAGGACCACACATTCGACTAGTAATATTATTCGATTGAGAAACTGCACTTCGACTACAAGGATAAACAAGCATACTCAACCATCTTCCACTCGCACAGCGTCGCCGACGAAGCCTAATTCATTATTATACTGTGCACGTTGTCGTGATTACTTTGGTCAAACTGCTTTTCGTTCCATGGCTAAATCAGCCATTTCACGAAATGCGCGGTGAAATACCCAACTCACTCGGAATACAACGGGTACTCACCTCACAAACACGGCGAGAAGTAGTCGCCTCCAAGCAGTCTCATTTTACTTCTGTAGCTCAGCATTTCCGTTGGCTAGAGCAAGTCGGGAAGCGGGAAGGTCTCCAGATGGTTTTGCATTGTGGCACGCAGCACCCTGGTATATAGACTTCAAAGTTCTTTTATGTGTGGTTAGCACGAGAATGGTGTCGTAGCGGAAGCTACGTCTATGGGGTAATCAAACGCCGCTCATACCGCAGCTTGCACACCCGCGCCAACATGCAGTTGGTGCAGTGCGACGGAGCAGGAACGCCTGGCCGCAAGAACCAACATGGTGCCTGTTGCCACGAAAACCGGGACAGGCAACATTGTGTTTTAGCGGGTGGCGGCAAGGGGTGGGTCAAAGGCTGACACCACACTAAAATACGGGGACGCGCGCACATGAAGGCTCCCTAACGTACAGGATGGCGCCAAGGCTAACCAGCCAATTCAGACATAGGGTATATTACATGCTAGGTGGCAGAAACAGGCTGAAGTGGGAAGAGATAGAAGAACAGCTAAGAGAGCAGAGGCCGATGGTATACGGTTTTGTAGAAACACATTTTAGGGACATGGAACAACCTCCTAACAATCCGGACTACGCGTGAGAATATTGTAATAGAACAGAAGGCAGCAGAAAGGGGAGTGGTATTGGGGCATTCATTCGTAAAAGTACAGACTGGCAAAGGGTCAAGCGGGAGTGCAAGGAACATTTATGGCTAAAGGGGAATGTGGCAGGGCAAATGCCACTCCTTGGTTTGGTTTACTTGTGGACAGGACAGAAGAAAAGGCCAGAGAGGTAAACGAGGCAATGGTAGAGTGTATATAAAGGACATTGAGTTAGGGGGAGAGAGCGAAATAATTATACTAGGAGATATGAATGCGCACATAGAAGATATAGATGGGTATACCGACCCAACAGGCAAAATGATCATGGATATGTGTGAAAGACGTGATTCGATCATTTGCAACAGTACCGAGAAATGTGAAGGACAAATAACATGGGAGATAGGTAGGCTGCAGTCGACGATAGATATCGCGCTGATGTCACGTAGGATGTATGATAAGCTCAGGGGAATGCACATAAATGAAGGTGGCTCCAGAAGTCTGGGTAGTGATCACAAACGTTTCAAGCTAAGTTTTGGAAGAGCAGTGAAAGTGGGGAGGAGATAAGATGAGCAACTGCAGGCAAACTTTTATTCAAAAAGGCAAATAAAAATGGCTACTAAACAAATTTAAAAAGTAATCACTGAGGATAGTAAAACAGTGTGGACATACACGAATCTAAATAAACTGTTTGAGCTAGAGCTTGCTAAGGCACGTGACAAGTCACCCCGGAAAAAAAGACAAAACCCAAGAGTTGGTGGGATGAGGAAGTTAGGAGAGTCATAGCAAAACGTCAGGAAGCCTCTAGAGAACACGAACATGCTAAGCATCAGGGTGAGACGACAGATGATGTTAAAAGAAAATGGGAAATCTTTCTAAGCTGTAGAACGGATGCATACCTTCTGATCAATCAAGAGATTAGAAGAAAGGGAGCTCAGTGGCTGGCAGAAGTACATAAAAAAGATAGAAAGGCAGCTGCGAAATTTTGGAACCATCTAAACTCCCTAAGAAATGAAACGAGCCTAAAGCAGAGGTTTATAACTGCAGCTCAAGGTGCTAGGCTAGAAGGGGGCGAAACTATTGAATAAATAAGAACAAGGGTGACAGAAAAATTTCAGCAAAGAAGTGCTTTATGCATCACAATAGACAAGGATGTGTCAAGTGACGCAATGGCACCATTTTCACAACAAGACTGGGAAAGGGCTGAGAAGAGGTTTCCTAGTAGTACATCAACAGGCCCAGACGGCATTGCAATTATGCTGATAAAGACATTAGATCCGAAGTCTAAGCAGGCTTTGAAAGAGGCAGAGAGCAAAATAAAAATCGATAGTGAAGTCCCCGATGGATGGAAACTTAGCAGGATTTGAGCATGATCTGTAAAGGAAAGGGGAACAAAGCTGACATAAACAACTACCGTCCTATAACAGTGACATCAGTTGTCTACAGGCTGCCGACGCAGATTATAAAGAAAAGACTACAGACATAGATAGAGGATGAGGGGGTGCTGCAAAATGGGTTTCGGAAACACAGGAGGTTGGAAGACAATCTGTTCTCAAAATAGCAGAAAAGGAACACAGGCTCTTGTGCCTAGCATTTTCGAATATCAAGGGAGCATAAAATAGCGTGGTTCAAGACAACTTGTGGGGAATACTGGACACACTAGGTGTGGAAGACGGATTCACTAATATTTTAAACGATATCTATAAAGGTAACAAGGTAATTATTAAGTGGGAAAAACAGGTATCCAAGCCTGCAGAGGTAAAACGGGGGCTTAGGCAGGGGTGTCCCCTGTCACCCTTACTATTCATGATGTACCTACAAGGATGAAAGGCCATATTAGAGTGAAGTGGAGTGGGCTTCAACCGCTCTTTCGTTAAACAAGGAAAACTCATTGAACAGGCACTACCAGCATTGATATGCGCAGATGATATAGTGCTAACGGCCGACAACATGGAAGATTTGCAGAGATTGGTGGACATCTGCGGTAATGAGATAGATAGGTCGGATTTCAGATTTAGTAAGGAAAAATCAGCAGTAATTATTTTAATGATAATGAAGGTAGCGAGCTTAGAATACAGGAGATCACGCTAGAGATAACAGATAAATACAAATATCTGGGTGTGTGGATAAGCAATGGGGCTGAGTACCTAAGAGAACACGAAATATACGTGATGACTAAAGGTAACAGGAATGCAGCGGTGATGAAAAACAGGGCACTGTGGAATTACAATAGATATGAGGTTGTGAGAGGAATATGAAAGGGGTCATGGTTTCTGGACTGACGTTCGGCAATTCGGTCTTGTGCATGAGATCAAAAGTTCAAGCAAGATTAGAAATTAAGCAACATGGAATAAGCAGGCTTGCCTTAGGAGCTCACGGGAATAGACCAAAACAGGGAGTACAAGGTGATATTGGATGGACATCATTTCAGGGCACGGAAGCTAGCAGCAAGATAAAATTTAAGAAGCAATTGAGAGAATTTGGGGTGGAGCGTGTGGCTAGGAAGGTATTCAGCAACTTGTACATGAAGAATGCCGATAATAAATGGAGGAAGCGAACCAGAAAATTGACTTGTAACTACTTAGGAAACAGCAGGGGGCCAATTCAAAAAGAAGTATTGGTTAAGAAGAAGGTGAAGGAAGCTGAGACCAATATGTAGAGAATCGGCATGATTAAAAAGTCCGCACTAGAGATCTATGGAACTTTTAAGCAGAAAATTGCCATGGAAAGGATCTATGATAATACTCAGGGTAGTTCCCTACTGTTTGAGGCCAGAACGGCAGTATTGCGAACCAACACATATCAGGCCAAATACGAAGGGGTTGACACGGTATGCAGTGCGTGTTGAAAGGAAGAAACAACTGCCGAACACTTGATAATGTTCTGTAAAGGGCTTCACCCTATAGCTCAGGATGATAGCGCAGAGTTTGTCAAAGCACTGGGGTTTAGGGACAGGAAGGGCAAAATAGACTTTAAGCGGGTAGAATTAACTAGAAGAAGGTGGTCTGATTGGTGGCTAAAGTCAACGCACGAGTGAAAATTAAGCCCTTCACTGCAAAGTACGAGTCCTCAACCTCACTATTTAAAGAAAAAAAAAACAAATCTAGTTTTTGGTTCACTAAGTAGTACGGCTTGGTGGCGCTAGCCACCACCAGATCTAAAGGGTACAGCCATATCAATCCATCCAATCCATCCTCGATGCGCTTGTTCGTCTCCGCTGCACGCTCGAGGCACTCTAACGCAGCCCCTCCACAATACCATTCAGCGATTTTGGGGGCACAGAACATCAAATAAATGTTTTGTTCACTCTTTCCAGACGCAAGACTATCGTCTTTCGATGGCATTTGTAATGTACCGTGCATATACGGGGCCATTTTTTTAAGGGCTTGGCTTAGGTTCTCAATCATTGCCAATAGGCTGTTGGCTATCCTTTCTTGCTCCTATTTTCCAAAACACTGTTTATGCCCACTACTCTCAGGCGTGTAAAATTGTGATCACGCAGCACTGACAAGTACAGTCTGGCGCCGTAGTCGCGTTCAGAACCAAGCCAAGGTAGATACAACTGGCTCTATAGAAACCCATACGTTGAAAAAATGGCAGCTGATAAGCTGCTCATGGGGCTTAGCGGCATATCTGAGTGAAGGGAACACTTTCAGTGGAACAAAAAAATAACCACAGCATATCGACGGGGTGAATGATGACGAGTGGGTGGAGCTCCAGAGAGAATCATCGGTAAAACCGTAAATCTTTCGTGTGTAATTCACCCAGTTGATCACGATCTAAAGACATCATCAGAAACACTATGAGTGTATATATAGAAACCAACTTTATTTGTTCTTAGAGAAGATGGATGACTTGCGATGTGCCTTCATAATTGACGGCTTTATGGTGCGTGAAATGAAGGGTGAGTGGTTCCTGTATAGGTTTCAGTGGAAAGTTTGCAAATACTAGGTCAATGTATGTTCCTCGGATTGTGGTTGGTTTCATGTGGTCATACGATATACATCTGAGTGCATATCTAGAAGCCGCATGTTGGATAAGCCAATTATTGGTAGTGTCTGCGATATCAACGTTGAAATCACCAACGAGTACAATGCTCCCCCTAGCGTAGGTCGCTGAACGAATGCATTCCACCAATGATACCCGCCATATGTGACATAATTCATATTATAACATCTTGCATCTTTCATCATCAACTACAGGTACCGCCATGTAGTTTTAAATTTATCAAGTTTTATATTTATAAATACAATCCTCCACAACTATAGGAATCGCCATTTCTTCCACATACAAGTACCTTCATTAATGGCACATACCCGCCCTAGAGCGGGTATGTGCCACCGTGGGTTACGTACATCACCAACAACAAACCCCATAGACCTACGTATTGACCTTAGGGCGTATAGACCTACGCCCTAAGGAGCTTGGTCCCTAAAACAAAGTGTATGCGACGGCATAGCTGGTAAACAAGTGACTTAATTTGGTTTGCACTAGCACGAAATTTGATCGCAAATTACTTTTCATAGGTTCCTGATCGCTAACAACTCGCACTAAGGCGATCAACAGCGAGTTTTCCACGAGTCCGTAACACGTCAACGACAGCTAATCTAATACCGACTCCTGACTAGATAGTGATGTATAAGTGTACTACCATTTATTTTGCCTTGGTTTGACAAGAAAACTTATTCTTCGAACTTTTATTCGGCATTCATGACAACTTCCGCAGATTGAGTAAAGCAACTAACAATGTGTACCTGCCATATCTGCAGCGTTGCTTAATGGCTTCACACATGCGCATGTTCTTTCGCATGCGCATTCCTTATCTTCAATTTTAACTGGTAGAGATAACACGTAGTCATGCCGAAATTATCACATTGCAGTTTTATGTGATGGTGACAACTGAAATTCATTACATGGCACAAAATGGCAATAAGCACATAAAAGTCTGCGGACGCCGGACAGTACAGTTGCGTTATATTTTGTGTATTATGCTTGGATAAATTACCGCTACGTATGCGAATGCCAATATGCGTTATAGATAATTCGGTGATCTGCTCACCAGTAACGCGAGTAATCGTAGGTACTGCATGCTCAAGAAAGAAACCACGGGCTGCAGCAATACTGATGGATGAAAGTCCAGCGAACACTGTATTCCGAACCACTGACCTTGTTTTTTTTGTCTAGTGGCCATGCTATCGCAATCATACACAGCACATCGTTTCCGCAGGTACCGACGAAAGCACTTGTCTTTAAAAGGTATCCGCATCGTCAGCTGTCCGTTGGATACTGCACTCAATACGTTCACCATTGATGAATTGCACCTCACAATTTCGAGCACAGAAGAGAACGGAAGCCAGTGCGCAACACGGAAACACGTGAGGGGTGTGTCTTCGCAGACAAATTTAACGAGCACACGTCTTCATGCAGGGGCAGCACAGAGTAATGATAGCGTGGCCAGAGGGCGCTAGAAAAACTACCTTTCGTAATAGTAAAAAAAGTATCATAAGTTATTTGCTCATCACACCTACATAATATCGTTTGAGGAAATAAATGCTATTTGTAAAAAAAATTATGGTGCCTGCTTCGACTTTGAATCAAACTTGATGCGAACGCGGTGGATCGCCAAGAAAAAACAAACCTCTTGAAAACTGCATATGCCATTCCGCTGGATTTGCATTGAAAATCATACTGAGATGATTCATGCGGCCGGTTTATAATAATTAAGCACTTGAATGGGGGCGATCATCTAAGCCCACCAAAGAGTACATACCGCAGTAATGCTGTGTGTGTCTCACTTCTGTGAGTTCTGTCTAGCGAAAAATTTATTGCAATATATGCAGATCAGAAACACGATATGCATCAATTTTCTGTCATATTTTCAATTGTGCAAATAGTTACCACTGCTTTTGATAACAGACGGACGGGGAATGATAAAGCCAAAAAATAAAACGTCTCAGCAGCGCCAGGATTCGATATTGAAGCATTCAGACCTCACCGTTAACCAGACGGCAGGTATTCTTCGGTGGCAATACTGGTACGCACGTCTTGTACACATTCCCCCAGTCGCAGACGTGATGAGAGGCTCCAAAATTTGGACATGGCGTTGTAACTTTGAAGCACCGTTGGCAACAGTATTTTATCCAACTGAATGCACGGAAGCTAGGTTTTCGGTGGGATTACTTTCGAAGATTTAACTCGCAGGAAAATCCGGATAACCAGTACAAATAGACACACATTATTCCAAAATATGTTGTCACGCGTTCACTTATTCTCCCATTTGATACACAAATGCTCGATTCGCAATATGTGCAATACGGCAGGGGCAAAGCCAGCGGGAGGGTCTTTAACTCAAACCCCTTTCCCAAAATATTCCAGTTTTACTTGCCTATATACACACACACATACAAACACGCGTACGGACATACATAAACTACCATTGAACACCCCAACCTCAAATAACAATGATAACAAACCGGCTACACCCTTCCAAGATGGTGTTTTCGTACCAAGCTGCTTTTATGTTTGTTTTTAAGGAAGTGGTTCGCATTTCTGCTTCTGCAGTCTTTGATCTTTTTTGTTTGTTTGAAGCAAATAGGCAATGCAAGGAAACCATAATATACTTGTGCTGCCGATTACTCAGATGTGCAGCTAAATATTTTTTGAACACTCTGGCAATTCGATTCCTTCTGGCATTGTAGTACCCTCTACCGGCGAATAGCTTCACCAAAGTTGGAAATCCTTCCCTGTCCTGACGAACGAGGGCGCGCCGGAAACAAATTAATAGGGGGATGATATTTAGGCGGGGATTCTGAAAACCAGGCGTCCGCAAATGCTGCTGACACAAAATTGTTCGACAAAGATATCCTTCGGGATCGATTCCCGCGAACATGCGTATATCACCTGAAAAATACCAACCGCACATATAACTTGAAAAGTAATGTACAGCCATCTTGAAGATTTAATCCTGAAGGTACTTACAGCATGAAAAAAGAGACCTTTTAGGGAACCCCTTACTTCTGTCGCGTTCGACCATTATGCAGTCGATAAAAGAAATAATAATGACGTCATAGTCGCCATTTTTCTTTTGCTTCATTTGTTCCAGCTGTCCATACTTCTCGGTGTCCGTGGCCGTGGCACACGCGTTGAAAGTTTTGTGTTTGGCGGAAATGCAGCTATCTGTTCGAAAGGAATTCTTAAAAAAACCGTGCGGAAGTGTGTCACAGTACTGTGTGCTGACGTAGTTGAAAAGTGCACACGCTAGGTGGCGATAGCTGTACCCGGCGGCTTGTCGTTTTTGGATTTCTCTAAAACTGAACTGAAACTGGTCAGTAATGAGGGGCCTATAATAATTATGTGTAGCGAGCTGCAAAATTAATGTGCCGTATTATAACTACAAACCCCCCGAACATAATGAAGCAAAAAAAAAACATGAAGACAAAGTTTTTGTGTTAGCACCCCTTTAACGGTGTATTTTAATAGTTCGTCCAAAATGTGCTCAGATTTGAACGTAAGGATCAATGAATGTGTTAAGAAGTTTAAGCAGTAGTAATTGGCAGCTGGATACATGAGCACCTGCGGAAAAAATCCTGGGATCTTGGCCGACGGTTTCACATACGCGCACAGCCCCGAAGCTCTCTTGTGCTTTCTAAGGACCACCGGACTTAACGAGCGTTTGTGTAAGAACAGCGTCAGACAGTGCCATGTAGTCTCGAGCTGACTATCTAACTATTTTTCTTACTCTTTTTTTCCTCTCTATCTCTTTCCTTTCTATTATTTCCCCTTCCCGAACCCAAAGTGTAGGGTGGCCAACTGAGCCAAGCTTGGTTATCCTCCCTGCCGTTCCTTTGTATTTCTCTCTCTCTCTCTTGAACTATGATTAATTCCTCTCTCGTTACATCCTAATGTGTTCAACCGTTTCAATGAGGAAGCGCATTTTGTCACTTGGTAATAATGGTCTTGCTCGCTTGAGGCATTTCACAGCTGTAGCTGCCTTGAGATTTATTTATAGGTAACTACATGTACACTTTTATCATATGCAGTGCGAAAAACGGCAGCTACTCAGTTTGTCACCCTTTATATTTTTCATTATTATAATGTATTGGTTGTAATGAGGCCGAAAAAGCAAGATATGAACATGAAAGACGCCGTAGTGGACTGCTCCTGAAATTCAAACGACTTGGGGTTATTTATATGCCCTAACTCTATGAAAACCGGCCTCTATAGCATTTCAGTACTCGCCTTCGCAGAAATGCGGCCGCCGGAGCCGTGATTGACTGCCATGACTTTCTGGTCACGGCATTCATTCTGTGACTGTCTCGATATTTCTAGAGATATTGATTCTACAAGGAAGAACCTACTGCTTATAGCACTGAAAACGTTTCATTTCAAGCTGGTTTTATTGATAACAGTGCCTTTAGAAGCTAAGTAATTTTTTGAAAAAATGAATTTCTTAAGCAACTTTACATAAGGCCTTCTGTAACTGGCAATAAATGTGCTAAAACAGTTGCCTTTCTCTGTCGGCTCAAAGTATTCAGTAGTTCTGTACCGCGGAAGAAGTAAATCCGAAAGTTCGAAAGGTCAAGTGAGCCCAACAATGTCAGGAATTGATACTTTGTCACTATCCTTTTTATTTGGTACATAAAGGAAAAAGTAAGCTGTTATTTATTGTTCGTTATTTACATGCAGCAAATATACAAAACACATTCGCAAGATCGCGTGGTCATCTTGTTACCACCAACTGGGGCCACCATATCCACCGCCGTAACCACCATGAAATCCGTATCCGTATAAAGGAGCAGGTATGATTCTATATCCACCGGCATAGCCTTTTTTGCCGTGAAGGTGGCTGAAGAACAGCTTCTTGCCGTAGCCATGGCCTCCATATCCACCACCACTAAAGCCGTGTTTCCAATAACCGACGCCACTACATATTGGAACACCTCCACCGTGTAGCTTGTAGTGATAGCGGGCGCTGGTATGACTTGTAGCGAGCGCTAGCACGAGCATTATTGCAACCTGCACAAAACGCAACCGTAGGGAGTTTATTACACCAGACACGACTACCATGTCTGATATGTTTTCATCGTTCTTTTATTCTTATTATTACTTACGAGAATCAAGACGCATTTGTAAGGTCCTGTTCTGGCAGTATCAAATATTAGTACTAACTTTATAGAAAGGCGAGGTAAAGTAAATATGCTTGTTACGTTTTATAAAAAAGTCTAATGTATCTGCCAGAAAGCCTACCTGTGCCAAAGGAGACAGACATTTATATATATGCTGATAGCTTGGTTATTGACCATTCGCTTTGTACGCGCTTAGTAGGATGCATCATGAGTGAAAAAAAAAAAACTCCCCGTTGCAGGTAAATTAAGATGGGATATGAAACCACACGACGTACAGTTTCCAGTCAGAATACATGATCGCTATTAATTTATAAAGCATAAATAGGGACAAGGTGGAAGCCCATGGGAATGGGCTTAATTTCACTGAATATTTCGAATAACCATACGTTGACATTGGAATTGGTATTTAAAAAGGACACAATCAATAAGGATGCGCTCTTGCGGACACAGACCAACTCCGTCAATGTCGGTGGTCTGAATGAGTACTAGAGACTAAGGTGTTGAAAATGTCAACGTTTCGCAGCTGTTAAAAAAAAAGACCTTCACAATGCTCTCGTACTGGACTATAATAAATTACCGGATAACCACTACTAATCATTAACACAATGTTAACAGAGTGAATAACAATGTGCTGGTATAAATGACACCAGTTAATCAAAAGACGTAAAACATAATGAACGCGAAACAAGGTCTGGTAACAAGGACAGATCAGGTGAGATTTTTTAGGAATAATTAAGCAAAACGAAAGAATGATCATAACTGTTCATAGCACGCATAAATAGCTAGAAACATTACAACAAAGAGTTGTACGAAGACGAATGACCGATGCTATAAATTTGACTAACAAGTCAATCCCTGGTGTGGAACCAAACGTACTTGTTCTTGTTTCCGTTTGAATATTAGAACCGCCAACTACCTCTGCAGCACAGTTCAAACACTTAAGGCGCCCATGCCAGACCAGGAACAATTTTGACTATTCGAAAAAAATTCCTAGTAGAGAACTCGTAAAGAATGTGGTTGCTTGGGACATACATATTCCCGCCATAGTCACTCAAGCATATGAACTTTCCATGAACACTTAAGTTAAAACTTCACGGAATTCAACATCAGAAACTTATAATAACGGAACCTGTAATCAAGTATTCATGTAAAATTTGTTCATACCACTGGTGTCTTTGTGGTCTCCATTGGGATGCAATAGCTGTCGCAGAGTAACAGATGTGGAAGTCCATCTCGGTACCTTTTATATAGGCTCAACAGCCCTTCAGGGAAGCAGATGGAAAGAACGAAGGCACACATGCCCCATATAGAGGACATAAAAAGGCGGTAACAAGCGCCGACTGCCGGAAACGGCAGTTTTAAAACAGCGTCTTATCAAGCAAAAGGACGAAGGATGGGGTGGGCTGTTTTAGAACACTGTAGTTGCAGGAGCGTCATCTTGTAAGGTACCAGATTGATGGTTCGCGCCGCCGATGGCGTATTGAATATTTGCTCATTCGATTTATTCTTTCGCTTCCCACTCCGGATTCGTGAAAGCATCATTGCTCACGCAACGGTGCTATCGGCGAATGCTTTTCGTTTCAGTGTTAAGTGCAGGAGCCCATGAATAGCAAGTGCTCATTTGAGTACGCCACGGAAGACCAGCGAGCAAACTTTGATTTAAACGAACGCCTTCATGGTTGAGAGGCTCCTTGCACGTCGTTGCTATAAACTAGCATTCAGGACAAACAGTGGTCGTAATTTTGCTTTCATGTTCACGGGTAGTGGCGGAACAAAGTGAAGGACGAGCTCTCTTCCTCATTGACACACACATGCATGCTTGGATGCACTTACACACACACACACACACACACACACACACACACACACACACACACACACACACACACACGCACACACACACGCACACACACACACACACACACGCATGCACGCACACACCCCTTTGCAAACCCTTTTGCAATTCGTTTGCATTGAAATCGACCGTCATTATTTGCCGATTAACAACCGTAACACCATCATTATATCACTTTACCTATCTCCTCTGCGTCATATGCAGAGTTTTCCGCAGAACATGAGCTATTGTTAAAAAAAATATTTGAAGAGAATAAGAATGTAGTTATACGTGGGGACATAAACATTAACATCGCTTGTCAACAGAGCCAATCCTGTTCTAAATACGTACGTTGTTTTCTTGGTTGCGGCTTTTCGTCAGTAATACGTACTCCAACTAGGTGCGATTCCAATACACTTATCGATCACGCTTTGGTCAGTCTGTCTACAGATGACATTAGAGCAGGAGTATTGGATTTTGCTATCACGGATCATTATCCGATATTTTTGTGTTTCGGTTTTAAACAGATTCGCCGTAGTAACAATAACGTGCGCACTATCTTTGATTCAAAAACCTTCGTAGACACCATTCGAAAGACTAACTAGAACGAATATATGACTAAAGTAACGCCGAAACTGCATTCAACTTTTTTCAGCTAAGGTAAGAGAATGTATCAGCTAGTCTTGCTCTGAAACCATAACTAACAATGGTTCCGTGTACCTAGAAATCTTTGAATTACTAAGGCACTAATACATTCTATAAAGAAAAAGGACAATCTTCACAGAAAGGTCAAGGCAGAACCATTCAATCATTCACTCAAATGTCTGCTAAAAACTTATTCCGATATTTTGGGAACTGCCCTAAAGCACGCTAAACGAGAATACTATCAAAGTAAGATTAGAAATATTAGTGGCAACACAAGGCAGAAGTAGCAAGCAATTAAAGAATTTCTGAACAGCAATTAGCCTAAATCGCACCCAACTGCTATATCTGTTAACGAAAACAGATACACTGATTCTGATTGTATTGCGGAGGTTTTCAGCTCTCATTTCAGCACCCCTGTGAGTACTAATACAAACACTAAGTCGGAACTCTCACTGTCAAGTCTTCCACGTACTCCTCAATCTTTCTTTTTGTATCCCATGGTAGCTCATGAAGTTAACAATATGATCCCATCATTAAAGAATACTGGCCTAGGGCTTCACCAAATCTGTTCTTCTAAAATTAAACTTGTATCAAAAGAACTTCCCCATTCTAGCCTATTTATTCATAACGCACACACACACACACACACGCATGCACACAAACGCACACGCACACACGCACAACCACGCCCACACACGCAGACACACACATGCACACACACACACACGCACACACACGCACACGCACGCACACACACATGCACACACATGCACACACACGCACGCACGCACACCTACACGCACGCGCACACACACACAGGCACGCACACACACACGCACACATGCACACACACACACACACACACACACGCACACACACACGCACACACACACGCACACGCACACACACATGCACACACACACACACAAACACACACACGCGCACACACACACAGGCACACGCACACACACATGCACACACACAGGCACGCACACACACACACGCACACACGCACAACCACGCCCACACACGCAGACACACACATGCACACACACACACGCACACGCACACGCACACACGCGCACACACACACGCACGCACACACACACACACCCACACCCACGCACACGCACACACACACACGCATGCACGCACACACCCCTTTGCAAACCCTTTTGCAAATTCGTTTGCATTGAAATCGACCGTCATTATTTGCCGATTAACAACCGTAACACCATCATTATATCACTTTACCTATCTCCTCTGCGTCATATGCAGAGTTTTCCGCAGAACATGAGCTATTGTTAAAAAAAATATTTGAAGAGAATAAGAATGTAGTTATACGTGGGGACATAAACATTAACATCGCTTGTCAACAGAGCCAATCCTGTTCTAAATACGTACGTTGTTTTCTTGGTTGCGGCTTTTCGTCAGTAATACGTACTCCAACTAGGTGCGATTCCAATACACTTATCGATCACGCTTTGGTCAGTCTGTCTACAGATGACATTAGAGCAGGAGTATTGGATTTTGCTATCACGGATCATTATCCGATATTTTTGTGTTTCGGTTTTAAACAGATTCGCCGTAGTAACAATAACGTGCGCACTATCTTTGATTCAAAAACCTTCGTAGACACCATTCGAAAGACTAACTAGAACGAAATATATGACTAAAGTAACGCCGAAACTGCATTCAACTTTTTTCAGCTAAGGTAAGAGAATGTATCAGCTAGTCTTGCTCTGAAACCATAACTAAACAATGGTTCCGTGTACCTAGAAATCTTTGAATTACTAAGGCACTAATACATTCTATAAAGAAAAAGGACAATCTTCACAGAAAGGTCAAGGCAGAACCATTCAATCATTCACTCAAATGTCTGCTAAAAACTTATTCCGATATTTTGGGAACTGCCCTAAAGCACGCTAAACGAGAATACTATCAAAGTAAGATTAGAAATATTAGTGGCAACACAAGGCAGAAGTAGCAAGCAATTAAAGAATTTCTGAACAGCAATTAGCCTAAATCGCACCCAACTGCTATATCTGTTAACGAAAACAGATACACTGATTCTGATTGTATTGCGGAGGTTTTCAGCTCTCATTTCAGCACCCCTGTGAGTACTAATACAAACACTAAGTCGGAACTCTCACTGTCAAGTCTTCCACGTACTCCTCAATCTTTCTTTTTGTATCCCATGGTAGCTCATGAAGTTAACAATATGATCCCATCATTAAAGAATACTGGCCTAGGGCTTCACCAAATCTGTTCTTCTAAAATTAAACTTGTATCAAAAGAACTTTCCCCAATTCTAGCCTATTTATTCAATAAGCTTTTCTCGGCTGCTGTGTTTCCTAAAGGCCTTAAAGCATAAAAAATTATCCCCATTTTTAAGAAAGGTGATCGCGAATGCTGTAACAACTATCGTCCGATTTGTATTTTACCTTTCTTTAGCAAAGTCATTGAAAAACTAATATGCAACCGTTTAATGAAGTACCTATCTAAATTCAACATATTATCTGATCATCAATATGACTTTCGTCCAGGTCTTTCGACTGGAATTGCACTAATAACTTTCACTGACTGGATTCAATTGACAATTCATGAAGGTCTTCTTTTTAGAGCGGTGTTTATTGATTTTACTAAAGCTTTCGATATATTTAACCCCGCCATCTTATTTCTTAAGCTTGACTGTTACGGCATATCTGGAGCACCCCTTCAGCTCGTTAAAAGCTATGTTGGTGATCGGACACAGGTTGATCAGATGAACCAGATTTTTTCATCTCCAAAAACCACTAACAATGGCGTTCCTCAAAGGTAAATCCTGGGACCCCTCCTGTTTTTGTGATTTATAAATGACTTACCACTTCGTCTGAATCACACTAACCCTCTTCTCTACACTGATGACACTCTTAGTTTTACCGAACACAAAGATCCACTCATGCTACAACAATCACTAAACGTCGACTTAAATAACGTTCATTCATGCTGTGTATCGAATCTGTTACTCATCAATTCATCAAAGACCAATTTCATGGTATTCAATCCTCCGCAGTTGTTTCCAAACATCGCTTCATTAGCAGTGACACTTGATGGACACTTCATTCTTGGTGTGGTATAAGATACCTTGGTGTGGTATTAGACAGAATTCTTGGTGTGGCATTCTTGGTGTGGTATTAGACAAAATTTCTTGGTGTGGTATTAGATAAACATCTGAAATTCAGCGAGCATGCGCAGGCCTTATTTCAAAAGGTGTCTTTCGGTATTCACGTGATCATCGAAACACGGCCTTACTTCTCCACTCAAATATTCTTATCTTTATATTACGCATTCATTCATAGTCACCTGTCATACTGCGTATAATCATGGGGAAATACATATTGGTCACGTGTAAGTCATCTAGAACGATTACAGAAGCGAGCTTTGAGACTCAATATTTTCAAACCGTTTTCATCACTATCAGCCCCCCTT